>CM072511.1:156870371-156970371 GCA_036898135.1 Oncomelania hupensis
GCACTATCCGACACCGTTTAGACAGATGAGAAAGAAGAAACCTCAATGTGTTGGTTTATAATATTATGGCAGGGAAAACAAACAAAAAATTATCAGCCGCCCCCCCCCCCCCCCCCCCCCCCCCCCCCCCCCTCAAAAAAAAAAAAAACACTCCTCAAGTTAAAAATTTTCATTCAGTAAATTGATGAAATCCCTGGACATTTCAGGAAATTCATTAATTCATTTTACATAACTAGAAAATGTTAGTACATTTAGGAAATCCCCGAGTGAAACAGTACTTTTACGAATTTACCAAAATTGTCAGTGCTACAGAATTGTCAGTGCTACAGAAAATTTCTGGGCATTTCCTATACCCAGCACATCATTTCCTATACCCAGCACCAGAATACCACAGGGTGAGAAACGGTGGTAGAGCTTTCAGTTTCTTCTCCGTTCAGACCTGGAACTCGCCACCTCGGTCCGTCCGTCACAGTCCTTCACTAGCGTCTTTTAAAACGAACTTGAAGACGCATCTTTTTAGAGAGGCCTTTTCTTAGGCGCCATGAGTGAGTGTTAGTTATTTTTGGTGTTGAGATGTATATGTGGTTGCGTGTTATTGACCAATGTACGCATGTTGTGTTTACATTTGTTTGTGTAAAGCGCTTTGTGATTTTGGAAAGCGCTGTATAAATTGCCTGTTATTATTATTATTATTATTATTATTATTATTATTATTATTATTATTATTATTATTATTATTATTATCACCAACAACGAAGTCCGACAGACCATCATACAAGCCATTGGACAACATGAAATGCTCACAGTGGTGAAGAAACTCCGATGGTATGGCCATGTCACCAGAGGAGCATCAGGTCTTGCAAAATCCACCCTGCAAGGCACAGTGCAAGGAGGCAGAAAAAGAGGGAGACAGAAAAAGAGGTGGGAGGACAACATTCGAGAATGGACAGGCTTGACACTGAACGAATCCATGAGGGTTGCTGAGAACACAGAAAGATGGAGTACGCTGGTTAAACGATCATCTGTGACCTTTGAGTTACGGGATAGGATAGGATAGGATAAATTTACTGTAACATACATGCGCGCATATGTTTAAGGCGGCAACGTGCGGCTCAATATGAGTATAATATTTTCACAATTTCAAAAAGTCGCGTCAAGTAACGCCAGGAGAAAGAACAAATATATCTTTTCTGTTTCTTTTATTTAATATTATTATTTTTTATTACTTTTTTTTTCTTGGGGGGTGGTGGTGGTGGTGGAACGAAGGAGGGGGAGGGGGCTAGATCCGCCCCTGGTTTAAGGTCAAGGTCACTTCAAAGTATACATATGAAACCACTTTGGACAGCTCCAGTGACCTTGACCTTGGAGCGCGGCTGACCAAATTTCCATTGCAAGTGTTTCTCACTGATATTTAACATGCATCAAATAACGTATTGAAAAAAAGCGAAATTTTGTCCAAAACTGTGACTTTTTACCAGCATTCGCCGACCCTGTGACCGTGATTTTGAAGTGAAGTTATTCACTGATAATTTTCGAGGTATCATGGGAATACACACTTCTACCAAGTTTGGTTGCGATAGATGAATTAGCCCCTTCCTACTTGACCAAGAACATTCACTTCTACAAGCCATCTAGAAATCTTGGTTCTTCCTCTGACACCCTCATGCTACAAATACCCCGCCACAAATTCTCCTCCGCAGGCTGTCGATCCTTCTCAGTGTTTGGTCTTTCAACTTGGCACTCTCTTCCTCTCTCTCAAGTCAAGTCAAGTCAAGCCAATGCATTCTTTATTTCTCGGAAAGAAAAATGTGGATTGTCGCTTTGCAAGACAAGACAGGATTTCATAGTGGCAATAAACACAGTGACAGCAAAGGAATAGTAACATAACATTGAGGAAAAATAAACCCACACACACCCACACACCAACAAACACCCAATTACGTTCTACGTACATGGCCACTTTCAAGTCCAACTTGAAAACTCATCTCTTCCTTAAAATTGTCTGATATCGTCTCCCATCTCCATCATCATTCCTTATTTTCTGATTCAGACCACCGCCGTCACACCGCACGCACCCAACCCCCCCCCCCCCCCTCCCAACACACACACCTTAGCTGCTTCTCCTCCTCATCCCTCCCTTGCCTTTTATAGTTTCCTTGTAAATATTTTTTTTCATGTTTGTATTGTGTCTTTGTCTAATTTATTAGTGTCTTTTTTTTTTTTAAATCACTTCTTTTCGTATGTGTTTTGATGTTAAAGTTAAGTATAAATGCGTGAGTACTGCGCTTTGAACTGATGTCATTAGAAAAAAGCGCTATGTAAGTACCCCTATTATTGTTGTTATTATTATTGTTGTTGTTGTTATTATTATTATTATTACTATCATTATTATTATCATTATTATCATTACTATTATTATTATCATTACTATTATTATTATTATTATTACTATTATTATCATCATCATCATCATCATCATCATTTATCAGTACAACGTATGTTAATCTGATGAATAAAATTTGATACAACAACATCATCATCATCATCATTATTATTATTATTATTATTATTATTATTATTATTATTATTATTATTACTATTATCATTATTATTAATACTATTATTATTATTATTATTATTATTATTATTATTATTATTATTATTATTATTATTATTATCATTATCATTATTATTATTATTATTATTATCATTAATATTATTATTATTATTAAGAAATAGGTTCTGAGAAATTATGCCACTTGTAAGTTTTGCACAGACGGACGGCGGACGGACAGATAGACGGACGGATAAACAAAAAATTGTTTTTAGACTATTTCAGACTCATCTCGCACAGATTTGCAACATTCTGGAAAACAACAGTTTGGTGTGAATACATAGACCTGCATGTGAATCAAAACTCCGTAACACAAAAAGCGCAACGAAAAACATCTTGAAATTAAAAATTTCATAAATAAATATAAACAAATTAAATTAAATTACATTAAAAACAACCAATAAAAACTTAAAAAATTTAAATTGATAAAATACATAAAAATGAACAGAAATAAATTATACACAATTAGATTTTCTGCTGCTGTCAGAGGACTGACGCTCGAACGGAGGGTTCTCTATCTCAAAGCAAGAAGCGGAGTTCTCCACATACAGCGCAGTCGTGGACCGGGTGTCGGAATACTGGCGACTGAAACTGTCAACGTCATTTCCTGGGGCAAAGGTCACATCACCACACATGCCAGGATGTCTGCCCGAGGTCGGTGTTTGTTCGATGTGTTTCTCTTCGTCGTAGGACTGTTGCCGAAGTCTGCCATTGATAAGCCCATGGCTGTTGCTGCCAAAGGATTGGGTATCCGGGCTTCTCTTACCATCGTCATCGCGGCTGTCATCGCTGTCGTCGCTCTCCATGCCTCGTGTGAGGAGCAGGGCCAGTTTTCTGCGTGGCAGCAAGTCAGGATTGTGCAGCAGCGTGTAGGCCAGGTGCCAGCGACGTGATGCCCGAGAGTTGCTGCATACTGCACACACACACACACACACAAACGCACATATATAGCCCATACAATCATACAATAATACATACCAATACCCAACAAAGGAAAGAACAGAAGCAACAGTTGCCAAAAGTATACAATAATACATACCAATACCCAAAAGTATACAATAAAATATACCAATACCCAACAAAAGAAAGCACAGAAGCAACAGTTGCCAAAAGTATACAATAATACATACCAATACCCAAAAGTATACAATAAAATATACCAATACCCAACAAAAGAAAGCACAGAAGCAACAGTTGCCAAAAGTATACAATAATACATACCAATACCCAAAAGTATACAATAAAATATACCAATACCCAACAAAAGAAAGCACAGAAGCAACAGTTGCCAAAAGTTGTACCAAAACTATCGCACATTATTTAATAATCATTTCCGACCATCTATCATCCATTTGAATTACCGCCTATCACCTATCATCAGAATCACCACCACCAACAACACAAAGGAAAAAAAAGTAACTGCGACATGTGCTACGATATCAGAAGGAGAAGCTGACCCACCGACCCAGCTAAGTGGTACAGTGTTCGTTTGGCACATCGAATACCCAGCTTGGAATACCATGGTGGACAAGATAAAAGTGGCCTTGTTTTTTTAACTGGCCATCTGAGCAGTATGATATCTCGGGTGGTTCAGCGTTGATTTAGGTCCCTACCCCTTTTCCCTTATGATGGTTGTGCCCTTGTGACGACGTATCACAAATAGTGGAGGGTGTAGACATTAAACTTCAATGGAGGCGAGACGAACATGAAGAAGGGAAGGAACACAACGACGACATGAAGGGAGATAATATAAGCTTGCTATAAAAAGATCCAAACTAAAACAAGCGATAGTTACATTTAGATGGCGTGGGCAGATGCTTGACGCCCCTGGCTTCTCTGTCGCTGTCGTTCTTGCAGATGAGGCTGATCAGGACCGCACAGAAACTCCTCATCGTGGGGTTGTTGTGGGCGTTGTCCACCAGTAACGTACCCACGTACGCCATGTAACCTGAACACACACCTCTCAACAGTAAAACTTCACTAACAATAATAGGGGCAGGGGCAGCTAAGTGGACAAAGCCACCGCAAAAGAATGAAAGTACGGGATGTTCAGCCGTAATATTGGAAGAAGCAGTTCCAAATGTCAAGGGTGCATGGCAGCCTGGATGACCGAGAAAAAAAAAACATCCTGTCGCTGCACACATGAAAGCTCCCCTTATGCCTTCGGACGAGAGTATAAACTGAGGTCTAGTATGTGCACGTACGCACCCCATTGCACGGACTCTAGACGGGTGAACACACCCAGCAAGGGCTAGCACTGTCTTTTCTACACATCCCCTCCCCTCACACCCCTCACCCCCCTTCCCACCCCTTCTTCCATCACAGGTCGCCCAGGATAGTGCTCAGTTGTTTGGGGAGTGGGGCGATGCGCTTATGACAGCAAGGAGGGGTCGCTGATGACAGGAAGGAAGGGACGCTTATGACAGCAAGGAGTGGGTCGCTGATGACAGCAAGGAAGGGACGCTTATGACAGCAAGTAGGGGACGCTGATGACAGCATGGAGGGGACGCTGATGACAGCAAGGAGGGAACGCTGATGACAGCAAGGAGGGGACGCTGATGACAGCATGGAGGGGACGCTGATGACAGCTAGGAGGGGACGCTTATGACAGCAAGGAGGGAACGCTGATGACAGCAAGGAGGGGACGCTGATGACAGCATGGAGGGGACGCTGATGACAGCTAGGAGGGGACGCTTATGACAGCAAGGAGGGGACGCTGATGACAGCAAGGAAGGGACGCTTATGACAGCAAGGAAGGGACGCTTATGAGAGCAAGGAGAGGACGCTTATGACAGCAAGGAGGGGACGCTGATGACAGCAAGGATGGAACGCTGATGACAGCAAGCAAGGGTCGCTTATGACAGCAAGGAGGAGATGTCTTCACTACTTAGTGAAAAACCAATATTGCTCCACACCTGGATCCATCTGCTCAAATCCCCTCATCAGCAGGCACCTGTCAAGACGTCCCAGAAAGATGACGCCCAGGAAGAAGCTCTTGGCCGTCCTCAACAGAGCGGAGAACAAACCCACCAACAAGTTGTTGAACACCAGCACGTAGCTCACCACCTCGTACAGATGTCTGAAACATTGCGAACCACTAGGTGTGTGTGAAGTGGTGTTGTCCTTAACCTACATGTTACTTGTAGTGAAATGTTGTAGTCCTTAACCTACATGTTACAAGTAGTAAAATGTTGTAATCCTTTACCTACATGTTACAAGTAGTGAAGTGTTGTAGTCCTTAACCTACATGTTACAAGTAGTGAAATGCTGTCCTTAACCTACATGTTACAAGTAGTGAAGTGTTGTAGTCCTTAACCTACATGTTACAAGTAGTGAAATGTTGTCCTTAACCTACATGTTACAAGTAGGGAAGTGCTTGCGCCCTTAACCTACATGTTACAAGTAGTGAAATGTTGTAGTCCTTAACCTACATGTTACAAATAGTTAAGTGTTTGCGTCCTTAACCTACATGTTACAAGTAGTTAAATGTTGTAGTCTTTAACCTACATGTTACAAGTAGTGAAATATTGTAGTCCTTAACCTACATGTTACAAGTAGTGAAATATTGTAGTCCTTAACCTACATGTTACAAGTAGTGAAGTATTGTAGTCCTTAACCTACATGTTACAAGTAGTGAAATATTGTAGTCCTTAACCTACATCTTACAAGTAGTGAAATGTTGTAGTCCTTAACCTACATGTTACAAGTAGTGAAATATTGTAATCCTTGAGTACATGTTACAAGTAGTGAAATGTTGTAGTCCTTAACCTACATGTTACAAGTAGTGAAATATTGTAATCCTTGAGTACATGTTACAAGTAGTGAAATGTTGTAGTCCTTAACCTACATGTTACAAGTAGTGAAATGTTGTAGTCCTTAACCTACATGTTACAAGTAGTGAAGCACTGTTGGCCAAACATAGGCGCGCTTGCTGTGCAGGAGAACCTTGGTTCGCATTTCCATGGTAACAGGAATTGTTAATCATTAACAGTTGATGATTTGCTGTCATGGCTTCATCATTCCATCAACACTATCGACTACATGATACTATTCTTTATAATAAAGAGTATTGGATGTGCAAGTATGATACTGGAAATAAGGCTTTAATAGATCGCGATTCTCCCATTATATTAAAACTTGCTTAAAAGCCCATTCACCTGTTGTTGATGTTGAGAGGGCGGTGGTCATCTTCTTTGTTAATTTTGGGTTGCAGCAGGAATGCCCTGACCAGCCACACTTGGATGTAGAACGTCAGGATCGTAAAAGCCGGTACACTGCACAGCAAATATAATCAATCAGTCAATACTGCACAGCAATCATTCAGTCAACACTGCACCACAACCATTTAATCTATGAACACTGCAGTACTGTGCATTAATATAGTGTGCTCCTTAAAATCGTACTTCCTATCCTATCCTATCCTATCCTATCCCGTAACGCGGAGGTCGTAGGGGCACCACAGATTATCGTTTAACCAGCGTACTCCATCTATCCCTGTCCTCAGCAACCCTGATTGTACTTACAACACGATAAACTGTTCGCTTTAAAAATCATCATCGTCATCATCATCTTCATCATCATCATACTCAGAATCATACTTAGAATCATCATCATCTTCATAAGAGTCCTCATCATCATAAGAATCATCGTCATCATCATAAGAATCATGTCGTCGTCATTATCATCAGGTCTATACTTTTTTCACACTATCACCTAAGAGTCTGCAGCAGCCATGATCCAGCTGAGAGGAGCAGGTCAAATTCGTTCAGGAAGTATATACCGTAGGCTATGAACACCAGGATGACAAACACCACAATGGAAATGATAATATTACCTGTCACAGAACATACGTTTTAGAACTGACATGGAACAAAATGGGTTGAAACGTGATGTTAACGAGACGATAATACGGAATCTCTTCCAATTAATTTGTTACAATGTTGAAGGCAAGCCTAAATCATGGAACTTCGGAAAGATTTCAGAAAAAATGTTTAGTAAAATCAACACTGTATTAACATTTCTACCTTTCATGTCAAACAAATGTCGTTTCTCTTGGACACAATTATTTAGGGGCCAAATTTAGGGTGAAATTACTGCCGGATTTTATTCTGAGGTATCGGTTTACCTAAATGTCAGATAAGCCTAATCTGTCAAACCTACCCCACAGGATGTAGGCGATCTGGTATCCTGGCAATCGTAAACTCCGAGCCTGGGGACAGAAAAGCACAAATGTTTGAAATCAGCTGAGTATGCATTAAGATTACTTGCGATGGCGCCAAAGGTAACTAGGATATCTTTACAATAAAGTTTGACACATACTCTTTACAATTCTGCTGCGTGCAGTAGAAAACCAATATAAATATGACAAGTCTTAAGTCCTTTGAAAAAAAAACTAAGAGTGGTCCTACTCAAGATCAAAAAGAACCAAAATTCGCTCCTTGCAAACTTTCAACCACTTTGTCAAAACCAGAAAGCTGAGTTAAGATAGTTTATACAAAGTCTGCTTTTATTGGTTCATTTACATTCTGTTGACCAATCAATGCTTCGAGTACATTAAGCTTCTTTCTCACACTTAACCAGCCTCTCCTTATTCTAAATCGTTTTTTTCAATGTAAGTTCACGAACAGTTTATTCGAAGAGAGATAACTCTAATATGTTTGTCCTCGGAAAAACTTGTTTTACTGGAGACAACTCTTGTATTTCTATTTTAAATCGAAGACGCTAACAAATGTGTAATTCTCTTCTTTTAAAAAAAAATTGTTATTTTTTAAATTTTTAATTGTATACAAAATATGACATTATACCCGATTTATTGGGTTTGAGGACATTCAGATATGGAAAAACAGCACAGATTAAACTGCAAATATTTCAAATAACAGCACACCACCACCGCACAAACAACAACAACAACAATCACAACAACAACAACAACTTACAATGTGCTGTGAAGTGCTTTGTGGTCCTTCAAGATAATCTTGTTTTTGTCCTTGGTAGATTTTCATCAAGTTGAATCTGCAAGACAGTTAAAAAAAAAGTGCTCTCTCTCTCTCTCTCTCTCTCTCTCTCTCTCTCTCTCTCTCTCTCTCTCTCTCTCTCTCTCTCTCTCTCTCTCTCTCTCTCTATAGGTACTGAATGAAACGCACTGGGGATTATAATAAATAATTAAGCTTATCATCATTATCATCATAATCATCATCATAATCATCATCATCATCATCATCGTCATCATCATCATTACCTGTAATTGATAACGAACAAGGTGACGTATATGGCAGACGACAGCAGCCCTATTACCACAGTTGTGACGTAGATTCCTGGAACAAAATGAAATCTGCTGATGGCTAGTTTGGACAGATTTGTCTATGGCAAAAGCAGAGCAGAAGAACTGAATTAAGTTGTTATTATAGTGCTAATATAGAGCTGTCTAAAACAGTCTCACTCAAGCAGGCCAAGGCGACAACTTGCTGTCTGATACAGAATACGGAATGCTGTATTGTCTACAAAAACATTCAAAGGAGATTTTCGTGAAGTGTCCACTTTTCATATAAAACTTCAAAACAATGACATATTGGAGTTGGTTGGGCGGTGAGTTGGGGGTGAGTGAGAGGGGGGAGTTCACCTTTAGGATATTACTACTAAAATCAGGATTTATGGGGTGGAGTAAGGGTGGGTGAGTAGAAAAGTTGGACTTATTCTCAAATAAATTGACCACGATTTTTTATTCATTCTCGATTCATTTGATTTTGAAATAAATAGTGCTTGATGTCTTTTGCTTTTATCCTTGGCCAGTGTTGTAGCTTACACTTGAAAATTGTTTCTTACCTTGAGAGTTATGAGATTTTTTTTAGTTCTTCTTTTAGTAAGCAACGAAATTAAATTATGATAGTTTTAAATGATGCACATCGTCTAACGCCCCGTCTAACGACTGGTGAGCACAATCCAGGGCCAGCGGAGGGAAGCACGAACCTAGTGCTTCTTTCTTGTTTTCTGTTTAATTATTATTATTGCAGTCATCAAAAGCCTGTATGACAAGGATACCAGAGCAAGAAGACCGACCATATCACTCCGGTTCTCCGACAACTTCATTGGCTACCAGTCAAGAAGAGAATTGACCACAAAGTCCTCTCCTTGTGCTACAAGTGTGTCCATGACCCCACCTCTCCCCGGTACTTGAGAGACATTGTCCCTACCCACAAACCCTCAAGGCGCCTTCGCTCCTCTTCCCAGTTTATGTTGTCCGTTCCAAGTGTGGATGGTCACAGGAAGAGGCGCTTGGGTAACCGCTCCTTCTCCCACTGTGGCCCAGCATTGTGGAACACTCTCCCCCAGGACTTGAGAGTCGTAGAGACACTGGATTCTTTCAAGAGGCGTCTGAAGACGTATCTTTTCTGACTATTTTTGAGTGTATACATAGAGAAGTTCTTCTTTTTTTTTTCACCCTTTTTCCCCAACCCCCTGCGCCGTGAGCATGCTGCCAGCATGGATATGTGCGCCATACAAGTGGACATCATCATCATCATCATCATCATCATCATCATCATCATCATCATCATCAGTGCAGTCATCCACAACAGCGCCGTCTGGAACTGGTTTAGAACAACAATCGGTGTGCGTCAATGATGCCTACTCTCTCCAACAATCTTCAACTACTCTCTCTCCAACACTCTTCAACATCTTCCTAGGTGGCATCATGTCAGATGCCCTTGCAGATCACGAAGGCACAGTCAGCATAGGGGGTAGAGCAATCTCCAGCGTCCGTTTTGCGGATGACATTGATGGATTGGCTGGAGAGGAACAAGAACTTGAACAGCTGGTACAGAGGCTTGACACCACATCCGGAACCTATGGAATGGAAATAAGTGCAGAGAAGACCAAAATGATGACCAACAACACCAATGGCATCAACACGGACATCAAAGTCCAAGGCCAATCCCTCAACACAGTGTATAGCTTCAAATATTTAGGAGCAATTGTATCAGACAATGGATCCCGACAGGAAATGCATTCTCCAGGATCTCACAAACAACTGCTGCCATGACAAGGTTAAAGCCCATTTGGAAAAGACAGGACCATCAATCTACATTCCAAGGTAAGACAGAAAAAGAGGTGGGAGGACAACATTCGTGAATGTACTGGCTTAACACTGAGCTAAGCCATGAGGGTTGGTAAGGACAGAGAAAGATGTAGTACGCGTACGCTGGTTAAACGATCATATGTGGTGCCCCAACGACCTTCGAGTTACGGGATAGGATAGGATAGGGATACGATTATTATTTTATATTAGCGTTCTTACTTAGCGGGATTTTTTCAACTCAAGATCTGCTCAAGACGCTGGCCGACCTTGTCTAATTTCGATGACACCCTTAATTAACCTGGACTTGGTGTAAGCCTACAAGGTAAATACTGAAGATGCCCCTGATATTATTTTCTAGGGATTTCATCGTTGTTCATTGTACAATGGCGTTAGACACTGTTCAATCACACGATAATTGTATGCTGTAATCAAATGGCCCTTGAGGATACTTAGGAAAACCTACCTTCGAAAATGTCTACCATTGACTGAGGCGACACCGTGGTGTTCAAACTGATCGTGTAATAGTCCAACGAAGCCTTCAGAAATCGTCGAAGTAATACACCACTACTTGCCCACGTCACTCCCATCTGACACATCAAGAACATTATAGCTACTTTCATCATCCTCATCATCCTCATCCTCATCATCATCATCATCATTACCAGCAGCTGGAGCATCAATATCATCTTTATATGCAGCAGCAGAAGCGGCAAAAGCATCACCATCATCATTATTTACATAGTCTTTCGTTCATTCTCATCATTATCTTCATCATCTTCGTCGTCGTCGTCGTCTTTTACTTTGCCTCTCTGGAAATAAGAACGAGCCAAATGTCAGTCGGAGCGTCTGTCGGTCCGTTTCACGCTATATCTCAAGAACTACTAGATATTTTTGTTAAAACTTCATAGGAACTTTACAAGGGTTAGTGACTTGCTTTCAAGAGTAAACGTATTTGCTGTAAGTCACAGAATGATGCTTGTGAAACAATAAGTAAATGATCCTTGTGGGTAATGAAATAATGTACAATAATAACTGCAAAAAATAGTTTGTATTAAGATCAGATGTATGTCAGGGATGTCGTTTGGGTCGGATCTTCGGCTTTTAGCCGAAATTTTTATAAAAAAGCCGATAAACTGTCCGTCATGTCGGCTCGCCGAGCCGAAGTTTTCACGGGTGAATCGGCTCGGTTTTGTCCATTTTTGCGATATTCCTGTGCTGTACGCTTGCAGTTTAGGTGAGGATTCGATAATTACTAAGGTTAAACCCAGAAACTCTGACAGTATTGTGGTCTGTCAAGGGACAGTCTAAACTTTTTATTGTTTTTGTGTGTCTAAAATTTAAGAAAATAAAATTTCTTTTCAATGTTCTTATTCTACTCTTAAAATCATGTTTTATTACAAAGATATGCATCCACAGAACACCTTTAATATACGGAGATGGAGGGTGCACGTTAACGTAGTGAATCTAGTCAAATAATTTGTGAGACTGCTTTGGAAGAGAGAGCCGAAACTTTCTGTAAAAAGCCGAAAGTTTCACGGCTGTTTCGGCCAAATCGCCGAAGAAAAAATTTCCTAGCAACATCCCTGTATGTAGATGTGTTTCACAATGATGAAGCATGAGACCAAATTTGGTGACCAAAAATCGATAGTCTAGCACTTTCATCCAAATGGCAAAAAAATCCAGCGTAAACATAGATGTGCTTGAACAAAAAAACACACAATGGTTTTGATCTTTCTTTTTTTAAGTAAACAGATTGATAACAAAAACAAAGTGTTTTCAGAATGACAAAGCACGAGACCAAATTTGTTGACCAAAAACCGGTAGTCTAGAATTCACTATAATAGATCACCAAACGGAGATGCGTCACAGGCAAATGCCGCTGGCGTGTCCAGATACAAGCGCCTGTAATCGCGCACGCCGTTAATACTCATTTCCTATCCATAATAGTCCTAGCTCAAGTCCGATATAAGAAAGACTGGCTACGATCCTGCTAACGTGTGTTATTCGAGAAAGGCTATACAAGACAAATTTTGACCTGGCCAGAGTTTAATAAGATGCGAAGCATCAGTGCGGTGGATAAGGGCCTATCGTATGGTTGAGTTTTAAAAATAACGGTATAGATCTAGCTTTAATGTTATCGACACTACCGTGTACATTGGTTTCCAGACAACAAAAAGCGAATACAAAAACAGATTATTATTATTATTATTATTATTATTATTATTATTATTATTATTATTATTATTATTATTATTATTATTATTTTTATTATTATTATTATTATTATTATTATTATTATTATTATTATTATTATTATTATTGTTGTTGTTGTTGTTGTTGTTCTTCTTCTTCTTCTTCTCTTTCCTAACATTATAATCATTACTGAGGAAGATTTATGTCACGTAGGCATATACAGTTTGATGGCAAAACGGCCGGTTGATCTACAAATAAACATAGTTTCCAATCATTTGTGGTAATCAACTTGTTTCATCCTTCGGGAATCTGAAGAATGAAAGTCCATGACACTTCTAACGACCATTTGTGCAGTTAATAGCACTGCAATGATCACTCCCACATGTCTTTTCATAGAATTTCCGCTAAGAACAGTGTCTCGTTTCATGCCATAGACCATTTTGTATCACGATGGCCGCTTGGTGGCGCTGGCAAGTTATGCTCCTTCTTTGTGAAACTAAACTTTCTTTGGTCTCAACAGTGTTGAAGTGAGTGAATGAGAGATTGACAAGTGGAGAGAGAGGGAAGACACAGTGTATACAGTGTAGACAGGGGTGAAAGGAGTTGCAGTGATAATAATAATTGGCATTTTAAAATTATTTTCTATTTTATTCTATATCTCTGATGCTCATCCTATCCTATTCCTATCATATCCCATATCCAGCAACTCAAAGGTCGTTGGGACACGACAGATGATCGTTTAACCAGCGTATTCCATCTTTCTCTGTCCTCAGCAACCCAATGCCTTTTCGGATGTCATTGTTGATTTTTCGGTAGACATCAGCTCCCTGTGAGATGCTCGGTTTTTTTTTCATCTCTCTTCGTTTATCACACATGTCCAAAAGTTCAGGTGTGATCCACGGTTTTTATTTGGGCGGTGCTTGCCAAGGATCTGTCACAGCTGAGTTGAAGGTGGTGGTCTTGGTGTTGACATCTACTTCACCAGCTTCCAAAATGAGCAGTGATGAAAATTTCCCTCCAATTGTGGCTTGAAATACTTCTGCCACATCCGGGTCTTCCAGTTTATCCAGGTCAAAATTCAGTCTGGTGCACTTTGCTGTGTTAACTCTCTTCAAGTGGAGCCGGAAGGACATCATCACGAGATCGTGGTCACATCCGATGTCTGCTCCTGGAAAAGTGCGTGTCCTGCCAATGTTAATGCTGAAGCGTGTGATGCTCATCACAAAATGAATATCCTTGTGTACATGAAGAGGACAAAAAGGTGATTCGTATTCGTATTGATTTTATGAGGAAACATCTTTTTCCCTTTAAACTGGCACGTTGATTTAGATCTGCAAGAAATACCTACAGCACCAACAATCTGTGGCCATCCATGAGAGTGTACAACATCAGTCCTAAAATTATTGAAGTCATCAAAAACCTGTATGACAAGGCTACAAGTGCAGTCATCCACAAAAACGCCATCGGGAACTGGTTCAGAACAACAATCAGTGTGCCTCAAGGATGCATACTCTCACCAACACTCTTCAACATCTTCCAAGAGCGCATCATGTCAGATGTCCTTGCAGATAATGAAGGCACAGTCTGCATAGGGGGTATAGCAATCTCCAACCTCCGTTTTGCGGATGACATTGATGGATTGGCTGGAGAAGAACAAGAACTTGAACAGCTGGCACAGAGGCTTGACACCACCTCCAGAGCTTATGGAATGGAAATAAGTGCAGGGAAGACCAAAATGATGACAACAACACCAATGGCATCAACATAGACATCAAAGTTTAAGGCCAATCCCTCAACACAGTGCATAGCTTCAAATATTTAGGAGCCATTGTATCAGACAATAGGTCCGGACAGGAAGTCCTCTCCAGGATCGCACAAACAACTGCTGCCCTGACAAATTGGAAGCCCATTTGGAAAGACAGGGACCATCAGTCTACATTCCAGTGTAAGGCTGCTGCGCTCCCTTGTCATCTCCATCCTCCTATACGCTTGCGAAACATGGACCCTCACAGCAGATCTACAACGAAGAACACAAAGCATGTAGATGAGGTGCTACAGAGGACTTCTGGGCATTTCCTATGCCCAGCACATCACTAACAACGAAATCCGACAGACCATCACACAAGCCATTAGCAACACGATGACTTGTTCACAGTGGTGAAGAAACGGAAACTCCGACAACATTTGAGAATGGACTGGCTTGAAACCGAGCGAAGCCATGAGGGTTGCTGAGGACAGAGAAAGATGGAGTCCGCTGGTTTAACGATCATCTGTGCTGCCCCTACGACCTTCGAGTTACGGGATAGGATATGATATGGGATTTAGAGCCATTTCTTTTGTGTATGAAGATTACCTACAACTATTTTGCATAGGATTTATTTGATGTTGGACTGGAGCCTTACCACCACTCTTTGTCACATGTAAAATGACAATGTAATATATAATGTAAAAAGTCTGGGGAATAAATTACACTGATAATAAACACGTGTTTGCTTTGAGTTGCACTAATGTATAATTCTGCTAGGATAGTAACTGTAGAGTATGGCCTAGCATGGCTGATTGTGGATATTAAGTTTTATCCGTGTAATTCGTGCAGAATGCAAGTTTTGAAGAAGGTGAGCGATAGGTTTTGCAAGCGCAGTAAGAATCATCACTTCTTTGCCGTCTTCTAGAGTAGAAGCACGTTGTAATACGTTTGTGGTTTTTCGCTAGGTTAGCGATTATTTATGTTTGTGAAAACTGGTGTTATAATATTTCGTTATTTAGGCATACATAACGGAGCGCTGTTGAAAGTGACAATTATATTATTTCTGTGGCAGAAATATATTAACAGCGTGTGCAGTTTTCATTGTCAAAGCAAAGTGTTTTGTGAACCTGTGGACATATTGCAGGGTCATGTCAGTGACAAGTGACAGTTGTGTCAGGATAGAATAAACAGAATAAAGCAGGTCTAGATTTTTGGAATTATAGTAGGCCTGGACTATCAGTGTCACATTCGTTCATTGGATACTCTTTTATAAAACAACATAATCTTTTGAGGTGAGAATTTATTATTTTTATTTTAGACAGTCGTTTGTTTACCCCAATATTCTTTGCAGGATGACAGCAGTGCTGGATGCAGGGGCGTTTATTACCCATAATAAACGAAGCACTGTATTTTTCTGATGGTGTAAACTTTGCCTATTAGGTAAGGTTGTGGGAGTAGGGATACTGTATGGTATTTCAGCATGTTGCAGATTTTCTCTTCTCTCGGATCCCGTGCCTGGGGAGTTTTTCCCGGATCCATAGCCAGGGGAAGAGAGGACCATACCACCAACCAACCAGCCGACCCATCAACCACGCCACCATCCTTCAGCCATACAACCACCTACCAGTCCACTGCCGCCGCCAACACCGTTGCAGTCCACCACCACCACCACCACCACCAGCATCATCACCGACAGGGGCTACCACCGCACTTCCTAGCTCAGCTAAGTAACACTGCTGAAGCCTACGGTAGTTCCGATACCCCACCAGATGATGTGAACTATAAATCTGATTAAACTCCAAGGATTTGGGGATACCAAACAAGACTTTAACTTAAAGAATATTTTAAGAATATTTCGGGGGTTTTGTACAGATTATTTGAAACATTTTCGGCAGATTTTGTAAATCGTGGTCCAGTAGTGTAAATAATAACAAAAAGGAAAATTTTACACCGTTGTTTCGAGATTTCTTTACTTTTCAACTCTACCTTTTATCTAAACTTAACTTGTTCTTGGAACGAGACGTAGGAGGGTCTCTTCACAAAAACTCTTCACGTGACAATTATGGGGGCTCGTCCGGGATCAGCACCCTCTGAGATCAGCACCCGCTGAGATCAGCATCCGCTGAGATAACAAGATAGTTCATTATCCTGGGTATAGGTTAGGAATTACCTTGTGGCTTCACAAAGTTTGTTGTTCTTAAGTTAGATCGTTTGAAGGTAGTGCATGTAAATATGTTGATCGGTGTTTTTGGTTTAGAGTAAGAATTTTATATTCATTCATTTGAGTACTTGGATACTTGTTTTCAGGAGTTGCTGTGACGGTCAAGGTTGCTGACGTTATTAATTGTTTAGCGTATGTTCTAGGTTGTTTGACATTTCAGGGTAGTGTTTTGTTCGATCGTAGTCATGGCCGAAGCCACTACTGACTCTCCAATTTCCGCACGGTTGCGCAAAACACAGAATGTAGCGTTAAGTTCTCCCGCGGTCCAGAACGCGCGACAGCATGGTAACATAGATGCGAAGTCTAGGTCTGTTGGCGAGATTTCAGGTTCCGGTTTACCTGATCAAACCGAAGCAGTGGTTTCTCTTGGTCAACGTCTCAATCTGGCTGGACGAGAGTTAGCTGATTTTGTACGTCACACTTTGGCTGACCAGGCAAAAGCTGCTACAGAAGAGAGGCTAGCCAGGGAGCAAAGGGAGCGTGAAGAGCGTCTTACCCAACGGGAGTGGTCACTGAAAGAGCAAACTACCAAACAAGAGAGAGACTTGGAGTATAAATTGGAATCGATGAGACTATCTCATGCAGAGAAGATGGCGAAACTGCAGAATGCCAGTCATCAACCAGTGGCATCGACGAGTCGCATAGTCGTCGAAAACGCTTCTATTCCAGAGTTTGATGAGTCTAAAGATGATCTCGACGACTACTTGCGACGGTTCGAGCGTCTTGCCCGTGCACACGAATGGCCTGAAACTACGTGGTCAGTGAAATTGAGTACAGCACTTAAGGGTAAAGCTTTGCAACTCTACAACTCAGTAGACGAGGATACCGCACTCAACTACCCGAAGTTGAAGAAAGCACTGTTGGAAAGATTTCAGCTTACAGCTAATGTCTATCGTCAGCGTTTGCGTAGAGCAAAGGTGAGAGAAGGCGAAACGTACACACAGTTTATTGCCCGTTTACGACTTTTTGCCGATCGCTGGGTGGAGATGTCCGGCAAGAGACAGAGGTACGCGGATCTAATGGAGCTGATGCTTCTGGAACAGTTCATGGAAAGTCTTCCCGCTGAAACGGCGTCGTTTGTTCTCGAGCACGAACCCGACACTCTGGCAAGTGCTGCACACTTCGCTCAAGTACACAAGGAGGCACACCCGCAGCGGCACCGTAAACAATCGCCGAGGAACGGATCTTCCAGGGCTAACACTCAACCTAGGGAGAATGCCAAGCCAGCGAAGGAAGAAGGAAGAGGTTCGAGTCAAGCACGATCAGCTGGGCAGGCAACTACAGCTCGTGTAACCTGTCACTACTGTCACCGCACAGGACACTTCAAGAAGGACTGTCCCAAGCGAGCAGCGGCTCAGCAAGGTACGCATGTTATTGTTTCAGGTGCGCAAGCAACCACAGAGGAGGATGGAATACCTGAACTGTGTGTTCCATGTTCGCAGAAGCATTTCAACCCAAAATGCAAGGTTAGCATCGACGGACATCAAGCTGAAGGACTACGTGATACAGGAGCCGATGTGATGGTGGTCAGAGCATCGTTCGTGCCGCCATGCGCTTACACCGGTCGTAAAGTGCCGATCACTCTAGCTGAAACCAGTTTGTGCAAGGATCTACCGATAGCTCGCATTACGGTGAATACTCCTTGGATCGAGGCTGAGATTGAAGCTGTCGTTATGCAGAATCCGCCAGCAGATCTCATCATTGGCAACAAAGTTTTGTTGGCTGATAGAACTTTGGTGAGCATTCCAGTCTACCGAGTGCCCAAGCAAGTAGCGGTACTTACCAGGCAACAAGCAGAGCGCCAGCAGCGTCCACTACCGCCGCTTCCAGCAGTAGATACCGGATCGGGAAATATCAAGCCGAAGGACTTGATTGCTCTACAGATGCAGGATCAGTCTCTTGCTAGTCTGAGAACCGCCGCCGAGTCAGGACAAGAGAAGAAAGCTGGTAAACAAGGGTTCGCGTCTTACCTATGGACGAAAGGAATTCTCTACAGGAAATTCCGGACTCAACAAGACCAGTATCAGCAAGTTGTTCTTCCAAAGGGTCTACGGAGAGGGGTGATGTCAGTGGCACACGATTCAGCGTTCGGGGGTCATCTGGCAACCACGAGGACACTAGATCGCATATGGCGCCAATTCTATTGGCCAGGCATAGTTGGAGATGTGCGCCGTTTCTGTTCATCTTGTGATCAGTGTCAGAAGATGTCGCCGAGAGGCAGGGTCAAGAAGGTTCCTTTGGTACCAATGCCGCTAATCGACGAACCATTCCGACGCGTCGCAGTTGACATCATCGGTCCTATCAAGCCCGCTTCCGACAATGGCAACAGGTACATATTGACTATGGTGGACTACGCTACTCGCTATCCAGAGGCGATGCCATTGAAATCCATCGAAGCTACCCGTGTAGCCGAGGCATTGTTAGAGCTGTGGTCAAGACTGGGCATTCCAGCGGAAATCCTAACAGATCGCGGAACCCAATTCACAAGCGAGATCATGCGAGAGGTCAGTCGTCTCTTGGGCATCCGTCAAATGTGTACCACACCGTATCATGCCCAGTGCAATGGTTTGGTGGAAAGATTCAACGGCACACTCAAGTCCATGTTACGCAAGTTGTGCCAGGAAAAACCAAGTGTTTGGGATCGCTATCTGCCAGCAGTACTGTTCGCGTACAGAGAGTCACCTCAAGAGAGCACAGGTTTTGCACCGTTCGAACTGCTATACGGACGTCGAGTTCGGGGTCCTATGGCCATTCTTCGTCAGAGTTGGACAGATGAGCAGGCACCTGAAGAAATCCAAACCACCGCAACGTACATTGTGGAACTTAGAAACAGGATCAAAGAAACCTGCGAACTTGCCCAGCAAAATCTCAAGAAGTCTTCGGAAAGATATGCAAAAGAGTTCGACAAGAAGGCCACACCACGTACATTCAAGTCTGGAGACACGGTGCTTCTGCTACTTCCGCAGCAGCATAACAAACTGCAGCTGCAGTGGCAAGGAACGCGTCGGGGACTGGCGAGGTTCACCTGACTACAAGATTCAAGTCAAGGGCAAAGTCCGGATGTACCACGCGAATCTCTTGCGACGATACATCGAACGAGAGGAAGAAGTCAGCGCCGAGGAGGAGGAAGAAGAAAATGGTTCGTCGGAGGAGCAGAGGGTTGACAACGTCGCGGTCTTCATCGACGAGACAGAGGTTGAGCTTGAGTCAGAGCAGGTACCTACGTGCATCTTGACAGCAAAAGAGAGCCATGTAGATGTCAACATAAACCCTGGGTTGGAACCAGACAAGAAGGAAGAGCTAACGCAGCTCGCTCGCGGAAGCCAGCGTATCTTGACAGATTTACCTCTCAAAACTGAGTTGGAGGAGATCTCATTCAACCTTACGCAGCAAGAACCAATCAGAACCAAACAGTACCCACTTCCTCATGCTACAGTCCAAATTGTTAAAGAAGAAGTGGAAAAGATGCTCAAGCTTGGAGTCATCGAGTCGGCAAGTTCGCCATACAATTCTCCAGTGGTGCTAGTGAAAAAGAAGGACGGTGCAGTACGATTTTGTGTCGACTATCGCCGCGTCAATCGCATTACTGCATTCGATGGTGAACCCATGCCGGACATAGACATGCTGTTCGGTAAATTGGCCAGAGCACAGTATTTCTCCAAGATCGACCTGGCGAAGGGTTATTGGCAAATCCCGGTGCGAGAAGAGGATCGACCTATCACCGCTTTTTCCACTCCTACCGGTCAGTATCAATGGACAGTCATGCCTTTCGGACTTCAAAACGCAGGCGCCGTTTTCACGAGGATGATGAGAAAACTCCTTGATCCTTTGAACTGCGAGGAGGTGTCGAACTTCATTGATGACGTACTTGTCGCTACTCAAGCGTGGACGCGCCACATTGAGGTACTCAGAAGAGTTCTGGAACGTTTGGACGAAGCAAATTTGTCAGCACGCCCTACCAAATGCTTCTGGGGTTTCCAAGAGTTGTCATTTCTAGGACAAGTCGTGGGACGCGGTTGTCTCCGTCCAGAGGAAGATAAACTCGCGAAGATACGGGACGCACCACGGCCGCACACCAAGAAGGACGTCAGAGCGTTCATCGGGTTGGCCAGTTACTACAGGCGTTTCATTCCGCACTTCGCTGCCATCGCACTTCCTCTGACCAACGCTACCAAGAAGAAACAGCCCAACGTTGTCACTTGGACTGAGGAATCAGAACAGGCATTCCAGACGTTGAAGCAACGCCTAACCAGTCAGCCCATCATTCGGTTGCCAGATTTGGAAAAGGAATTCGTCTTACGTACAGATGCGTCCCAACAAGGGCTGGGAGCAGTACTATTGCAACAGGATGACGAGATTTTGATGCCTGTGGCATACGCTAGCCGCAAGTTGACCTCAGCAGAGCAGAACTACTCAACGGTGGAACAGGAATGTCTTGCTGTGGTCTGGGCGATCAAGAAGTTTGAGCAGTACCTGTATGGTGTACACTTCACTCTTCAGACAGATCACCACCCGCTGCAATTTCTGAGGCAATCCAAACCAGCAAACGGACGTCTTGCCCGTTGGGCAATGTTGCTACAGCCTTACGAGTTCACTGTTCAAGCCATTGCAGGCAAGGACAATGTGGGAGCCGACTACCTGAGTCGAACCTTCAACTAGGAAGCAAGGGGAAGGATACAGAACAGTTTTGAATGAAACTCCCATGTTTCATCTTGTGTTGGAGGGTATTGTCACATGTAAAATGACAATGTAATATATAATGTAAAAAGTCTGGGGAATAAATTACACTGATAATAAACACGTGTTTGCTTTGAGTTGCACTAATGTATAATTCTGCTAGGATAGTAACTGTAGAGTATGGCCTAGCATGGCTGATTGTGGATATTAAGTTTTATCCGTGTAATTCGTGCAGAATGCAAGTTTTGAAGAAGGTGAGCGATAGGTTTTGCAAGCGCAGTAAGAATCATCACTTCTTTGCCGTCTTCTAGAGTAGAAGCACGTTGTAATACGTTTGTGGTTTTTCGCTAGGTTAGCGATTATTTATGTTTGTGAAAACTGGTGTTATAATATTTCGTTATTTAGGCATAAATAACGGAGCGCTGTTGAAAGTGACAATTATATTATTTCTGTGGCAGAAATATATTAACAGCGTGTGCAGTTTTCATTCAAAGCAAAGTGTTTTGTGAACCTGTGGACATATTGCAGGGTCATGTCAGTGACAAGTGACAGTTGTGTCAGGATAGAATAAACAGAATAAAGCAGGTCTAGATTTTTGGAATTATAGTAGGCCTGGACTATCAGTGTCACATTCGTTCATTGGATACTCTTTTATAAAACAACATAATCTTTTGAGGTGAGAATTTATTATTTTTATTTTAGACAGTCGTTTGTTTACCCCAATATTCTTTGCAGGATGACAGCAGTGCTGGATGCAGGGGCGTTTATTACCCATAATAAACGAAGCACTGTATTTTTCTGATGGTGTAAACTTTGCCTATTAGGTAAGGTTGTGGGAGTAGGGATACTGTATGTTATTTCAGCATGTTGCAGATTTTCTCTTCTCTCGGATCCCGTGCCTGGGGAGTTTTTCCCGGATCCATAGCCAGGGGAAGAGAGGACCATACCACCAACCAACCAGCCGACCCATCAACCACGCCACCATCCTTATACAACCACCTACCAGTCCACTGCCGCCGCCAACACCGTTGCAGTCCACCACCACCACCACCACCAGCATCATCACCGACAGGGGCTACCACCGCACTTCCTAGCTCAGCTAAGTAACACTGCTGAAGCCTACGGTAGTTCCGATACCCCACCAGATGATGTGAACTATAAATCTGATTAAACTCCAAGGATTTGGGGATACCAAACAAGACTTTAACTTAAAGAATATTTTAAGAATATTTCGGGGGTTTTGTACAGATTATTTGAAACATTTTCGGCAGATTTTGTAAATCGTGGTCCAGTAGTGTAAATAATAACAAAAAGGAAAATTTTACACCGTTGTTTCGAGATTTCTTTACTTTTCAACTCTACCTTTTATCTAAACTTAACTTGTTCTTGGAACGAGACGTAGGAGGGTCTCTTCACAAAAACTCTTCACGTGACACTCTTTAACAGAGTGACCTAGCGTGTGTCTGATGAAGACTTTCAAAGTTCGTAACATCTTTCGCGCACTTTGTTAGAGAACGGAGAAAAGAACGGCATAAAGACTTTCAACTCACATTAAAAGTATAAGGCCCTGAAATAATTTCAACTTTGACGGGGAATCTTCATTGTCAGCAATGGGATATTAGATCCTTTATAAATGTCTTCATATTTGCACCTTCACACAGGTCAAGGTCGCGGAGGTCCATCGTTTTATAAACACGTCTAGCGCTGCATCTATTTTTTACAAAATGTTCAAAGAGATTTTGATATATCTTAGCTTGCATGATAGTTCAAAGAGAGACCCTTAAAAAAAATTTTTTTAATTCGTTTTGTCGTTTTTATTTTGTATTTATTTTTTTTTTTTTGGGGGGGGGGGGGGGATCAAACCAAGACAGATCATCTCCACGAAAATGAACACTTCACAAAATGCTGGTTTCAGCTAGGCGTCAGTGTCTGAACATGTATTTGAGTGGCTTTCCATCTTGTATCAATCACACTTCCCTTGCCCTGCTACTTTGTCCTTCACCTTGTAATCTTTCCAATCATCTTCTATCCTACTTCCCCCTCCATCCTTTTCACTTTTTCCTCCTCCGTCTCCTTCTCACCTTATTCCTTGTGTTAACTTACGTAGTAGATGAGGATGAACTGCACGAAGGCGATGCAGATGATGCGAGTAGGGATCTTGAAGTTAGGAAACAGCCTGGGCTTCAGCTTGAACAGCAGTCGGCGCTTCCAGTCCTCTGGTACTGGTCTGCAGCAGTCAATAAATGAATTAATCAATCAATCATTCCATCCATCCAAACAACATACACGCACGCATTCCGTCGCCTGGGTTTAAATATCCTGACGCTCATGTCCTAGACGGGTGAGTGCCGGCAACACAAATAACACCAGTGTAACGTGCCGAAAGCGTCCCTGGCCCAATTTAACTCCCGGGAGTAAAACCAGGCCGTCCCAGATTTACTCCCGGGAGTTATTCTGGTCCTGGACCAGATTGACCCCCAGCCTGTTCCAAAATCACTCTCTGGGGAATGAAGATTACATAGGAACAATTGATGTTATGCACTCTACTGTGTTCCAGATCAGCCTCCCGGGAGTTAGTTTGGCGCACATTTTTCAGTACCAGAATGACTCCCGGGAGTTAAAGTGGGTCTGTCCTAAAACAGCCCCCCTTGCAACAGAGAGTAAATCTGGGACTGGCCCAAATGCACTCCCGGGAGTCATTCTGGGACAATTTTAGATGTGCCAAAACGACCCCTGGGGGGCTAATCTAGAACCGATGAGAGTCAGATTGGGTCAGGCCCAGACTGGCCCCCTCTAGCCTATTAAAAGGAGCAATTGAAGACTGCGTCAGTAATCTCATCAGACAAAATCATGGGAGTAAAACGGGGACAAGACCAAAACAGGTCCCCTAACAAAATGCATGTAAAATACAATGAAAGGGGAGTCAAATGGGGACAGGACCAAAACCACCCCCCCCCTATCCATCAGATGCAAAAAACACTGCACAGGAGAGTCAAACGGGGACAGGACCAAAACCGCCCCCCTACCCATCACATGCAGCAAACACTGAACCGGGGAGTCAAACGGGGACAGGACCAAAACCGCCCCCCCCCCTCCCCCTACCCATCACATGCAGCAAACACTGCACAGGGGAGTCAAACGGGGACAGTACCAAAACCGCCCCTCCTACACAATTAGTTGTAACTACAAAACACTGCACACGGGAGTCAAACGGGGACAGGACCAAAACCGCCCACCTACCCACCCCACATGCAGCAAACACTGAACAGGGGAGTCAAACTGAGACAGTACCAAAACCGCCCCTCCACCAACCCATCAGATGCAGCAAATACTGCATAGGGGAGTCAAACGGGGACAGGACCAAAACCGCCCCCCCCCCCTCTACCCATCACATGCAGCAAACACTGCACAGGGGAGTAAAACGGGGACACAAGAAGCAAACACTACACAGGGGAGTCAAACGTGGACAGGACCAAAATCGCCCCCCTCCCCTACCCATCACATGCAGCAAACACTGCACAGGGGAGTAAAACGGGGACAGGACCAAAACCGCCCCTCCTACACAATTAGTTGTAACTACAAAACACTGCACACGGGAGTCAAACGGGGACAGGACCAAAACCGCCCACCTACCCACCCCACATGCAGCAAACACTGAACAGGGGAGTCAAACTGAGACAGTACCAAAACCGCCCCTCCACCAACCCATCAGATGCAGCAAATACTGCATAGGGGAGTCAAACGGGGACAGGACCAAAACCGCCCCCCCACCCTCTACCCATCACATGCAGCAAACACTGCACAGGGGAATAAAACGGGGACACAAGAAGCAAACACTACACAGGGGAGTCAAACGTGGACAGGACCAAAATCGCCCCCCTCCCCTACCCATCACATGCAGCAAACACTGCACAGGGGAGTAAAACGGGGACAGGAAAAGAGAAAGAGATTTCTCTTATATAGCGCACTTACTTTTAGTACTTTTACTTTTAACAGGACCAAAACCGCCCCCCCTCCCTATCACAAGAAGCAAACACTTCACAGGGGAGTAAAACGGGACAGGACAAAAACCGCCCCCCCTTCCCACCACATGCAGCAAACACTGAACAGGGGAGTCAAACGGGGACAGGACCAAAACCGCCCCCCCCCCATCCCTTACCCATCAGATGCAGAAAACACTGCACGGGGGAGTAAAACGGGGACAGGACCAACCCCCCCCCCCCAACCCCTACCCATCACATGCAGCAAACACTGCACAGGGGAGTAAAACGGGGACAGGACCAAAACCGCCCCCCTCCCTATCACAAGAAGCAAACACTTCACAGGGGAGTAACACGGGGACAGGACAAAAACCGCCCCCCTTCCCACCACATGCAGCAAACACTGAACAGGGGAGTCAAACGGGGACAGGACCAAAACCGCCCCCCCCCCCCCCATCCCTTACCCATCAGATGCAGAAAACACTGCACAGGGGAGTCAAACGGGGACAGGTCCACCAAAACCGCCCCCCCCCCTACCCATCACATGCAGCAAATACTGCACAGGGGAGTAAAACGGGGACAGGACCAAAACCGCCCCCCTCCCTATTACAAGAAGCAAACACTACACAGGGGAGTCAAACGTGGACAAGACCAAAACCGCCCCCCCCCTACCCATCAATTTGGTCCTGATTTGGCTCGGAAGAGTCCGCTGGACCTAAAGCAATAATCTTGTATTGTATTGTACCCATCAAATGCAGCAAACACTACACAGGGGAGTCAAACGGGGACGGGACCAAAACCGATCCCCCCCCCTTCCCCACAAATCCATCAGATGCAGCAAATACTGCATAGGGGAGTCAAACGGGGACAGGACCAAAACCGCCCCCTCTCCTACCCATCAGATGCAGAAAACACTGCACTGGGGGGTCAAACGGGGACAGGACCAAAACCGCCACCCCCCCCCCACCCCCCTATGCAGTGTTTTGTAGTTACAACTAATTGTATAGGAGGGGCGGTTTTGGTTCTGTACCCGTTTGACTCCCCTATGCAGTGTTTTCTACATCTGATGTGTAAAGGGGGCGGATTTTGGTCCTGTCCCCGTTTAACTCCCCTATGCAGTGCTTTCTGCATCTGATGTGAAAAGGGGGCGGTTTTGGTCCTGTCTCCGTTTGACTCCCCTGTGCAGTGTTTTGTAGTTACAATTAATTGTGTAGGAGGGGCGGTTTTGGTCCTGTACCCGTTTGACTCCCCTGTGCAGTGTTTGCTTCTTCTAATAAATAGGGGGGGGGGGGGGGGGCGGTTTTGGTCCTGTCCCCGTTTGACTCCACTATGCAGTGTTTTCTGCATCTGATGTGTAAGGGGGGCGGTTTTGGTCCTGTCCCCGTTTGACTCCCCTATGCAGTGTTTTCTGTATCTGATGTGTAAGGGGGGGAAGGCGGTTTTCGACCTGTCCCCGTTTGACTCCCCTATGCAGTGTTTTCTGCATCTGATGTGTTAGGGGGCGGTTTTAGTCCTGTCCCCGTTTGACTCCCCTATGCAGTGTTTTCTGCACCTGATGTGTTAGGGGGCGGTTTTGGTCCTGTCCCCGTTTGACTCCCATGTGCTCCCTGTCCCCGTTTGACTCCCATGTTTGCTTCTACTGATGAATAGGTGGGGGGGGAGAGGGGGCGGTTTTGGTCCTGTCCCCGTTTGACTCCAATATGCAGTGGTTTTTTTCGCATCTGATGTGTAAGTGGGGCGGTTTTGGTCCTGTCCCAGTTTAACTCCCTTTTGCAGTGTTTGATGCACCTGATCGGTAGGGGTCGGTTTCGGTCCTGTCCCCGTTTGACTCCCGTGTGCAGTGTTTTGTAGTTACAATTAATTGTGTAGGAGGGGCGGTTTTGGTCCTGTCCCCGTTTGACTCCCCTGTGCAGTGTTTGCTTCTTCTGATGAATAGGGGGGAGGGGCGGTTTTGGTCCTGTCCACGTTTGACTCCCATGTGCAGTGTTTTCTGCATCTGATGTGTAAGGGGGGCGGTTTTGGTCTTGTCCCAGTTTGACTCCCATATGCAGTGTTTTCTGCATCTGATGTGTAAGGGGGGGGGGGGGGGGGTGTGATGCACCTGATCGGTAGGGGTCGGTTTTGGTCCTGTCCCAGTTTGACTCCCCTACTTACGTTGATTAACTGAGGGGGGCGATGTTGGGCCTGTCCGTTTTTAACTCCCATATTAAAAACTAAGAATACATTGAAAAGACAAGAGAAGTTGGGGGGGGGGCTGTTTTGGTCCTGTGATCCAGTTTTACTCCCGGGAGTCATTTCGGAACAGGCTGGGAGTCAATCTGGTCCAGGACCAGAATAACTCCCGGGAGTAAATGTGGGACGGCCTGGTTTTACTCCCGGGAGTTAAACTAGACCAGGGACGCTTTCAGCACGTTACACCAGCATGCACTAGGTCCCTTCTCCCCATCTCTGGTCGTCTAGGATTGTGCTCAGTTGTCTGGGCGTCAGACTATGCGCCCTAAAGGCTGCAATTGGGCGCCTCGTGTGGCTTGTTACATCCTGTATCAGCAGCTGGTAAAACACTATATAAAAGTAAATAAATAAATAAATAAATAAATAAATTAATAAATACATTTTTATAAAAACTCCAAATATTTATTTTAATTTCTTAAACTGAGAAACAGCACACGTTCTAGTTTTGAAGCTATACTGACCCATCTTATATCTACTTATCTAACCCCTAAACCTTTCAGGGTTGGTCGTCGGAGGTTGGGACGGGGCCGACGGCGAGGGTGGGAGGAAGAAGTTAAGTCGCTGTTCCAGTAAGCTGTAGATCTGTCAGAGGCCTTTGTCAGCAGGCCTGGTATGGGCATAGCAGTTCCATTCATTGACGTTTTGTAAGCAGCTCTTTAAACTGAACAGTTGAAATAACTTACGGTTCTGGGAGAGGTTTGCGGAACAGGTCTGCAGTATGGCACACTTGATGTTGTTCCACCACGCTGTCTTCTTCCTGCATCATCATCATCATCATCATCATCATCATCATCATCATCCATCATCATCATCATCATCATCATCATCGTCGTCTTTAACAGATAACAGACTTTATTTCGCCAAGTGACATATCTACAAAAGCACCTACAACATATTGTGATGGTTGTAAAACATTGATGTTTCACTGTCACTGTTACTGACTGACAGCTCGCAGCATACCCTGCACTACCCACTCTCTCTTTCGCCTGTCCCTCCCCTCCCTCTCTGGCTTTCTGTTACACAACACAGCCTACATCATCCAACCACACATCCACGCACACACGCACAAACATAAATGATACATCCAAATACATACTATATACACACTTAGCACGGACGGTTCAAGTTGTAGGCCTACTCTCCAAATAGATTTACGCCCAGAATGTCCCGATAAAAGGGACAATAAACATCATCATCATCATCATCATCATCATCATCATCAGTACTGTTTATCAGTACAACTTATGTTAATCTGATGAATAAAAATTGATGCAACAACAACAACATCATCATCATAAGCAGCTCTTGAGGTAGAAAAGCGCCATATAAGAACGATTAAAAAACTAATTTGTGAATTAATTAATAATAATAAATAATAATAATTAAAATGAATAATAATTATTAGTTTTGTTACTACTACTACTACTACTACTACTACTACTACTACTACTACTACTACTACTACTACTACTACTACTACTACTATTATTATTATTATTATTATTATTATTATTATTAATTGTAATCTTAGAACATTTTGAAACAGCCGCCTCTCGTTATCACTTGATCCAGGTGCTTTGCGACGATTTGAGCACACATATTTGGGGATATCCGCGCTATACAAGAATCTCTTACCTGCACACTGATGCTCCGGGTCTTGACACAGCGGTAGACGGCCCACACGGAGCGAACACACAGCGCAAACAGGCACAGGAAGATCGGCATGTCACGGAGAAGATTGAGTCCTCCTAACTACCAACAAACAAATCTACCTTTGATGATGATGATGATGATAGATCATGATTGATGATGGTGGTGGTGGTGGAGGTGGTGGTGATGATGATGATGGTGATGATGATGATGATGATGATGATGATGATGATGATGATGATGATGATGATGATGATGATGATGTGTTTAATAGCGTGAGCATTGGCGACCGTAAACATATTCAATGTGTACAATTTGACAACAATCTATTACAAAGATAAAACCATTCCAAATTCAGAATTAAATAATATAATATTTAATGTTCCCAGTATTTTGAGGTCAAGGAGTTTGAAAGGTACCTTCCTATTAAGCTTACTTTGATAAATAGAACTGCATTTACATGAAAAATACTGTATGGTGGTCCTTAAAGCGGTAGAATCAGAGATATCTAGAGAGAGAATGTACTTGCTGATTTTTATTTCACCTCACTGTGACGGGAGTTGCCCATCATGGCCTGTGGCCTTATGTCCTTGAACGTCTAATGTCTTGTGTCAGCTAAAGTCGCCCCTATCCTATCCAATCCCGCAACTCGAAGGTCGTTGGGGCACCATAGATGATCATTTAACAAGCGTACTCCATATTTTTCTGCCCTCAGCAACCCTCTGGCTTCGCTCAGTTTCAAGCCAGCCCATTTCGAATGTTGTCTTCTCACCCCTTTTTCTGTCTCCCTCTTCTTCTGCCTCCTTGCACCGTGCCTTGCAGGAAGGTCTTTGCAAGGCCCGATGATCTGGTGACGTGGCCATACCATCGAAGTTTCAGTTTCTTCACCCCTGTGAACATGCATCGTGTTGTCCAATGGCTTGTGTGATAGTCTGTCGGATTTCGTTGTTGATGATGTGCTGGATATAGGACATTGTAGATCTGCTGTGAAGGTCAATGTTTCGCAAGCGTATAGGAAGATGGGGATGACAAGAAAGCGCAGCGGCCTTACCTTGGAATGTAGACTGATGGTCTTGTCTTTCCAAATGGGCTTCAACCTTGTCAGGGCAGCAGTTGTTTGCGCGATCCTGAAGAGGACTTCCTGTCGGGACCCATTGTCTGATACAATGGCTTCTAAATATGTGAAGCTATGCACTGTGTTGAGGGATTGGCCTTGGACTTTGATGTTCATGTTGAAGCCATTGCTGTTGTTGGTCATCATTTTGTTCTCTGCACTTATTTCCATTCCATAGGCACTGGAGGTGGTGTCAAGCATCTGTACCAGCTGTTCAATTTCTGGTTCATCTCCAGCCATCCGCAAAACAAAGGTTGGAGATTGCTCTACCCCCTATGAACCTTCGTGATCTGCAAGGGCATCTGACATGATGCGCTCTAGGAAGATGTTAAAGAGTGTTGGAGAGAGGGTGCATCCGTGACGCACACCGATTGTTGTTCTGAACCATTTCCCGATGGCGCTGTGGTGGAGGACTGCACTGGTAGCCTTGTCATATACAGGCTTTTGATGACTTCAATAATTTTGGTGCTGATGTTGTACACTCTCATGGTTGCCCACAGAGCTGCATGCCAGACTCGGTCAAACGCTTTCTTGAAGTCTATGAACACATGATATAGATGTTGTTGGTGCTGTAGGTATTTCTCGCAGATTATTCTGAGGTTGAAAATCTGTTCAGTGGTACATCGCCCTGCCCTGAATCCTGCTTGTTCTTCTTGAAAATCTGTTCAGTGGTACATCGCCCTGCCCTGAATCCTGCTTGTTCTTCAGGTATGATTTGTTCAGCTTGGGGTTTCAACCTGTTGAGTATTATTTTCAGGAGGACTTTGCTGGGATGGCTGATGATGCTGCTGGTGCGGTAATTTTTACACTCCTGAATGTTACCGTTTTTTGGGAAGAGTGATGACAAGGGACTGGCTCCATCGTGTAGGCCACTCCCCACTCTGCAAGATCTTGTTACAAATAATGGTGAGGACGTCAATCATCGATTCTTCTCCTGCTTGAAGCCATTCCGTGGGTATATTGTCCACTCCCGCTGACTTCCCTTTCTTCAGCGATTGCACTACTGCCTCACCTTCTTCTCGGAGAATTGGGAGGATATCTTCTTGTTCTCTATTCTGGGGATATGCTAGAACTGATGGGTCTCCGTTTGGTTTGTAGTTGACGAGCAGTACTCTGTCCATCTATCCAAGACTTCTTGTTCTTCTGTAAGGCATATGCCAGACTTGCTTTGGATCGTGGAGACCTTGGGCTGTTTAACACTTGTCAGCGGCTTCACAGTCTGGTAGGCCTTCTTGCTGTTTTTCTTGTTCAGGCTGTTCTCTATTTTCTGGTTTTGCTCTTCTATACAGTTCTCCTTTGCTGTGCGCATGCTTTTTCGGATATCATTGTTGATTTTTCGGTAGGCATCAGCTCCCTGTGAGATGTTCTTTTTCTTTTTCATCTCTCTTCGTTTATCACACAGATCCAGCCGTTCAGGTGTGATCCACGGTTTCTAATTCGGGCGGTGCTTGCCAAGGATCTCAGTGGCGGAATCTGTCACAGCTGAGTTGAAGGCGGTGGTCATGGTGTTAACATCTACTTCACCAGTTTCCAAAATGAGCAGTGGTGCAAGTTTCCCTCCAATTGTGGCTTGAAATACTTCTGCCACCTCCGGGTCTTCCAGTTTATCCAGGTCGAACTTCAGTCTAGTGCACTTTGCTGTGTTAACTCTCGTCAAGTGGAGCCGGAAGGACATCATCACGACATCGGAAGTCACTGCCAATGTTGATGCTTAATCTAAAGCGTGTCTTGACCATGATGTAGTCTATCTGGTTATGATGCTTCCGCCGGGACTGTGCCATGTCCTTCGTCTGGATTTTTTGTGGAGACCAAGCGTGTTTGCCAGTATCAGATTGTTGTATCTGGCAGAATCTGGTAGAAATCCTACACGTCGCTGTCGTCATACATGTAGTCTGATGTTGGGGAATACGCCTGGATGATGGTGATGTTGAAAGGGGCTGCTCTCAGACGGATGGTAATGGGTCTACTGGATACTGGGCGGCAACCCATGACAGTGGCTATAATGTCTCTGTAAACCAAGAATCCAGTTCGTACATGTCTTCTCTCCCGCTGAAATAAAGCTTGTGGCCTTTGTCGGTCGTTTATTTCACCTAGACCTGTCCAGCGCAGTTCGCTGATGCCTAAAAGGTTCAATCAGTAGTGGTCCAGCTCGTAAGACAGTTCTTCTAATTTTTCCTCCACAGTTAGGGTCCTGACATTCCAGGTTCCTATGACGATGGTGTCTCCAGTGCGGATCTTGCTAAGTTGTCCATCAGTAGCACACTTATCACCTCCGTCCTGGTGGCCAACGGAAGGCGCGTTCCTTGATGACCCGGGCGACGACCCATCCGGTATGTAGTGAGTGTTTTTTTTTCATCATATGGTGTTTCTTGGACAAGAAAGACCTGGCATGGCCCAATCCTCTCCAGGTTGTTGGACACAGTCGAAATCCAAGAATACAGTGTGGCTCGCCTTGGCCCCGAGCACGTGGTCGTTGAACCTGTAGTAATGTGAGGTTCCTCCGGCCAGGCCGGTGACTTCTGTGTAGAAGACTTTCGCCCAGTGATGCCGTGCTGACATCACCCCTGTTAGTCGCCTCTTACGACACGCCGGGAAACGTTGGGTCTATTCTATTCAGTGCCCGAACCCACAGGGCATAATAAAGTCGCTCAGGAAGTATATTGAGAGGGTTCTTATGACTCACCGTCTTGTCCAGGACTTTAGTGTAGCTGACAGCCCCGAAGATGTAGAAGACGACCCAGTAGACGCTGTAGGCGAATCCCAGCAAGGCCCCGACCAGTCTGTAGGCGGTGGTGATGCAGGCAAAGTGTGGCGCACAGACCAGACTGGCCACTAGCGACTGTCCTTGTAGTCTTAGAGCTGGTAAAGGAACAGCGCCATTTTCAAAGAAACTTACGTGTCATAAAATCAACATATTAAGAAATAGCTGAAAAGGGGTTTCACCGAGGCAGGAAAAGTGTGGAACTCAGACCCGTTAAATTGGCTTTTCAGGCTCTTGTTCTTGTACCCTTTAGCAGGAAAACAAGCGAAGGTTTGAGTGATAGGGATGGATAAGTTGTGGATGGTGGCAGGGAATTGATTTCGTTGTAAGGTGCAATGCAAAATGACAATTATTTATCATTCTTATAGAGCGCTTTTTCAGCTCAAGAGCTGCTCAAGGCGCTGGCCGATACAGGATCTAACTCAAGTTGCCCGAGGTGCCCACTCACTGCCTTGGGCGCATAGTCTGGCATTCAGACGACTGAGAACAATCCTAGTCGACCGGGGATGAGGGGTAAATGAAAAATTATACACTGAAACAACCATCACACTAATAGTAACAGTAAGATGGCCAGTGCTCACAGACAATTTTTATGTCCGGGCAACTGGAAACCGAACCGGCAACCTTTGTTATACGAGCTCATTGCTCTACCAATTGGATTATCCCGGCCCAATGCAATGCCATACTCTATGAATGAATTAATTTTAGGCAATGGATTCTCTTTCAAACAGATAGGTTCCTTCCCATTTATGTTGCAAATTACCAGCCGCATTGTGGATAATTAGAACATCAACAACACGATAATTATAGTTCTCTACTTACTTTTGACCCAGGTCTCGTTGCAGATTCTCTGGGTGAGGTTGTAGGCCTGCGGACAGAAAAGAGAGTCGCTGTCAGTGGCGCCAAAGATGGCTTCGAGGAAGACGCTGAGCAAGATGCTGGTGATGGCGCCGAAACACAAAGCGTATGCCCACCGATCCTCGTAACCGTCCAGAAAACGCATGGGACTGCACGACAAGGCAACAAGCACAATGTGGTCTCACCTAAGCGACACACTAAGTGTTGTCAAATCAAACACACTGTACAACAGATAGACACTCAAACAGACAAACATACAGGCAGACAGAGTGAGAGAGAGAGAGAGAGAGAGAGAGAGAGAGAGAGAGAGAGAGAGAGAGAGAGAGAGAGAGAGAGAAGACAGATAGACCGACAGACAAGCAATAATAATCTTACAAGGATTTATTTAGGGCACAACAACAAAAACAACAATCATAAAACAAAGACAACGACTTACACGACCAGTGAAGGGCGGTAGTAGCCACACTTGTGAGGATTTCTCCGTCGTTGTAGGAACGCCAGCAGCACCAGAATGAACGTCTGCAGTAGCAGGAAAAAACATCAAGTGTAATGTAGCGTACACATAATTATGCACGCCTCCCCACACACACAACACAACACAACACACACACCACACATTGCACACCACACACACATACACACACACACACACACACACACACACACACACCCACCTATCTAATATATTGGCCAAAGTTTTGTAAATGACTAAGTGCAAGTCCCACAACGTTCAAAGTTGGGCTCTAGAATACTGATTCGTCTTCTTTATTAAACGGACCCCTAAAATCTCGCATTTCGGCGTCACAGACCGCTTTTAAATTCACATTGAGTGTTGCCCTATAAAAAGAAATAAGGTCTGCAAGGTTTGCAAAAGTAAAGTTTTCAAAATAAATCCATAAATTCCTTTGTTCATGTGCCTATTACTAGCAGCTAGAGTGATTCTAAAAATAGCACTGCTGTAAAGGTGTGTGCATAACAGGCAAGAGTTATTTATTTACGCAACAAGAAAGAGACGCCTAAATTTCAAAGGTTGGCGTTCGGTTTGAGCAACGATTACCCATTAGATCATCTTTTAATGAGACGACAACGCAGTTTCCTTAGTGAATTCATTGTCACAAATAATAAACAAACATTTCTGTTACCTCCCTTTCTGTACTCAGTCTGTCATGGTGAACATCTCTCAGTCAACTCCCTAAATATTTGAAGTATGGAGATCCACGTGGCTCTCTTCTTGGTCCTGTGTTATTCACTGTGTACGAACAACCTCTCAGCACATTAATCAGTGCTTTCAGTAATTCATGCAAGTTCTTTGCTTATGATACTCAACTTCACAATTCTGCTCCTCCATCTGAACTTCCGGCTCTTGCCCAACACATATCTGACTGCAGTGGTTCTGTCGCTGGCTGGATGGGCTCAAACGGACTAAAAATGAACGGTGCCCAAGCTGAATTCGTCTTAGTCGGCGCACAGTCCAAGCTTCGTCAAACCCCTCTGTTGTCTATGAATGTGTCAGACCAGCCGATTCCATTCTCAAAGTCGATCCGCAATCTTGGAGCCCACCTTGATCAGGGGCTCTCGATGGAGACACACATTAACAGTCATTGTAAAGCTTTGAACTTCTACCTCCGTAGGATCAACAAAATCCAACATTATCCTCCGTTGACACTGCAAACAAACTTAGTCTTTTCCATCCTGTCTCGTCTTGACTTCAGTAACTCTCTTCTGGCTGGCCTTCCTGATAAAAAAACTCTCTAAACTCCAGCGTTTCCAGAACAATGCTGCAAGTTTGGTTCTCCGTCAGCGGTGCTCTAGCGCGACCGCTGCATTTCATACACTACATTGGCTACCTTTGAAGGCTCGCATAGGTTATAAAGTTGATTCTATCTGTTTTCACTGTCTTCACTGTGACTCGTTTCCTACTTATACCAGCCTATCAGCCAGCTCGTTCTCTGCGCTCTCAAGTTGCCTCTTTTCTCACTGTCCCAAGATTTCTCTCAACTCCTTCGGGGAAAAGGTTTTGGCAGTGCTTGCCCCGCCGCTTTGGGACTTTTCCCCTTCAAACCTTCGCACTCAGTCGCTTACCACTTTCATGAATAGCCTCAAAACATCGCTCTTCTCAAAGTATGTGTCATAATCTTGCAATTCGGTCTCTGGTTTGGTGGAACTTGGGTGGAACTTGGTTCGTCTGTTAACCTGCGTGCTAGTGGTCTATTAGAAGGTCTATTGTAGTGTGATGTCATTGTGGCGCGGTGGGTGAGTGTTGCGTCCTTGTGTGTGTGTTAGAAAGTGTTTAAGCGTGTGTTTGTGGCGTATATGTGTGTGGATTTATGTGTAGGTTGTTGTAGTTGTGTAATTAATTTTTCTTAGTGTTATTGTACACTTGTCTTTTTGTAGTGACATGTTTGTAATATACTTCCGTTTATTATGTTTGTGAGTAAGCTTGCGTGGGGTGTGTGTGTGTGTGTGTGTGTGTGTGTGTGTGTGTGTGTGTGTGGGCGCGTTACAAAATAAATTATTATTATTATTATTATTATTATTATTATTATTATTATTATTATTATTATTATTATTATTATATTATTATTATTAATTATTACTAAATTACGTTTGTACTACAGGCAGGGATAGCTCAGTGGTCAGAGCGCACGACTTGGGTGACGTGGGTTCGAATCCTACTTCAGCAAACTATTGTGTAATTGCTGGATATTACGGGCCAGCGCCTTGATAAACTCTCTGAGCTTGTTAGTGTGCTGTATAAGAGAAATCTCTTTTTCTTTACTACTGCTACTGCTACTACTACTACTACTACTATTACTCGTTCTCGACCTCCTCCTCCTACTCCTACTCCTACTACTATTCATACTACTAACACTACTACTACTATTGCTACTACTACAACTACTACTACTACTTACGGCTGGAATGGTGGCATATTTCATGTAAGTGCTGATCGTGAAGAAGTCGTCTGTCTCCACCATCTTGATTCTTTATCTGCACACAGTCAAATGCATCTTTGTCAAACAGCTGTTCAAGGTGCTGATGGCACAGAGCGTCGTGATAGGAAAGTTCACATTGGCTGTCGTGATGGGAAAGTTCACATTGGCTGTCGTGATGGGAAAGTTCACATTGGCTGTCGTGATGGGAAAGTTCACATTGGCTGTCGTGATGGGAAAGTTCACATTGGCTGTCGTGATGGGAAAGTTCACATTGGCTGTTGTGATGGGAAAGATCACATTGGCTGTCGTGATGAGAAAGTTCACACTGGCTGTCGTGATGGGAAAGTTCACATTGGCTGTCGTGGTGAGAAAGTCCACATTGGCTTTTGTGAAGAGAAAGGTCACATTGGCTGTCGTCACGGGAAAGATCACATTGGCTGTCGTCACGGGAAAGATTATATTGGTCGTTGTGATGGAAAAGTTTACACTGGTTGCAAATCAAAAAACAGAAGCAATATGACTTTAATGAAAACCAGAATAACTTCCACTTTTCAATGAGCGACGTTTTACTCCTTCGGATGAGAGTATAAACCGAGGTCTGGCCTGTGCACGCACGCATTCCATCGCACGGACTTTAAAGATTCTGACGCTCATATCCTATACCGGTGAATGCCGGCTACATAAATACACCCAGCACGCACTAGGTACTTTCTCCCCCTATCACCGGTGGCCCAAGTTTGTGCTCTAGTCGCCTGGGCGTCAGACTAAAGGCTGAAAGCGGGCACTTCGGGCTTCTTGTGTTGGATCCTGTATCGGCCAGCGCCTTGTGCAGCTCTTGAGCTGGAAAAGCGCTCTATACGAACGATTAAATAGACACGTGGAGGGGAGATAACGCGGTCAACGTTGGACCATAATGCAGCTATGGGAGGTAAGCAAGGGATAAGGGACACCACTAAAGCTAAGGGACATCATTGCAGCTAAGGGACATCACTATTGACCGAAATTTGGAAAGGCGCTAGGAGATAGCCCTTGTCAGTTCTATACTAGTGTAGCGACCAGCTAAGCGTACCCTAAGCTCTGATGCCAGAATTAATGTTACCAACTTACTCTCAGAGCAGATACTGGAAAGAACGCTTAAATAAACTGGATCCCAACTCAAATAACTGACCGTAAAATAAATGCACATAAACATGGATGACGACTGCTGGAGCCTTGAGGTAAAATGGATGAACCGTTGAGATGGTGTAACAAGGCCACTAATAATAACTTACATACAAGAAAAGTGGTTTTAAAAAAACCTCCTTATTGAACAATGCTTAAAGCTTTTGTAAATAGTAAGCCTACTGCATTTTGCATGAAACGAAACACAGTGTGATCCTTTACAGTGGTCCAGTTTCATTGCTGATCACTGACTCTATCTCACAGAAACCAGAGGAGTCCCTAATGGCTCGTCGCCTGCCTCTTGGTCTCGTGTCTTCTGATGTCTTACGTCAGCTCAGAGCCTCCTCTCTCACGCAGTGTCAGGCGACAGTCCATCATAAGGCATTTTCCTCACTGTGAGATGTGATCAGAAATCAGTAGTTAAATCCCACTGATGTAAGAGCCATAATGCTGTTTTGACTCACATGCATAGCGATGTCAGTCTATGTCACACTCCCCTCTCCATCCCCTTCCCATCCCCTCTCCACCCCTACCCTCACCCCAAAAAAATAAAACCAATAACAAACAAAAAAACAACAAAAACAGAATTTTCAAAGTCTGTGCGAGATAATAGTCCAAAAATTGCATTTAAAAACAAACAACATTTGTCGGTCCGTCTGTCTGTCTGTCCACCGTCCGCCGTCTCGTCTGTACAAAACTTGCAAGTGGATTAATACCTCAGAACCTATTTCAACTATCACAGCCAAACTTGGTAAGAAAGTGTATATCCATGAGACCTCGTAAATGATCAGTTACTTCACTTCAAGATCAATGTCACAGGGTCAACAAATGTTAGTTTAAAAAATAACACATTTTAACAAGAAATCACTTTTTAAAAATTAAGTTCTTAATTGTGCGTTAAGCATGCCTACTCTCTCCAACACTCTTCAACATCTTCCTAGAGCGCATCATGTCAGATGCACTTGCAGATCACAAAGGCACAGTCAGCATAGAGGGAAGAGCAATCTCCAACCTTCGTTTTGCGGATGGCATTGATGGATTGGCTGGAGAGGAACAAGAACGTAAACAGCTTGACACCACCTTCAGAGCCTATGCAATGAAAATAAGTGCAGAGAAGACCAAAATGATGACCAACAACACCATCAAAACGGACATCAAAGTCCAAGGCCAGTCCCTCAACACAGTGCATAGCTTAAAATATTTAGGAGCCGTTGTATCAGACAATGGGTCCCGAGAGGAAGTCCTCTCCAGGATCGCGCAAACAACTGCTGCTCTGGCAAGGTTGAAGCCCATTTGGAAAGACAGGACCATCGACTGGTTTGACACTGAGCGAAGCTATCAGGGTTGCTGGGGACAGAGAAAGATGGAGTACGCTGGTTAAATGATTATCTGTGGTGCCCCTACGACCTCCGATTTACGGGATAGGATAGGAAGTTATTAATATTGAACTTATGATTCTATGAGGCATGATAGATATCAATTAGGGACATATACTTTGCAAATTTGGTCAACCTCACTCCAAGGTCAAGGTCGTTGGAGCTGTCCAAAGTCGGTAAGTGAGGTACTATGAGAGATATAAAGTCCACACTTGTTGTATTTAGAGATGATAGATTGACCAGTGCAGTCCTCCATAACAGCGTCATCGGGAACTGGTTCAAAACAACAATCGGGGTGCGTCAAGGATGCCTACTCTCTCCAACACTCTTCAACATCTTCCTAGAGCGCATCATGTCAGATGCTCTTGCCGATCACGAAGGCACAGTCAGCATAGGGGGTAGAGCAATCTCCAATCTTCGTTTTGCGAATGACATTGATGGATTGGCTGGAGAGGAACAAGAACTTGGACAGCTGGTACAGAAGCTTGACACCACCTCCAGAGCTTATGGAATGGAAATAAGTGCAGAGAAGACCAAAATGATGACCAACAACACCGATGGCATCAACACGGACAACAAAGTCCAAGGCCAATCCCTCAACACAGTGCATAGTTTCAAATATTTGGGAGCCATTGTGTCAGACAATGGGTCCCGACAGGAAGTCCTCTCCAGGATCGCACAAACAACTGCTGCCCTGACAAGGTTGAAGCCCATTTGGAAATACAGGACCATCAGTCTACATTCCAAAGTAAGACTGCTGCGCTCCCTTGTCATCTCCATCTTCCTATATGCTTCCGAAGCATGGACCCTCACAGGAGATCTACAACGAAGAATACAAAGCATGGAGATGAGGTGCTACAGAAGACTTCTGGACATTTCCTATACCCAACACATCACCAACTACGAAGTCCGACAGACCATCACACAAGCTATTGGACAACACGATGACACAGTGGTGAAGAAACGGAACTCCGATGGTATGGCCACGTCACCAAATCCTTAGGCCTTGCAAAACCATTCTGCAAGGCCCACAGGTGCCAAGGAGCTGAATGCAGTCTTGAGACTGTTGTGTTGATGGAAAATGATCAAAGAGACTGAAGGAAAGAATAGAAAAGGAAAACAGAGAGTCAAGAAGCCAGATTGCGACTAAAAGTGATCGGAAAATGAAGATGACATCTATAGAGGATGCTTAGCGAAACGAAGCTGAAGTATAGAAGAAGGCAAGCAAGGCTGGCAGAAAAGAGAAATTAAGTGGGAAGACAAAAAAGAAAAAAGATGACAAAAGAAGTGAAGAATGGAGAGAAAGCAGAATGAAAGAAGAGTGATAGACAGACATAAGATAGAAAAGAAGAGAAAAAAAGGAGAGAAGGACAAGAACAAGAGCAAGAAAGATCAAATGTGTGGTATGAAAAGAAAGAAGAGGAGGACAGGAAGGATAGGGGAAACAAGAAGAGTAAGAGAGAAGAGCTGACAAAGACACCCTATGACCCTGATTTATGATAAGAGTAAAAAGAAGAAAGATACAAAGATGGATGAGAGAAGAAGAGATAAAAGTTGGCTGAAGAAAAGATCACAGAGAGAAAAAGAAAATTGAAGAAAGTAGAAGACAAATGACACAGATAGGACTTTAAAAAGAAAATTAAAGAAAGAAAAGGAGTGAAGTAAATCTGAATGCACAAGAGAAAAATTGCACATTGATGAAAAAGGGAAACAGGAGAGAGGGAAGGAAAGGAGAGGAATAGGAACAGAAAGGATGGTAGGGAAGATAGAGAATAGACTGAAAAGATGTAAGGAAACATTCGAGAAGGACGTTTGATGAGCGAATCCATCAGGGCTGCTGAGGACAGAGAAAGATGGAGTATGCTGGTTAAACGATCATCTGTGGTGCCCCTACGACCTCCGGGTTACAGGACAGGATAGGATATAGGATAGGATAGATTGATCTTTCATATATGTTCCGATTTTGCGTTGATCTTGAAGGTCAAGGTCATTTTAGGCCTTGCAAAACCATAAAAAAAATAGGTCATCGTACAGTAGAATGGCTCTATTTAACCCATAGTATGCAACAAAATGTGATCATACATCAGCAAAGGAGGACATGTGAAGGTCAAAGTCATCCCAAGGTCAAGCCACAGATAATCAAGGTCATCCCAAGGCCACTTTTTTAATGGCATAATACAACTTTTGCCGTACTTTATTTGATCACACATCAGTGTACTTGGAGTCGGAGGTCAAGGTCATCTCAAGGTCAAGAGCATAGAAAAATAAAAGTCGACATTACTTTACATTTTAATGCCACCGTTTCATTTTTTTCCTTCTGGGCACTCATTTTCATGTTAAATATTGCTAGTTCCATAAGAAGCATTTGAGTCCTACGGGTTTGACCTTATAGTGTGTAGCCGAGCGGAGTATTTGACTCCCGTTTCTCGGGCACGACCTTGAGAACATTGCTCCACTCGAGCTGTTATTTTCATGTTATCCCTCAAAAGAGGAACATAAAAATATTTGTCCTGCAAGGCAGTGAAGCGTCGTTGGTAGTACATCCTCCCTTGCGGACACCCTGTCGCGCTGCAATCTGCTTTTATTCTCTTCATCTGGCCTGTCATATGTTATAACGATGTTTAGTTATTCAATGATTATTCTACTTTTAAAACTGCTGTATTTCACCACCATTTACACTTTACATCTTAGATGAGGCATTGTTGATCTGCCTCTTTTTGGTATTAACGTCCCTCTCTTAAATTTTTTCTTTGAAATTACTCATTTATTTTATAAGTTCATTGATTGATTGACTGATTTTATACTTTTATTTGTTGGTTTGTTACCTTCACTAGGTTTACATGTTGTCTTGTTTTTAAATGCAGAATATATTTTTTTATTATGCGTGTGTATCTGTGTGTAGCTGCGTGTGATCAAGCGCTTTGTGAAGCATTTTATGTTTGAATTGCGCTATACAAAATAAATTATTATTATTATTATTATTATTATTATTATTATTATTATTATTATTATTATTATTATTATTATTATTATTATTATTATTATAGTACCGGGTTGCCGGCTACTAGTGCCACCGACCTGCATAAAATGCCTGCCGACAATGTAGTCCCGCTCACCACCAAAAGCAGAAGGCGAATGGTCAGCCGGGGAGAACAAATGTCGTGTCGCCTTGTCCTGCATAACCCAATGGCATCCCCAAAAGGATTCTGCAAAGCAGGAGCCACCCGAGGCTAGTCTAACCAAGAAATTCAAGGTAGACAATTTCTCTCCCAAGCCTCAACCAGTCGCCTCCCTTTCCGCTACAAGTGTTTCATGCAAATGTAACACTATGTAATTCTCAATAAGGACTTACCTTTTAACCACCTTGTAAATTAAGACCTTGGGGCTTATCTCAAGCACTTCAAGCCATTTTAACACTGATTGCAGTAGGTATGACTCAGTCACATGCTAAAAGATTGACAGTAAATGTGAATTTAGTTTTTTCTCAGTTGACTTTTTAATATTCTTTCTCCAAATATAATAGTAATAATAATAATAACAACAACAATAATAATAATAATAATAATAATAATAATAATAATAATAATAATAATAATAATAATAATAATAATAATGAGTAGTAGTAGTAGTAGTCGTAGTAGTAGTAGTAGTAGTAGTAGTAGCAGCAGTAGTAGTAGTAGTAGTAGTAGTAGTAGTAGTAGTAGTAGTAGTAGTAGTAGTAGTAGTAGTTGTTGTTGTTGTTGTTGTTGTTGTAACAGTTGTCTAGTTGTTGTTTTTGTCGTTTCTGCGGTGTCGTACTTAGAGCGATCCCGAACATCACAGTTTGGTCGTTGGGACACAGCAGGCTTTATAACTGTTAAGACAGAATACCTCTTTTAAATAGATAAATAAATAAACAACTAAATAAAAAAATAATTAAATAAATAAATAAATAAATAAAAATAACAGAGAAACAAATTTTTAAAAAAGGAGAACAATAAACATTATTTATTTGAAATGTCGTTACATGAAAAATCCTGTCTTAACTTTGCAGTCGCGCCGGGGACCTAAATTATTAGGCTGCTTCCTTTTTTGGCCGCATACTCACCGCAGTTACAAACAATACGATATCGAAATTGGACGAACCTACACACACAAAAATGAAAAAATAAAAAAAAATAATAATAAAAAAAACAACATTACTCCCACACTACTCTTATAGGAAGATAAAAAAAAAAGTTCTGTTGAAAGCTTAAACGCACCTAGTGGGCCAGTTCTATCAATAGCTAGGATAGGTCTATAAAAGCCTAATAGCTATGTAAAGATTGGCGTTATCAAACGCTATCGCAAGTATTGACCACACACTAGATCGACTGAGAGCAGTATCCTAGTAGGATTGTTCTATGCAGATAACATTACATGATTATTGCTTTAGGTCCAGCGGACTCTTCCGAGCCAAATCAGGACCATCTATGCAGATAAATAGATCCTAGTATGTAGTAGATGAATTTGATGTGATTTATTATTATTGATAGTTGTTGTTGTTGTTGTTGTTGTAGGTGTTATCATAATGATGACCATGATAATAATGATAATGACGATGATGATGATTAATATTATATAGCGCTAAGGAGGCAGAGTAGTAGTAGTAGTAGTAGTTGGGGTGGCCTCGTGGCGCAGTGGATAAGTCGCCGGTTTCCTATGCCGAAGGTCGCGGGTTCGATTCCCGCAAGGGGCGAACGTATGTGACTTAGGTACGAGACTATTGAGATCACCGAGGGTTTTCTCCGGGCACTCCGGTTTCCTCCCTCCCTTCAATAATGGTACAGGATGTCAATACAAAAATTTTAAAAATAAAAATTTCCATTTTCTTTCCGTCTTCTAATAGCGATCTTTCTGCCTTTACACCACCTGTTTGAGTGATGGATGTGTATTTGGTGTGTGTGAGGGTGGATGAGACAGGTGAGCGTGTATGTTGGTATAGATCGCCGCGCTTTGAGCCTGATTGATTTGGGGAAAGGCGCGTATATAGCATCCTGTATTATTATTATTAGTAAATAGCGCTGGAGGCGAAGAATTAGAGATAAAGAGAGAGAGGGGAGAGAGAGAGAGAAGAAAAAAGAGAAGAAATGTATTGTATTGTATTGTATTGCATTGTATTGTATTGTATCGTATTGTATTGTATCGTATTGTATCGTATTGTATTGTCTTGTATCGTATCGTATTGTGTTGTATTGTATTGTATCGAATCGTATTGTATTGCATTGTATTGTATCGTATTGTATTGTATTGTATTGTATCGTATTGTATTGCATTGTATCGTATTTTATTGTATTGTATCGTGTTGTATTGTATCGTATTGTATTGATACGATACAATACAACACGATACAATACAATAAAATACAATGTATCGTATTGTATTGTATATTAGAGTTGCTTGTGTGCGGTGATCCAAAAGTGTACAGAATCTTCAAAAAGACTATGTCAGTAGCCTACAAGAAGAAGGAGGAGGAGGAGAAGGAGGTAACTGGAAATTTTTATAGTTTATACAATGTTGTATTTACAGAGAGAGGAATAACATTGGTAAAACATACTTTGGAGAGGGAATTATCAAGCAGAATATAGGTTAATAGATAGCATACCTTTAAACTTTCGAGATCGGAATTCCATGCACAGGCCTATCTGTTGTAGTGACAGTGTAGTTGTACAGTTGTAGTCATCCGTGTACAGGCACACGTTTTTGTTGTAGTCTTTATAAATAATCCACTGTCAAAACGTCTTCTTTCACACGTTCTTTAAGGTAAGCCTACTCCAAGTCGATTTCCGTTTGTAAAAGAAATGGCAGTCACACAGTTGACATAATCAAGCGAAGTAGATAATAAGCTCACGTCAAATTCCCGGGTATATTATATACATGCCTATACATGGGATACATGTAAAGCCTTGTACTGGAAATCACAGGCAACAACAATGCTGTCCTCTATTTATCTGTGACTAGATCCAACAATTGAAAACACGGCAGCAGACGAAAGCAGATAGAGAGAGTTACCTACCCAATCTCTTCGTTCCTCAAACTTCAACTCCTCAACCCATGTAGTAGTCTAAAGACCTATAATTGTAGGACGAAAATCATCCTTGTCGCTGTTTCTGCTGCTACGATTCAGTTTTGCCTTAAGGGGCGAAAGATACTTTAAATGCTTTTACCCAACTTGTCCTTTTCCTCGCTCACATTGCTCTAAAGCGCTTTATCACTGATATGAAATTGTGAAATACCGCGTTGCTGGGACTAGTCGAAGCCTTCCGCTGCTATCTCTATACGTAAGCCGTTAACGGGAAGGATCTAGAGCAACCCTGCAGGATTGTTAATGTAATAATTTCTGTTTAAGTTAATACTACAGACCCTATCCTATTCTTCCCCGGACTCCAGGAGCTTTGAGGAGACGTACTTCCTTCAGAAATAAGGATCAAAGGTCACAGTAGATATTATATACTGAGTTCAGACATTATGGCTGATCAGGTATCTTGAAATTGCTGGTATTTTCAACAAATACAGGCAAAGAGAGAGGGAGGGAGTGAGAGGGAGAGAACTGCAAAGTACAATCTTTGCACACAGACGCACACACACGCACGCACACGCACACGCACACACACACACACACACACACACACACACACACACGAAAATTAGACCTGCAGAACGCCAACATTAGTCCACACCCACACGCATACACACACTGAGAGATTGAGACAGAAAGAGAGATAGAGGAGGAGTTTGTGTGCGTGCGTGTGTGTTTATTTGTTTAATCCTTGACTGATTTTGAGGGAGTACTATAATGTATCAATATATCAATAATAATAATAATAATAATAATAATAATAATAATAATAATAATAATAATAATAATAATAATAATAATAATAATAATAATAATAATAATGTATCAATATATATCAATATCAAGTTATCGCCCCATTGCAATAACATCGCATGCTGGTAAAATTATGGAAAAAATTATAATGAATAGATTATCATACTATTGTGAAAAAAATTAAGTACTTCCAGAAAATCAGGCTGGTTTTAAAAAAGGCAGATCAACAGTAGACCATTTAGTGAAATTAACAACACACATTAAGAAACTATTCGCTAGAAGGAAAAATATATTAGCTACATTTTTTGACGTTAAAAAAGCTTGTGATCGAGTTTGGCATGCTCGACTTTTATACAAATTAAAAAATATAGGGCTTTCTGGAAATATTTTTCAATATATTAAAGGGTTTTTGCATGGAAGAAAAATAATGGCCAAAGTAGGTCACTCTTATTCTTCTACATATAATATTAACATGGGTATACCACAAGGCTCTATAATTTCACCTCTTTTATTCACTATTTCGTTAAATGACTTACCTCAATTTGTAAGTAATAAAATTCATCTAGTTCAATATGCTGACGATATTGCAATATGGGTAAATGTATCTTTAAAAAGAAAAACTTCTATATATGAAATAAAACATATTCAAAAGATATATCAAAATGAACTGAACAATATTGATATTTACATGAAGGATAATGGATTGGAATTATCAGAAGAAAAAACAAACATGATCTTATTTAATAATGGGATTAACCCCAAATGTTTGCCAAAATTTTATATTGGTATCAAAGAATTGAAATATGTACAGGAAACAAAATTTCTCGGGGTATATTTTACATCTAAATTATGTTGGAAAAAACATATACATTATTTGTTGGAAAAGGCCGTTAAAAGTTTAAATTTAATAAATATTATAAGCTTCCAAAAATGGGGACGTGATATTAAAACTCTCATTCATCTTGTGTGCATGCTTGTCAGATCTAAATTAACGTATGGACAAGAGGTATATTTTTCGGCACCAAAATCTTTACTGAAACAACTCCAGAGTATGGACAGTAAAGCAATTAAAATTGTTATGGGTATTCCAGTACACACAAAAACTGACGATGCTTATAAAGCAGCTGGAGTATTACCATTAAATGAGTGGAGACAATTACCATGCGCTAAATATATAGTTAGAGCCTCTGCTGTAGAAAATTTCACTGATACGGAACTAGAAGTAAGATCTGATTTAGATTATCCAAAAAGAGCACAGGGTATCAGTTATTTACAAACAATAGCAACTTATACAAATGAACTTTTACAGAGATCAAATTTATTTCCTAAATCAATCTATAAAAAAAAATACCACAAAGGCCTATACCAGTATGGGAATTAAAGCGGGCAAACTTTGATTATGAATATACTGCTATACGCAAAAAAGAAAATGGATTATTGTTAGCAACAGAAGCTTATGAACATATAGATAAAAAATATTATTCTTATTTGCAAATTTATACTGATGGTTCTGTTTTAGATACAGGCCAAACTGGGGCTGGTTATGTTATACCTGCTTTAAAAATTAGTGAATCTTTGCATTTAGGTAAAGATCGTTCAATTTATACTGCAGAACTTAACGCAATTCTTATGGCATTAAATAAAATCTTGAGTCAACAAAAGACATTTGTTAATATATTATTATGTGTAGACTCCAAATCTGTTCTTCAGTGTGGACTCTAATATTTATAAAAACAGAAGTGATATTATATATGAAATAAAATATCTTATACATTGCTTAATTATCAATGGCACAAATGTTCATTTTTGTTGGATACCATCTCATTGTGGTTTAAATAATATTGATTGGGCAGACAGGAAAGCAAAAGAAGGGGCGAACTATCAACACAACGTTAGCCATATTGACATCCCCTTATCAACAAAAGAAAGTTATAGTATAATCGAAAAGAAAATAAAAAATAATTTTCCATAAAAAATAATACATAGTGATAATTCACAGTATCCTCGAACAATAACCTCTTTAGCACATCGTCTTGCTTTAAATTCTTGGGAGGACAAAATATTGCAAGGATATTGTTTGCATTTGCAATGAAAATTTAACTATAAATCATATCATTCATAATTGCAGGGTTAATAACACAATATATTCCACAGAACATTCAAAATGTTCAACATTAAAATAGTAAATATTGGATAACCATCGCTAAATCTATAATTTATAGTCCTGTAGGACATTTGTTATAAAAAATAATATATAGTGATAATTCACAGTATCCTCGAACAATAACCTCTTTAGCACATCGTCTTGCTTTAAATTCTTGGGAGGACAAAATATTGCAAGGATATTGTTTGCATTTGCAATGAAAATTTAACTATAAATCATATCATTCATAATTGCAGGGTTAATAACACAATATATTCCACAGAACATTCAAAATGTTCAACATTAAAATAGCAAATATTGGATAACCATCGCTAAATCTATAATTTATAGTCCTGTAGGACATTTGTTATAAAAATTGCAAGTTTATTCGATTACTTCGTATATGACAATCTCACAAAATTGACTTTTCTATACATGAACATTTCACAAGTTTGACATGTTCCATAGTAATTTTTTATTTGTTTTAAAGAGTTTTAAAATATTGTTTGAATACTTAAATTTTATTTAATGTTATTTCATGTTATGTTAGTGTACTATTTTGTTTAAATGTTATTTCCTTTCCCACATCCATGTAGCGCATATCCTTTTCCCCAACCTTCCTTTTATTTTCTTGTCTAAAATCACTTCGGTGAATAGACGTTAAATGAAATAAACAAACAAACAAACAAACAAACAATACTATAATGTATTGAATAATCCAATTTTATTTTAATAAAAACATTTAATTAGCTTGAGGAAATATAACACATCTTTTTGGACTGTCTTCTAAATGGAGCAGAAGGATCAATTGTCCTCTGAAACAAAGAACAAAACTAAATTATTGTAAACAATGCAAGGGAATCGAATGAAACTGTTATTTACAAAACCCTAGTGAATCTTACATTTTAAGAAGGGAGATGAATGTCATTTTAACATGAATTTTTGATTACCAGCAATATTACCGGAACAGGGGGAGAAAATCACGTTAGTTCAGTCAAAAAACTGCTTGAGGTTTTTGTTTGAAGACGTTATGTAAAAGGCTCAACAAGTCAGTTCTAACAAAAGTGAAGGTTTCCCGAGCATGCTAATGCAGGACGTTTTTAGCACCTGAACAGCGGACAGCATTATTCTTTAAACTGCAGCGACTCTTCAACATCTTCCTGGAGCACATCATGTCAGACGCCCTTGCAGATCACGAAGGCACAGTCAATGTGGGTTAGAGCAATTTCTAACCTCCTTTTTGCGGATGACATTGATGGATTCGCTGGAGAGGAACAAGAACTTGAACAGCTCGTGCAGATGCTTGACACCACCTCCAGAAACTTTGGAATGGAAATAAATGCAGAGAAGACCAAAATGATGACTAACAGCACCAACGGCATCAATAAGGGCATCAAAGTCCAAGGCCAATCCCCCTCAACACGGTGCATAGCTTCAAATATTTAGGAGACAATGGGTCTCGACAGAAAGTCCTCTCCAGGATCGCACAAACAACTGCTGGCCTGACATGGTTTAAGTCCATTTGGAAAGACAGAACCATCAGTCTGCACTCCAAGGTAATGCTGCTGCGCTCCCTTGTCATCTCCATTTCCCTTATACGCTTGTAAAACATTGACCCTCACAGTAAACCTACAACAAAGAATACAAAGCATGGAGATGAGGTGCAACAAAAGACGTCTGGGCATTTCTTATTTAATCAAGCAGAGCATTTGACTCACGCCCCTTCTACCTCCACCTTGAGAACACCGCTCAACTCCAACTGTATTTTTCATTATCCTCTCAGGAGAGACATAAAAATGGTTGCCCTGCAAGGAGGTAAAGCGTGTTGATAATAAGCCGGTTTGCCGGCTACTAGTGCCACGACATTCTCTGCAGGCCACTGCCACTAACCTGCATAAAATGCCTGCCCATAATGTAGTCCTGCTCACCACCAATAGCAGCATACGAATGGTCAGGCAGGGAGGGAAAACATATGTCGTGTCGCCGTGTCCTGCATAACCCAAAGGCCATATCAAAGGATTCTGCGTAGCAGGAGCCACCCAAGGCTAGACTAACCAACAAACGGAAGGTAGACAATATCTCTCCCAAGCGTGAACCCGTCGCCTCCCATTTCGCCACACTTTATCCAGCACATTACCAACGACGAAGTCCGACAGACCATCACACAAGCCATTGGACAACACGATAACATGCTCACAGTGGTGAAGAAACAGAAACTCCGATGGTATGGCCACGTCACCAGAGCATCGGGCCTTACAACGACCATCCTGTAAGGTCGGTGCAAGGAAGCAGAAGAAGATAGAGACAGAAAAAGAGGTGGGAGGACAACATTCGAGAATGGACTGGCTTGACACTGAGCGAAGCCATGAGGGTTGCTGAGGACAGAGAAAGATGGAGTACGCTGGTTAAACGATCATCTGTGGTGCCCCAACGACTTTCCAGTCTCAACCACGCTGCATTATAGAATCTGCGACGACAAACACGCAAGCTGGAAAACGAGATACCAAACCTCGGTCTGTGCGTGGGTCTCTAAGTTACTCAATGTTGGGAAATGTTTTATTAGTCACACTCCAAACTAGACATGCTGCTCTCTCTGTCTCTGTTTCTCTCTAGGTTTGTTTGTCTGTCTGTCTGTCACTCTCTCTCTCTTCCTTTCTCTGTCTCTCTTTCGCTCTCTCTTCCTTTATCTCTCTTTCACTATCTCTTTTTCTCTCCCTCTCTCACTCCAAACCGGACCCTCTCTCTCTCTCTCTCTCTCTCTCTCTCTCTCTCTCTCTCTCTCTCCCCCTTTTCTTATCGGCGGCTGATTGGTAACAGGCAAGATCTAGTTCCTAATGCCTGATACGTTATCTTTTTTTTTCCTGCTCTTGTTTTCGACGTTGATGGAACGCGCACCTACCTAGACAAATAGTTAACTTATACACTAGCACACGCGCGCACGCACTCCGATAGAGAGGCATACACACACGCTCACACGAACACACACACGCTCACACGAACACACACACGCTCACCTACACACACGCTCACACGCACCCACACACACACACACCCAAACTTACACACACATGTGCGCACGCGCACGCAAGTAAGAAAATACCCAGGAGTTTGCACGAATACGCAAACTTGTTGCACAGTAATGCACTTTATATTTAAAAATAAAATATTACCCTATAAATAAACACATTAGTCATACCCTATCCTATCCCGTAACTGGAAAGTCTTTGGGTAATCACAGGCGATCATTTAACCAGCGAACTCCATCTTTCTCTGTCCTCAGCAACCATCATGGCTTCGCTCAGTGTCAACCCAGTCCATTCTCGAATGCCCCACCTCTTTTTAGGTCTCCTCCTTCTTCTGTCTCCTTGCACCGTGCCTTGCTGGACGGTCTTTGCAAAGCCTGATGCTCTGGTGAAGTGGCCATACCATCGGAGTTTCCATTTCTTCTCCACTGTGAGCAGGTCATCGTGTTGTCCAATGGCTTGTGCGATGGTCTGTCGCACTTCGTCGTTGGTGATGTGCTGGGTATAGGCAATGTCCAGAAGCCTCGTTGTTGCAGTGGGGTCCACATGTGTCTGCCCAGTTGTGGTACGCATCTTGGCCAACCTTGGCATTCCAGTCGCCTTGCACTATGACTACGTCCTTCCTCTGCACTTGGTCAAGGACAGCCTGCAGATGTTCACAGAAATCCTCGACTTCGCTGTGGTCATAGTCTGATGTTGGGGCATAGGCCTGCATGATGGTGATGTTGAAAGGCGCTGCTCTCAGACAGATGGTAATAAGTCTACTGGAGATTGGGCGGCAACCCATGACAGTGGCTAGAATGTCTTTGTGGACCAAGAATCCAACGCCGTGTTTTGTACTTGTCATCTCTCCCGCTGAAATTCAGCTTGTTGCCTTTGTTGGTCGTTGTTTCACCTAGGTCTTTCCAGCGCAGTTCGCTGATACCCAAAATATTCCATCTATAGTGGTCCAGCTCGTGAGCCAGTTCTTCTAATTTTCCCTCCGCAGTTAGGGTCCTGACATTCCAAGTTCCTATGATGATGTTTTCTCTCGTGCGAGTCTTGCTAAGTTGTCCATCAGTAGCACACTAGAACGCATCATGTCAGATGCCCTTGCAGATCAACAAGGCACAGTCACAACCTTCGTTTTGCGGATGACATTGATGGATTAGCTGGAGATGAACAAGATTTTAAACAACTGGTACAGAGGCTTGACACCACCTCCAGAGCCTATGGAATGGAAATAAGTGCAGAGAAGACCAAAATGATGACCAACAACACCAATGGCATCAACAAGGACATCAAAGTCCAAGGCCAATTCCTCAACACAGTGCATAGCTTCAAAGCTCAAATATTTAGGAGCCATTGCATCAGACATGGGTCCCGACAAGAAGTCCTCTCCAGGATCGCACAAACAACTGCTGCCCTAGCAAATTTGAAGCCCATTTGGAAAGACAAGACCATCAGTCTACATTCCAGGGTAAGGCTGCTGCGCTCCCTTGTCATCTCCATCTTCCTATACGTTTGCTATGGACCCTCACAGCCGATCTACAACGGAGAATACAAAGCATGGAGATGAGGTGCTACAGAAGACTTTTTTGGCATTTCCTATACCAAGCAAATCACCAACGACGAAGTCCGACAGACCATCACACAAGCCATTGGACAACACGATGACATGCTCACAGTGCTGAAGAAACGGAAACTCCGATGGTATGGCCACGTCACCAGATCATCAGTCCTTGCAAAGACCATCCTGCAAGGCACAGTGCAAGGAGGTAGTAGAAGAGGGAGACCGAAAAGGAGGTGGGAGGACAACATTCGATAATGGACTGGCTTGACATTGAGCGAAGCCATGAGGGTTGCTGAGGACAGAGAAAGATGGAGTATGCTGGTTAAACGATCATCTGTGGTGCCCCTACGACCTCAGAGTTACGGGATAGGATAGGATAGCACACTTATCACCTCCGTCCTGGTGGCCAATGGAAGGCGCGTTCCTTGGTGACCCCGGCGACGATCGATCAGGTATGAATTTAGTGGTTCTTCTGCCTTCTGCAATAAAGACCTGGAGAATACCAAATTCTGTCCAGGCTGTTGGCCATAGCCGAAATCCACGAGTACAATGTATCTCCACTGACCTATATATAGAGTACAGATCAGTGGTGGCTCTCGCCTTGGCACCGAGCACGTGGTTGTTGAACCTATAGTAACGTCAGGTTCCTCAGTCCTGACCGGTGACTTCTCTTTAAGACTTTCACTAAGTGATGCCGTGCTGGCATCACCCCTATTTTTCGCCTCCTACAACACGCCTGGAAACGTTGGGTCTATTCTATTCAGTGCCCGAACCCACGGGGCACAAAATCCATTAGTAAATTAATGTAAATAAATACATTTGAAAGAAGAAAATTATTACCTCAAACATAACACTTTTTCATGTTTTTTTAAACGGAGAGAAAGAGAGAGAGAGAGAGAGAGAGAGAGAGAGTTACACTGTTGTTTTTTTAATCAATTGTTGATTCAGCCCCGATGCTTGAATCCTGATAAGTGTAACTCAGATTCGTTTATCCACGCAACCTGTTCATTCAGCAACAAGGCAGGAGTCGTCGTATGAAGTTTTCCAACTTTTTTCAGCATACATCAACAACTGCATACAAGATCGCTTAATCGCTTTTTTCCACTTTTCACTCACTCTCTTTTTTTTTTCTTTTTCTTTTTTTTTTAAATCAGTTTATAGTCCCCTCTCTTCCCGATAAGGATTTTCAGAGAGGAGACTAAAGATATGATTTAAACAGTGCGCCACTTATATAGTCTCTCTATACTCTAGAGAAGGTTCGAACATTCCAGCGTGACGCAATTACAGCCAATCAGAATAAAATTCGTCACCGGAACTATGCACTCTCTTAGGTCATATAACTTTATTTAGGTTAGAAGAATCTCTTAGCTACCACTAGATTTATCTACAAGCTTCGATCGATAGTAAACAAATAATTCTAGAAAATTCTCCAATAATATCGACCAACGAAACTTATCCACATTATGCAAAGCTTCTTCTAACAACAACGCAAAATCAAATCAAAGGTAAATACACTGTTATTGCATGCTTTGCAAAACAAAAGGATCGAATCTATCGTGCGTGTCTCAAACATAACAGAGAGAGCGAGACAGCGAGAGAGAGAGAGAGAGAGAGAGAGAGAGAGAGAGAGAGAGAGAGAGAGAGAGAGAGAGAGAGAGAGAGAGAGAGAGAGAGAGAGAGAGAGAGAGAGAGAGAGAGAGAGAGAGAAAAGGCAGGCCACTCTGGTTCGGTACTTAGACTGTAGCTTTTTGAGAGGTTGCTTCCCCTGGAGCGTGCTTCGGGCAACTCATGTTTGTAAGATTGATGACTAGTTAGTTGCCTGGGCTCTCTTCTTGAAAACTTGCATATTAAATTTTATTCAGTTCAATTTTATAATTCATTTATTCTTTTTGCATTTTCGGATAATGTCTTTGTAATGTATAACCTACGTTCATCTGATGAAAAAAATTGACGTTGACGATGTCTTCGAAATAGTCTTCATAAACTGCTTTGTTAATAAAATTAATTCATTTTATGCTTTTTGTTGTTGTTTTGGAGGGTGGAAGGAAAGGGGAGGATGGAGGTATAAAAATGGGGAATTGACGTATTATAAGTCATGTTGTAGGAAGTCATGAGGTATTGTTCGCTCCTGATGTCACAGCATTTGTTTTTCGAGTAATGGCTGTTTTTGTGCGCAATTCACTACTTGGGTGTTTCGCATTGCAGAGTGATTTTTGTCTTCCTATGGTATGCACTTAAATTTGATGTTTTGATTTTTGCACATTTATTGATGTCTTCAGTTTTCGGTGTGAACACTTTGTGGATTACTTCATTATTACAGTGTGAAACATCCCTCACTCAACTGTTAACAAGGAGTGCAAGTGATGTACGCTATTCCAAGAAGAAGATCATGTGTCACTCAGATCCTGCAGGTAATGGAAGACTCGACAACTCATTTGGACAATAAGCAGCCGGTAGATGTTATTTCATTGGACTTCGCAAGGCATTTGATACGGTACGTCATAAGAGATTGTTGAAGAAGTTGGCAAACCTATGGAATAACTGGATGTATCATTAACTGGGTTCGGCAATTTTTAACTGGTAGAGTGCAGACAGTCAGAGCTGGAAACGCTAGGTCTGGAAAAACTGAGGTTTTAAATGATTTCCCTCAAGGTAGTATTGTAGGTCCAATTTTATTTACAATCTTTATTAATGATTTGCCTTAATTAGTTCAAAGTGCACATAACGTTTTTGCAGATGATACTAAAATATAGGCTTATAACCTCGCCAGCGAGAAAGACATTGCAACAACACTGGGACAGACTACAAACGTGGACTAAGCAGTGGAACCTATACTTTAATGTTGATAAATGTAAAGTATTGCATTTAAGCAGGAACAAGACTGGATATGACTACCTGATGAACACGGATGCCCAGATACCAATACTGACGTGTGCTGAGGAAAAAGATTTAGGAGTAACTTTTGATGTTTAGTTTTTATATACACATGAACAGTTGCGTTAACAAAGTGAACAAAATGATTGGATAAGTAAAGAGAACTATAAATTTCCTTGATTAAGATACATTTGGCAAGTTGTTTGTAGATTATAGTCACACGACACTTTCGCATATAGGTGACTACTGGACCGATTTATACTGACACCAGCGGGCCAGTTGTTGGTAAAGGGGAAAATAATATGATCACACGTTGACCAATCCGGGATTCGAACCAGCGACCTTTCGGTTACTAGCAAGATGCTCTTACCAACTGAGCTACCCGGCCCCAACATTTGGCAAATTATATAAGGTATTAATTCGACCTCACTTAGAATATGCGAATGTTGTCTGGTGTCCAATGCTCAAGAGGCAATCAGTAATGATAGAAAGAGTTCAGACAAGCCACAAAGTTGCTGAAAGAACGTCATTCTATGTCTTACACAGAGAGATTGAAATATCTCAAACTGCATTTTTTATATGGACGTAGAGTTGGGGGAGATTTAATTCAAGCTTTTAAAATATATATATATATATATATATATATATATATATAGAGAGAGAGAGAGAGAGAGAGAGAGAGAGAGAGAGAGAGAGAGAGAGAGAGAGAGAGATCTATATATATATATATATATATATATATATATATATATATATATATATATATATATATATATATATATATATATATATATATATATATATATATATATATATATATATATATATAATATATATATATATATATATATATATATATATATATATATAATGGTGATTTAGAATCGTCTTTTTTTCTAACACTAATTACAACAAAACTACGAACGAATGAGGTAAGATACTTAAGCAGCATTCTAATACTAACATCAGAAAATGTTTCATTACTAACAGACTTTTTTCCACATTGGAACAGCTTACCACTAACTATAAAAATTGCACAGAATATTAGTTGTTTTGAAAACCAGCTGGAGGCAACGCCAAAACTCAGAGATGTATTTTATTGCTTTGATGAGTATGCTTAATACAAATAGGAACACTGCAAGCATACGGACCCAAGAAAATTGTGGATGAGATGCTAGATAGGACGTTCATTAAGGCTTCACGGCCTGTTTGGTCCTCAACCTACTACAACTACTATAAGGCAATAACACTGCAGCCTGTGAAGGTAGTGGTTCAAACCCCGTTAACGGCATGGAGTTAGATAAGAAGAAGAAGAAGAGAAGAAAAGAGATGACAGCATACAGGTATTTTAAAAACATGAAAGAAGAAGAAATAGAATGATACGGAAGTAAAACTCACACCGACCCTTGGGGGTCACTCGATCTATAGATACGCGGGGGGGGGGGGGGGGGGGGGGGGGGGGGGGGTGTAGAAGAAGGAGAGAAGAAGAAGAAGAAGAAGAAAAGAAGAAGAAGAAGAAGAATTAATTAATTAATTAGTTCAAAGTGCACGTAACGTTTATAGTGTATATTAGCAGCATATAATATAATTGTTTTTATTATTAATATTAGGTAAGCTTATATGTTTATCTATCGTGGTGTGCTGGTCCTGAATTGGCTCGGAAGAGTCCGCTGGACCTAAAGCAATAATCATGTAAAGTAATGTTATCGTGGAGTCAGTTCAGACTAACGAAGCAATGGGAGACAAGCGAATCATGCAAGTCACATCCATCCTTGCAATGTTACATGTACTAGATTGCCTCCCTTTATACGAAAAAAAAATCACCCCCCAAAAAATCCACCCTCCCCTCCTCCCCTCCTTAAGAAAAAAAAAAGCACAAAAAAAAAAAAAAAAAACGACAACGAAACCATAACTTAATTTTTAAAATGGTCTGTATAATGGCGTGTTTTAATTGGTAAGTTCGGTATTTTTTCCCCGAGGTTTTCAGATCCAAAACCTAGGTTCATGAAACTTTCGGACCAAAAAAAAAAAAGTATTTTTAATAAAAAAAATTTGGTTTAGGAACTTAAGTTATGGATCTGAGAAAAAAAAAAGGTTGGTGAGTCTCAATTGATGAAATAACTAGAGAATAATCTTTACTTCCAAAATTGGGAATTTCCCTCTGCAAAGAAAAGGTGCTTCAAATATTAATTCTGAAATAATACCGACACAGTTGTCTTGTAAATAAATTCAAAATTATATAGAAAATAAATTTGTTAAAGAAATTACATTCCAATCTCAGTTCTGATTCACGTTGTAAAATAATTCTTTGCAAGACCCTATACCTCTTGACTGCTTCGCTCATTGAGTAATTTATTGGCGAACAGATAGATCTGGCTTTTGAGAGGTTTCTCTTGAAGTTCGACCTCGCAAAGCTCTGCCAGCTTCCACATCCTGGGCCTGTTTGGATGTTAGAGTGGCGGGTCCCATTTCCGTTACATCTTCAAAGTAAAGAAAGTGTTTGTAACAGCAACCCGCTCTTTGGACGCCACAAGGCGGATGTCCGCTATTGATGAACTGTGGTTGGTTCTCTCCCCTACTTGTCTTCTTACGATAGTTAGGCTCCTTAAAAAAATAAGTTGCGCTCTCTCTCTCTCTCTCTCTCTCTCTCTCTCTCTCTCTCTCTCTCTCTCTCTCTCTCTCTCTCTCTCTCTCTCTCTCTCTCTCTTAGTGGGTCTCTGTCTCTCTGTCTCTGTCTCTTTTAATCTTTCTCTCTCTCTTTCTCATAATTATACACATAAGCACGTAAAACATATATGCATACAATACGCACACGTGATCACGCACACACTCTCGCTCACACACACACAAACACATTAACTGCATGAATATCCACGCACACCCGCACTCTACATCCGCGTGCAGGTCCTTTGCACGCACACTGAGACGCACGCACGCAAAAACCTAACCTCTTTCTTCATTCTTTCTGTCTCTTTCACGTATTCCTTCGTTACCATCTTTCTTCTTTCTTTCCATCAGGACCTAAACACATTTGATGTACTAACATCTCTCTCACGGACCTTTCTGCTATCTTTCGTTAGTACGGGTGCAACTGGTTGAAATAGGCCACAGTATCCACAATGGTTGTTTACGTTTTGTGTGATAGTTCAAAATGATTTTCGTTGTTCTTGAGAAATTGCACTGTTGCCATATTCAAAGATGATATAATGGGCAATCGTTCATACCGACTGCTAAGCTTTGAATTAGTTAGTTAGTCACTGTTATAATAATAAAATAATAATACAGGATGCTATGTACGCGCCTTTCCCCAAGGCTCAAAGCGCGGCGATCTATACCAACATACACGCTAAGAGTTGAGAGGTGTAGATGTTAAGAGGGTCCAGCGGACTGCGAAGAGACGAATCAGGACCAGAGATTTGAATTTCAGACGTCTCTGTTTTGTGGTGTACACTCCACTACACTGCTATACACACTTTCAAAGCGGCGCTATTTTTAGGATCAACTTGATGCTATTAATAGACACAAATGAATGTTATAAATTTCAATTAAAACGGGAAATTTAAAAGGTGGTTTTCTTTACTTACCTTATTTTTGTTCTTCCGGTGAGGCAACACTGACTGTGAATTTGAAAAGGATCCGTGACGCTGACATGTGTAATCTCTTGCCCTTTTAACCTGTTGAATTAAAGACTTGTGCCTCGTCAACATTCTGTCTTTCTTTTGACCCCTCTGTCTGCACGCCAGTTTTTTTTCCCCTACTTCCGCAAAAATTACCCTTTCCCCCACCCGCCCCTCTCCCACCCAAACCCACTTGTATTACTCTCACCCCGACAAACCCTCTTCCTCCTCCACCCTCACTCCAACCCACTGTTTGACATGTCACGTAGGACAGTCTGGAACATTCGCTCGGGCCCATCCTGTGTTCTGTCTGCGGAGGTACGGTACACCGTGCCTCTAATCTCCTTCAATTGACTCTGGCACCACGTGCAATTTACGTCTCAATCCCACCCGCAAACTAGCCCCCCACCCCTAACTCCCCACCCCCCCCCACCCCCTCCCATCCAACCATCTTCCCACCACGCCCCTTTTCTTTGCCCTCCCCCGCACCACTCCTATACCCCTATCTAACCTTCCTATCCTATTTTATCCTCTCCTATCCTATCCTATCTCGTAACTCGAAGGTCGTTGGGGCACAACAGATGATCGTTTAACCAGCGTACTCTATCTTTCTCTGTCATCAGCAACCCTCATGGCTTCGCTCAGAGTCAAGCTAGTCCATTCTCGACTGTTGTCCTCTCACCTCCTTTTCTGTCGCCCTCTTCTTCTGCCTCCTTGCACCGTGCCTTGCAGGATGGTCTTTGTAAGGCCTGATGCTCTGATGACGTGGCCATAACATCGAAGTTTCCCTTTCTTCCCCACTGTGAGCATGTCATCGAGTTGTCCAATGGCTTGTGTGATGGTCTGTCGGACTTCGTTTTTGGTGTCTAATCTTAACCCTCCCTCAATAATAATAATAATAATAATAATAATAATAATAATAATAATAATAATAATAATAATAATAATAATAATAATAATAATAATAATTAGTGCGCCATTTCCTATCAACCTCTATCCTCATCTAATTCCTCTTCCTCCTCCCTAACTTACTCTCCCATCTCACTCACATCCCGACCTCTCTCTCTCTCTCTCTCCCTCTCTCTCTCTCTCTCCTACATACAAGAAGTTTAATTCGATTCTCCAACCCCAAAACTATTTCCAGTCAATTCTTATCATTCCCTGGAATACTCATTACTTACCCGCATGGTCTCGTCACATCACGTCTCGAAGCCCGTCCCGTCCCATCATGCCCTCATGAACTCTTGTAGTTTCGGCAAACATCCGGTTGGGTGAACTTTGTAGGGGTACGAGGGGCGCTTGTGACCGCCAGGATGAGCATGGCGTGAGAGACCATCATCAACTTCCTCTTGCCGTTTGGTGCCAGTTTGGGTGGTACTGTTGTTGGTCTTCTTGTTCTTCTTCTATTCCTCCTCCTCCTCTCTCATCGCCGTAGCTCGGTGGTAGAGCGTTCGCCTGGCACACCGATAATTAAAGTTCGAAACTCTCGATGGGCAAGACCAACAGTGGCCATTTTTCACTGTCCATCCTTAGCAGTATGATTACTCTGGTGGTTCAATGTTGATTTAGGTCCCTACCCCTCTCTTCTGTGAGAGTGGCTATCCCCGGCTGCCGCGTCGCCAATGGAGGGTGTAGACGGTAAACCTCAAAGTTCATTCATTCTTCATTCCTCCTCTAGTTAGTTATATAGATTAACGTCCCCGGACACATAAGCGTATAGGGGACGAGTTATTGTATTCCTCCTCTCCTCCTATTCCTCGTTTTTAGCCTCCTCCTTCACTTTGACCCTCTTCCCTCCCTTTCCTCCCTCACCACATTGTCTCACCCCACCACACACCCCACACACCCATCCACCCCCCCCCCCCCAAAAAAAAATCAAAAAAAAGATCTCTATCTCTCTCTCTGCTTGATGTGAATAAAAGACGGCATGCTAGTGTCTAACACAAGTGACTATTTCCAAAGGACATAGAATGGAAATGACATGTTAAGGGTTTGCGGGTTCTGTGGTGGAAACTACTTATACCAAGTCGCTAGCAGAAGACGGAGAGTTAGAGGAAACCAAGTTTTATTTTCTCTCTCTCTCTCTCTCTCTCTCTCTCTCTCTCTCTCTCTCTCTCTCTCTCTCTCTCTCTCTCTCTCTCTCTCTCTCTCTCTCTCTCTTTCTCATTCTCTCTGGCACTGTGGTCTAATGGAAGTGCTTCGGCTTGCGGATCTGAAGGTCCCGGGTTCGAGCCCTGGCCGGGCCATTGTGTTGTGTCCCTGGGAAAGACACTTTACTCCTGTTTTCCTACTCCTTCGGATGAGAGTATAAACCGAGGTCTAGTCTGTATGTCGCATACATTCCATCATAACGGACTTTAAAGATCCTGACGCTCATGTCCTAGACGGGTGAGTGCCGGTAACAAGAACACACCCAGCACGCACTTGGTCCTTCTCCCCCATCCCTGGCTGCCCAGGATTGTGCTCAGTTGTCCGAGCGTCAGATCATGCGCCCAAAGGCTGCGGGTGGGCGTCTCAGGCGGTTTGAGTTAGATCCTGTATCGGCTAGCGCCTTGATCCTTAGGCTAAGGCGCCTTACAAATGACGAACATTATTATTATTATTATTTGCAGCACTTTAAAATTAGTGAATTAGCTACTTAGCAAGAGTTCTATGTTCATAACTTTAATTAGATTGTTTTACATAAGTTGTGTGGGTGTGTTTGTATGTGTGGTGGGGTGAGAGGGTACGCGCGTGCGCATATTTTGAGTATATTGTTACATTATGGTGTTATTGTTATGAAGCTATACTAATTATTATGGTTACAAGCCCCAAGGGCAGGATGTAAAAGAGCACATCCAGTGCTTAATCTTTTACCCTTGTTAATAAATTGTTATCTTATCTTATCTCTCTCTGCCCCCGTCGTTAATAACTTTTGGGGAGGTGCTGAACTTTACCCTGAAGACCTCCTGGTACTAGGATCTCGCTCGTTTCGGTTTCTGATCGTGATTGAACACAAATTGAAACTATCAAGTGTCTGAGTGCCCGCATTGACATGTCCGTGATTGTGTTTGATGGTGGAGCTGATCGTTCGCAGCCTGCTTGCTCCGCACCTTTCAGGTGCAAACACACTGCAGAGGGATGGCACTGAGAGTTGTACGATAATTGTTCCCTTCTGCTGCAGGTGCACTCTTAGCATGCGTATACACTGAGAGGGAGAGAGAGGGGAGGGAGAGGGATTGATTGATTGATTGATTGTTGCTTTAGGTCCAGCGGACTCTTCCGAGCCAAATCAGGACCGGACAACCCCCGATCCGCATAAAAGATCTGCTGAAACAACCCTAGTGGGAAAATTGAATGCCCTCCACCGGCCAGTCACTTTACAATAAAGACATCTCACGCAGGGGACGACTGAGGCTTTACCCAAATACTCGAACCCCCGGTTACAAAAACAAAATAGAATACAAACATCATTATAAATTATCAACAAAACATATACATATAAAATGCCTAAATTGCTAAATAATAACATCATAGGAAGCCCTAGTGACCACCCGGCAGAAAGCGTCCAACACTCCCAAGCTGATCCAACAGACCTCATACACAAACAAGGAGTCTTGTCCAGGAAGAGTTTTCAAGAAAAAAGGTAGGTCATTGATCTAGCGAAGAAGAAGATAGTATAGCAGAGTGATAGGACAGAGCAGGAATGGGAAAGAGTAAATGAGGAAGACAGCGACAGTGGGAATTTAAAGCACTAAATTTCCAGAAAGTGGGGATACTATTTATACTGAAACCCCCGGCACCCCAACGGGTGTCGGGGGAGAGGGAGAGAGAGAGTCTGAATCTGAACATTTTATTGACATGAAGGGTTAAGATTTGTAGCCGTGGGCTTATTCTAACAACCTGTCCTTCGCACACACGCGTGCACGCACACATTCACACTTACCTACATAAAATTATAGAAGTATGCAATATAGATATAAAACCAATGATCAAACTTACATAAATAAGCACAATGCCCCCAAAATAACACATAGAGTATACATAATGTAATAAGCATAGGCAATGAAATCAGTGGAAAACACATGAGTGCTAGTGTGCAATCCATGCAAAGTGAGTAGACATAACATGTACATTACATTACATGATTATTGCTTTAGGTCCAGGGGACTCTTCCGAGCCAAATCAGGGCCGGACAACCCCTGATCAGCATAAAAGATCTGCTGAAACAACCCTAGTGGTAAAACTGAAAGCTCTCCACAGCCAGTCACTTTACAATAAAGACATCCCACGCAGGGGACGCTGAGGCTGTACTCTAATTAAGCGAACCCCCGTTTACAAAAACAAAATAGAATACAAACATCATTATAAATTATCAACAAAACACATACATATAAAATGCCTACATTGCTAAATAATAACATCATACGAAGCCCTAGTGACCACCTGGCAGAAAGCGTCCAATATTCCCAAGGTGATCCAACAGACCCCATACACAAATAAGGAGTCTTGTCCCAGAAGAGTTTTCAAGAAAAAAGGTAGATGGCTGGTCTAGCGAAGAAGAAGATAGTATAGCAGATTGATAGAACAGAGCAGGAATGAGAAAGAGCAAATGAGAAAGACAGCGACAGTGGGAATTTAAAGCACTAAATTTCCAGAAAGTGGGGATACTATTTATACTGAAACCCCCGGCACCCCAACGGGGGCAGGCACGAACACGGCGTTGGATTCTTGGTCCACAAAGACATTCTAACCACAGTCATGGGTTGCAGCCCAGTCTCCAGCAGCCTCATTACCATCGGTCTGAGAGCAGTTCCTTTTAAGATCACCATCATCCAGGCTTATGCCCCAACATCAGACTATGACGACAGCGATGGTCTAATTTATCGAACCCCCGTTTACAAAAACGAAATAAAATATAAACATTATTATAAAATATATTTTTAACAAAAAACATACATATAAAATGCCTACATTGCTAATTAATAAATATCATAGCAAGTCCCAGTGAACGTTTGGCAGAAAGCGTCCAATATTCCTAAGCTTCTCCAACAGACCTCATAAACAAATGAGTTTTGGAAGAGTTTTCAAGAAAAAAGGTAGGTGATTGCTTCCACGTGGATGCATGCGGCAGTCAGAGAGAGGGACAGGGATAGAGAGAGAGAGAGAGAGAGAGAGAGAGAGAGAGGGGGGGGGGGAGAGAGAGAGAGAGGAGACGGACACATACACCATGTTGTTATCTACTGATTGTTTTATTAATTTCATGAAATCTAACAGAATTGTACAGCTTGCACAAAATGTCAACAAACAGTGCGGCGAGGGGAGAAGCGGCGATACCAACAGTACCAACCTCAACAAAACGATTCACTTTGAACTACTGCTTCTTTTAGTTTTCTCTGAAAATATTCCCCTTAGCAATCACAGGAATCAAAACTCTTGGCAAATTATCTTCTTTCAGAATCGAAACATTCTTTTGTGAAACTTGGAACAAAATAATAAGAAATTTGTAGCAATCTTAATTAACAAATAAACAACACTGAATTTCCGAAACACGTTATTTGTAAAACTAAAGTTGAACAACCAAATACACATTTTCCTTACTTTAGGGATCGAAATACGTCACAATGTTTAGGACTAAATGTAATCCCTTGAAATTATCTCCCTTTGACAAGACTTAATCACTTAACTTTATCTCCCTTTTACAAGATTTAATCACTAAAAGTATCTCCCTGGACAATTGAAGAAAGTTAAAGAGATGAACCAAGTGCCGATCCCATCAAATTAATCGTGGATTGCTTAAATTCTTTTTAAATCATGGAACATAATTATTAGATTAACGGACCAAGATATACAAACATAGCTGTTCATTTTTTTTTTTATATTAACAAATACTTACACAAGTTAGGCGCAGAGTTAAAATTCAATTCACAAAACGCACATTCAGTAATAGAAAACAAAAAGTTAAAAACCAAACTGTTTGATTTTATAGAAATAATAGTTACAAAACGACAAAGAAAATACGAACACTTATGTGAAATAAAATACAGTTAGCTTTCGTTAATTATTATAACAAAACGTACAGAGGATGAACACAATTGGATAATATAAGTACTTCACATAATACCAAATGCTACGAAGGAGCGATGATGTAGACTAGATCGAAATATGACGTAACGATTGAGGTTAAAGTGCTGATGCTAATGTTTAATGTAGGGGAAAAAAGAACTGTTCATATGAACAATATGCCATTTTAACTTGCCACTATGCTGCTAATGTAATACTATTGGGCCGGTTCCAAATCTCTACGTTCTTCATACCACCTGGGCCGTATGAAAATTCGTTATCTTCTTCAATAAGATTATATTCCAAAATCGTAGTTTTCGTTATATCAAAGCTCTGACACAAAAGACCAATATTGAATACTGTGAATGTATTCAGTTTAACTAGCTTCTATAGTGATTGATTGTACTTTCCTGTTACTGAGATTCCACGCCAAACAGCCATTAACAAGTCGAGTTTGATAGAAATGAAGTGTTCATAATTAATACCACACGAAGTAACAATATTGTTGTTGTTCGTAACTAATCCAACACAATCAAGTAACAGTATTATAGCTGTTCATAACTAATCCAACACAATCAAGTAACAGTATTATTGTTAGTTGTTCATAACTATTGCTTGCCAACAGTGATTGTTATGTTGCAATACCTTATATCATGATTATGACACTGAACGTAAATCATGTGATAGGTATCTGTTATTCCCCATGTAACTTCTTATGATTCTTATGATTACAGTTTTAAATGGTTAATTCAGTAATGTTGTCTTGATATACTTTTATCCTGTTTTACTGTTTATTGTTGTTATACTGTCCTTTATCGTCTTGTAACATTTATATCTGGCACCACGTGTGAATTTCTCTTTGATTGAGATAATAAAGTGATCGTATTCGTATTCGTATTCGTATAACTAATCCAACAAGATCAAGTAACAGTGTTATAGTTGTTCATAACTAATCCAACACAATCAAGTAACAGTATTATTGTTAGTTGTTCATAACTAATCCAACACGATCAAGTAACAGTGTTATAGTTGTTCATAACTAATCCAACACGATCAAGTAACAGTATTATTGTTAGTTGTTCATAACTAATCCAACACGATCAAGTAACAGTATTATAGTTAGTTGTTCATAACTAATACAACACAATCAAGCAACAGGATTATAGTTGTTCATAACTAATACAACACAATCAAGCAACAGGATTATAGTTGTTCATACCTAATCCAACACGATCAAGTAACAATGTTATAGTTGTTCATAACTAATCCAACATGATCAAGTAACAGTGTTATAGTTGTTCATAACTAATCCAACACGATCAAGCAACAGTGTTATAGTTGTTCATAACTAATCCAACACGATCAAGTAACAGTGTTATAGCTGTTCATAACTAATCCAACACGATCAAGTAACAGTGTTATAGTTGTTCATAACTAATACAACACGATCAAGTAAAAGTATTATAGCTGTTTATAACTACATGTAACACAACGCGATCAAGTAACAGTATTGTTGTTCTTCAGAACTATTACAACATGATCAAGTAACAGTATTATAGGTGTTCATAACTAATACAACAAGAAACTGCCTTTTTGGGAGGAGGGTACAGTAACAATATTTGTATGGAAATTGTTTTTTCTAAAATGTCATTCGACTCCACTCTTTGCTGCCCTTCACCTCTGCACGCTCGTTTCTCAAAATGCAAATGAACACATTCAATGTGAGAATTGTACAGAACACAAATATAGACTTTTTAAAAAATAGTACAAAATATCGGTCAACAAGATTTTTTTTAATGCAAAACTCTGTAAATTGAACTACAAAAAAGAAAAATGCTCTTTTTTAATTTTGTTAACATTAATCCATGTGGCTGATGTCAGAACAAACCATCATTTTAAAATCATCTTTGAATTTTGTTTGGAAAATACTGACATAACAGTTTTGCTTTACTTGGTTCCATTGACAAACAGGTTTCTTTAATTAACACTAAAGTACACTAAAATAAAATAAAAACACAAATGGTTTTCAATTTTGAAAATAAAAAAAAAGATTTTTAAATAAAGATGTGTTTATTTCATCACTTAAAATAACACATGTAAACGCTTTTAGAAATAAAACATTGGATCATATTTTAAAATGATAACTGATTTTATAAAACCTTTTATAAAAATTCAATTTACCATTTGTTTTACTTGCTAGCATAAAATCATAGAATGGCCTGTCCTCCCATATAACAAAGGTTTCATAAAACGTGCAATGTAAAACGTGAACATAAATTGTCATCACAACAAGGCAGTCACATAAAATGCAGATTAGAAACCAGCGAAATAAAATATGAAACACAAATTATATCAACACCCACACAAACACAACAATGGCAGGATGGCGGATAACTGTATAATATGAAACCGTCCGACATTGGTATTTATTTATACAACACAATTCTCCATTTAGAACTGCATTCAAGAATCCTAGGTCGTGAACAGTGTTCAGTGACATAATGGATTTCAATGTCAATATTAGTTTGAGATTTTGGTCAAGAATACAGCAAGTGAGTACATGACGTCCGTGCATCAGGAAATTCAAAACAATACTTTAGTTGTTGATGAATCAGTGTACAGGATACGTGGTTCAACAAGCAATGAACATGGAACTGGCTCCTAATAAGATTTGTTTTATATGCAACTGGCTCTCAGTAAATCCCCACACAATCTACAGACAGCTTTAGATGGCTGAGACACCTTATCAAAATTGTTATGGTCACACGCCTGCAATCTTTTTTTAAAATTTATTTTACAGAAATCAATAATAATAATAAAATTTATATAAAAATTAAGAAAACTCGAACAAGGTGTCACGTCTGCTATTCCTTATCAAAATACAATTTTTTTAAAATTAAGCGGATAAAATTAAATAGGACAAGCTTGTTTAAAACAAAAATAATAAATCAATCTCGCTAGTGTACCATGAAATTATGACCTTATTTCCTGCATCAAAAAATGTCACGTCTACTAGTACACAGCAAGGAAAGTAAACACATTCTACTTGCGTTATCATGATTTTAAATCAAACGGATCTTATTTACCGCGGAGATACCAACAAAACAAATGTTACAATATCGGGTGATAAAATCAAAACAGCTCTTATGGCGGAAATAAATTCAAAACAATTGTAAATATCGTGAGTTAAAATTAGAAAGACGTTCCTTAATTGACGATTAAAAAAAAATATATTACATGAATATGACAATCATTATTAAATAATTAGTGTTTTAAAAAAACCACAACACCACCACGAAATACATACACCACTATTCATGATACACATCTGTAATGGCGGAGTCATCTTTAGTGAAACAATGGCTTGGCACACAACAACAAAGTCACCTAAGTTATTATATGACATGATGCAAAGGCCACCTATATGGCAGTTATTAAAGGGCATTAAGTAAAAGTCACTGGAGCTAAAGTTATTAATGGCATTCAGTAACGTTCACTCAAATGTAAAGTCTATTTTATGAACATAAGTCCTCGATGTGTAAGTAGTAAACAAACAGATGAGAGATTAACATATAACTATGACATTATTATGAAGAAACGTTTTTGTTGGTGAACACATTGGACAGGAAGATACATATTTCAAAGGTTTGGCATACCCTTCGTCGTGTTTGGATCAAAGCTACAAATAATAAACGAGGAATGACAATTCCCTCAAAACCTTTTTAAATATAAAGCTTTTTAATAAATAAATAACTCTAAACATAATCACTTTATGAGAATTCACTGGAAGTAAAGTAACATTCGGGAACCCGTCAAGATATTTTGAGCCATTTTTGTTCAACCAACCTTAACCTTGACCTGTAGTGCAGAAGAAAGGGATTTGGGTAATAAAAAGACAAAGCTATCTTAAACAAAAGTGGTCAATACAATGATAGAGGCTACAGTACGGAGTTGTCAAAATAGAACAGGCTAGTAAGGAGTTGTCAAGACAAAATAGCCAACAGTATATAGAGCTGTCAAGACAGAACAGCCTACAGTAAGGAGTTGTCAAGACAAAATAGCCAACAGTATATAGAGCTGTCAAGACAGAACAGCCTACAGTAAGGAGTTGTCAAGACAAAATAGCCAACAGTATATAGAGCTGTCAAGACAGAACAGCCTACAGTAAGGAGTTGTCAAGACAAAATAGCCAACAGTATATAGAGCTGTCAAGACAGAACAGCCTACAGTAAGGAGTTGTCAAGACAAAATAGCCAACAGTATATAGAGCTGTCAAGACAGAACAGCCTACAGTAAGGAGTTGTCAAGACAAAATAGCCAACAGTATATAGAGCTGTCAAGACAGAACAGCCTACAGTAAGGAGTTGTCAAGACAAAATAGCCAACAGTATATAGAGCTGTCAAGACAGAACAGCCTACAGTAAGGAGTTGTCAAGACAAAATAGCCAACGGTATAGAGTTGTCAAGACAAAATAGCCTACAGTATACAGTTGTCAAGACAGAACAGGCTACAGTAAGAAGTTGTGAAGACAGAATAGGCTACATTAAGGAGTTGTCAAGACAACAGGCTACAGTAAGGAGTAGTCAAGACAGAACAGGTTACAGTAAGGAGTTGTCAAGACAGAACAGGCTACAATAAGGAGTTGCCAAGACAGAATAGTCTACAGTAAGGAGTTGCCAAGACAGAAAAGTCTCCATTAAGGAGTTCTCAAGACAGAACAGGCTACAGTAAGGAGTTGTCAAGACGTAACAGGCTACAGTAAGAAGTTGTCAAGGCAGAATAGGCTACAGTAAGAAGTTGTCAAGACAGAACAGGTTACAGTATGCAGGCTATAGTTAGGAGTTGTCAAGACAGAACAGACTACAGTAAGGAGTTGTCAAGATAAAACAGGCTGCAGTAAGAAGTTGTCAAGACAGAACAGGCTACAGTAAGGAGTTGTCAAGACAGAACAGGCTACAATAAGGAGTTGTCAAGACAGAACAGGCTATGTACAGTAAGGAGTTGTCAAGACAAAACAATCTACAGTAAGAAGTTGTCACAACAGAACAGGCTACAGTAAGGAGTTGTCAAGACAGAACAGGCTACAGTAAGGAGTTGTCAAGGCAAAACAGGCTACATTAAGGAGTTGTCAAGAAAGGAAATGCTACAGTATGGAGATGTCAAGACAGAACAGGCGCAGTATGGAGTTGTCAAGACAAAACGTCATGAAATATTCTAAGCCACAGTCCGTCATAGCTAGAGTCGCAGCCAAGCTCCACATACAGTGCTTCCAACTTGGTGAAATCGCCAAAAACTAGCGCTAGTACCGATTATTTAAAACAAATGCCCAAACGTATAATTTATTATTAATACAACTAAAACAAAATGTACTGTAAAAGGACAAGGATACTTGGGTTTGTAATCCTTACAACGTGTTCAATACCACTTCAATATTACTCTTGCTTTCTCTTTCTTCTGTCCCATCCTTGTCTCTGAAACAACACCTGCACTCGCCCTCCATTCCCTCACTCACCCCCTCTCCCGCTACACACACTCAGTTCTTCTTTCTCTCCTTACTTTCACTCTCCTTCCATCCTCTCCTGTTTTTTTTCAGGATATGTACTGAACACATCGGTTTACAGTTAAGGCTTTATAAAATCTTTACATCACCGCGAAACCTCAAGATCATTTTGTTAACAACAATTCTGCTGGTTTCCAGCAAAGAAAAAAAAAAGATACACTTTAGTAAATACCGTACAGAAGCACAGTACGTAAAAACATACACAGACCCAGTTGGTCAATACATATATATATCTCAGTTATCTTTTTTAAAATTAACTTTTACATTATTTTAATGATTTTTTTTAAAAGGTCAATGTATTTTTTCGACTACTTTTAAAATTAAAGAAACGAACATATTCAATAAAATAACATGCTGGTGGGGGTGGTGGTAATTTCGTTAAACACAGCAGTTATCTTGAGAACGCAGATCAACAACAAACTTAAGAAGTGCAATCACAAAATGGCGGGAAATTAGTGTGAGCTTCAGCTCAGTCAATGAAACTTTACTAGGTTTTACCGAAAAGTGCGTTTCGTGTAGAGCCGAAATGTAGACGTTTCAATGTATTAGCATGCAGTAGTAGTAGTCTTACCCTTTCGCAGCTATCAGCAAAAGAAAACATCTTGTCATCATCAGCCCTTGGTAAAACGCATTTCCCAGGTTATACATAGAAGTAACGCGTTATTAGAATGCAACAGCAGCAAGAGCACTAGTGCAACAACGTTATTTTAAAATGTGTTTTAAGTGCTGACCGTACACCCAGATACTTCCAACTGCATTTTAAATAATGATTCTGCTCTATTTTCAAGAGTATGTTAATCAGACAAATAACGGTCACAATGAAATGTAAAGAACTGTATCTAATGACGCAACAAACTGGTTGAACTCGCTACAACAAGCGCGGTACCCCCTAGTTTTATGGTATACATATTTCAACTTTTAACTTAAAGGAGTCACTGTGGACGTACCTTAAACTTTCCATGGAGAGAACTGTTTTTTTTTTAAAGTCTGCTGAACGTAACTTACCCACTCACGGCAGAGAAAGATATTTACCACTCGATGCAGAGAAAAATATAATCTGAAGCCCCAAGACCTCGCAACATCTGGATTAATATATGTAGTCTTAACATCAACAACGGCAGATTTAGAAATTCAATTTATATTACATTATAAGGAGACAGTACTTTTGCGTGAAAACTGCAGCAATCGGCAACACGGAAATCGTGTTTTGCAATCGCGATTAAAAATGCAACAAATACACAAAAATATAACATTTAAACGAGGGTACAAGTTTGTGGTCAGCTCTTCCTTATCAGGAACATGATCCCAAACTCTGCTGAGCTTTCAAAGTAAATACATTCCCGTTCAATCGTAAAATGTATATCTTGTAGGGTATCACTGTTCCACCCATAATGTGAGAACTTGTGGATGTTGTACAAAACACCTGGATTGCTTTATCTTAAAGTTTTTTGATGTTATTTTTATTTATTTATTTATGTATGTATACATTATATGTAATGAAGATCTGAACTACTGACCAGAAAATCAAGAGTGACTGGGGGCAACGAACGAACACAATACAAGTGGGTTGGTGTGGAGTTAATATATAACACATAGCAATACAGTGCAAAGGTAGTACACGTGATGAAACAAAACAAAGCCACGCCTCATGTCCAATAATTTCCAAAGTTTAAATAAAATCACGGACATTCTGATGTCAGGAAAAAAAAGTCATGAACATGCTGGCGTCACAATAGCACACACGTTACACGAAACAACAACGTCATCCTATTCCGTGTTCATTTGTCTCTTGTCAACTCTACGAGTCCGAATCAGTCTAACTCATCAATTCAGCAGTTCTAGACGGACCTCAACACATAAATGTTCATTTTTACACATAAATGTTTTGTCTTAAAACGCTTTTTAAAATTTTATTTTGGTTTTGTTTTCCTTATACAGAAACTGACAGGAAAGTCCAGCAGGTTTTTATCAGCGCTTGTGATAAAGGTGTGCTCTGTTCAGAATGAACAGAGACTGCAATATGCTGCAGGTTCGATTCTCCCGAAACAAGAATGGGTCTCATATGCTGCAAGACACCGCGGCAAACCCTGAAAATTGATTTCAACAAACAATACTGCTATTTGTAGTGCAACTTATTTCTTACAGCTCCACTAAGTTTTATTTTTGAAGTTCAGCTATTTCTCCGCTTCCAATTGTTTTTCGTAGTCTTCGATCTACCTGGACAATGTCAACAGGCACTGAACTCCTAAGTCATACTTTTTAAAGCCAAACATCGACACTTAACAACAAGCAATTTCATTACATCTTTTCTTTCCATTCTTTCACAGGTAAAATAGTCGTCGTGGGCTATTTTCGGTTAGACTTTCCACCTCTCTCTTAGACATAACACTATGCTGATTCCGTTGTAGGTCTGACATTCGCGATTGGCCAACGTTGACATCGAGCGAAATATTTGCAAGCCCTCGGACTGAAGCTCTGAAACCAGCGAAAATGTTCAGCACTGATTTGCATTTTATAGTTCGGTCGCTGGCCCAAATGTATTTAATCTGCGACTGGGTTCCAATCTGAGGGTCGACGGTAGCCCTAACTGAAGAGAGGAGCGAAAGCTCCCAAAACCATCGGAGTCACAAAAGTCTACAAAATCAATTCACCTCAAACAAAATGTGCACATTCTTTTCTTTTCATCGTATCTTCCGTGCCATCATGTTCGTCTGTTTAAAGTCCACTTTATCGTTCAAGAGGGTTCCTGTGTATCCAGTCACGTCTGCGTTCAGCACAATACAACGAAGGCAACTACCACCAACGCAAGGTTTAAAGTCTCGGGCTGGCCTGAAGACCCCATTGTGAAGAGATGAGCAACAGTGCAGCAGTCAATCACACCGTCAACGTCACATCGTACATATGCTCACATCACCACACTAGTGTAGCTGTATCACCGCAGCTTCAAGCTCAAGTATGGCCACAATACTAGGAAGCAGCCAGTCTATGCAAAAAAGCGCATATAGTTTGTGATTGCCAATGACGACAATGCTATTTCCTCTAGATTTAATTTAATTAAGTTGATTTCAAACTGCTGTTCTACTTGAACTACACACCTCTGACGTCCTAAGCAGTTTGCATCTGACGTCACAGTGGAACAAGCTGATGTAATTAATGACTCCGTCTGGCGTCACTCGATAATTTTATGACATCATACACTCCCCATCCTTTGACATCACTGGTTCCTACTCTCACGCAACACATGATTGTACTCCACCTTAAGGCAGATGACGTCAGGTTTAGAAAATGTTTCAGACACACACTAACATTTTGTACATTTGACGTTACTGGCGGTCTGTCTCTCCATCGTGGCTGCTGTCGTTGGTAGGGCAGCTGGCTTTTAGTTGATACTACTGTCGCTAATTTTAATACTGTCGCTGATGGGGGTGGGCTTTGCTGTTGAAGCTGTCGGGCGATGGCGGTGATGGTAGCTGTTGCTGATGGCGATGGCGATGGTCTAGGCGATGGAGTCGCCGCCACTGCTGAGGCTGGTGCTGTCGTGGCTCATGGATGAGTACTGCGAGTCGGACGAGCTCATGGGACCCGATTCCATCGGCTCCAGGTCCAAGTAGGTCTACAAACAAAAAATGAACAATTCATTCTTTTACTGGTTGGTTGTTTTATTATCGTCTTCATCGAGATAAGGCCTCTGTAAATAATTGGTTTGTAGCTTGAAAAGCATTAAAAAAAACATTTATAACATAATACTATTTTTTTAAAGGTGACGAGTAAAAGATATCTTAGATTGTGGTAAAAGATTCCTTGATGGTGGAATAAAATCGGTCCTGCCATACCACCCAAGACTTTAAAAAAAGAGGCTTCATATTGAATTGCTTTGGTACAGCGCTTTGCCAGCTCAAGAGCTCTTCAAGGCGCGGCCCCAAAGAGGATGTAACTCGAGACGGCCACTTCTTGCATGACGCAGGTTGGACTTGATCTGTCATCACCACCAATTCTGCAGATAAAATTAACTACGCTCTCCTCCTCCGAAGAAAACAAAAACACAACCCAAAAACAAACAAAAAAAAAAACAAAAAAAACCGGAAAGACTCGGTCAGTACCTCATCCTTAAGAGAGGAAGTGAGCATCTTGTCTAGCTCCTGCACCAACTTGTCAAAGCAAGGTCGGTTTTCAGGGTTCTCTTGCCAACACGAGTGCATGATGCCGTACCTGAAACAACAGCGCATGCACACACAATAATGAATAAATAACAAGGGGATAAATAAGTAAAAACAAATCCCCAGTCTGTACTCATTTCTGATCTAAGTCGTAACATAAGCGGTTCTTAATCTTTCAATACCGCGTCTAACCTTTGATCAGTATCTAGCCATCGATCGTCTTACCTTATCTTAATCTTTTCTCATCTTATCTAATCTAACCACAACCTCCACCACCACCATCATCATCATCATCATCATCATCATCATCATCATTATCATCATCATCATCACCACCACCACCACCATTATCATCGAGGTCACTTACATTTCAGAGCTGGCGTAGGGCGGTTTCTTCATGCGGTGACCGTTACGCAGCAGGTTGAAGAGATCTTCCACTGGCACAGAGGGGTAGGGGTTGCCACCCAGGGTGAAGATCTCCCACAGTAACACGCCGTACGACCACCTACGGGCCACCCACACAAACACAAAATAATACTAGGTTTTTAGGATCCAGCGAACCTGGTTCACACGGTGAACACGAGACAACTCTCAAGTTATTGCCATAATACAGAACTGGACAAGCTAAGCCATTATTACTTCAAACTATGTGTGCCTGTAGCTGTGCTAGAAAAATGAAGCAAACTATGGCAAAGATGGGAGGCGAATAAATGAAGAATATGTTGTGTATTAATTGTTTCAAACAAGCAAGGGGGGGAAGGTGTGCGAGGGGAGGGGGATAGAGAGACAGACAAAGAGACAGACAGACAGACAGACAGGAAGAGAGAATGTGCACAAACAAGAGCAGGAAACGGAAAGACAACAGATGAACAAGAGAAATACTGTTCTATTACAAAAATAACAAAAGTTCAAAAGTTCTTGGCCACCTTCCATACTAAATAAGTCTCATGCTAATGTCAGTAGGACAGATTGGCCCCGAAACCGGAAATGTGAAAAACAGTAAAGGTTGACAACTTACACGTCGCTCTTTGAGGTGTACTTCCGGTCAAAGAGTGCCTCGGGCGCCATCCACTTGACAGGCAAACGACCCTGCAACAATAGGCAATCAGGGTTAAATTAAAACTGCCGTACAGATAGATGCTTTGTGGGTTCGGGCACTGACTAGAATAGACCCACCGTTTCCCGGCGTGTCGTAAGAGGCGACTAACAGGGGTAATGTCAGCACGGCATCACTGGGTTAAAGTCTTCAACAAAAAAGTTACCGGCCAGGGCGGAGGAAAATTCACATTACTATAGGTTCAACGACCACGTGCTTGGCTGCCAAGACGAGCCACACCAAAATCGTGGATTTCGGTGTGGTCAGCAGCCTGGAGAGGATTGGGCCCCCAGCCAGGTCATTCTTGCCCAAGATACTATGATATGACTAGAAACGCTTACTCCATACCTGATCGAAAGAAGGTACGCTGGTTAAACGACCATATGTGGTGCCCCAACGACTTTCGTGTTACGGGATAGGATAGGATAGGACAAACGCAGTACAGTCGTTATTGCATTATGTCCTATTAACTGTCAATTTACTTATTAAGGTACTGCCTGGTTTTCAATCCGACTCCCTCATCCCATCACACTCGCATTCACGACTCTCTCCATCTCTCGTTTCTCTCGCAAAGTAAAGTGTAGTCATTATGGAATTATCTTATTAGAGTAGTTAAAGTCCACCCACCCTCACCCTCACCCTCCCTCTCTCTTCATTTATCATACAGATTATCAAGATTGTGTATATTGTACGTAGTAGATTTGCACCGGGTGCAGCTCACCACTGCATTCTCACACGTCATACCAACTCTACTGCTTACTCCTGACGGTTGGTTGCACAGACTAGGGAGCGCAACGGAAGAAGGAAGGAAGATAGGAGAGAAAGAGAAGAGAGGGGAGCGGGTGTTGTGCGCGCCATAACTGAGATGTCAGCCTAATTGGAACAATGTGCACGCGGGGCCTGTCATAGTACGCTTGCTGCATCACACACTGTCATCACAGTGGTATTAGGTGTCTGCACTGTACGCTACGCTTCTACATTTTAATAGCACTGTCTGGCATAGACCGACCTAGGGACAGCAACAGTGGTACTTTTTTTCACACATAGGTCTATCATTTTGTTTTGTTTGCATACTTCATAGGCCTACAATCCTATAGTATTATATTGCACGCGCTGCTTTAGTATTTATTAATTATTATTATTAGTAGTAGTAGTAGTAGCAGCAGAAGCAGCACAGTAGATGCAGTGGTAGTAGTAAAGTATTATTATTATTATTATTATTATTATTATTATTATTATTATTATTATTATTATTATTATTATTATTATTATTATTATTAACGCTTTACCAGCGCAAGAGCTGATCAAGGCGGTGATAGAAAACAGAGCAATACCAGCAAAAGCAAAGGTGATGGAGTCGAGAGAGGTGTCTGTTTGGCTTTGTTTAGAAAGGCTGTCATAATCAACGTGGCGTATCACACCTACCAACTCATGCGTTGTTTTTATAAGTTACCGGCATACACCGACGCTACAGCATTGCCTGCCGTGGATTATTATGTATCACGGATGTAGCAACCGCAGTGATACACGCGGAAGCAACAATGCTTCAACATGTTTTTGTGATACTCTTGTGTACAACTGCCACGTACAGCGTAGCCGGCTCGACTAGGCCAGGCTTTGTCCCTCCCAAGTACTAGAAAGAGAAGGCTTCGCGTCTAGTCTAGTCTCTCAGTTAGGCCTACGTTATATGCCTGCAAGGTACGCGCTATCGTAACGTGGTCGCGGTTTCGCGTGAGCGGCTTATACGATATACCATAGTGAGGTTCCGTTAGATTGTAGTAGTACCAGAGAATACCAGCCGAAGAATACGACCTCGAAATGACGTTGAATCACAGCCGTACCACTAACTGCATCGTGCTAGTTGTCGGGTATTGTTTGGTAACTTTTAACTGAAACCTTAGTACTAAAACATGGTTGTGGGGGTTTCGCGTAGTAGCTTTGTCGTGGGCACGCGCTTCTGTACCCTCATACCTTTGCTGCGGTTTGGCGTACACCTTAATAATCGTTTCGCGTTTCTTCCCGCCTTGGCTGGCGTGCCCCTGCTGCGAGCATCTCAAGCGCTGATCTGAGGCAATCACCAAGCTAAACAACGCGCACCTTTCCACCCCACATCTGCTGGCTTGGGCTTTACTATGTGCATAGCATCTCTTGCTACACTCACGTACTACTCGCTACAGACCTATACCACACACAGTTAACACTACGAATACGAATACGAATATTTTGTACGATTGTCCTTCTGCTCCTTTCTTCCTAGAGAGGCCTTAAGAATAAAGCCCAAACAGAACAGCTTCTCGAAAATAAACACACGATCGCGAGACTGGAAATATATATGAACGACTCGCCATCTTGTTTTCTATCTGCGTGCGTATGTGGAGACATTTTAATTGTATGATCAAAGAGTGATTTATTCTCATCCTCCTCCTCTTTCTTTCACATTCGCGTCTCCTTCTCTTCATCCTATTGTTTGTGCTCTATATCCTCGCCTCTCCCTTCCCATCCCACGTTTGTAGTGGTCTGCGCGGTGTGTTGCGGCAGCTTATTTAGCGTTAATGAATTGACAGGTCTGCTAGTATGACCAACCGCTTGACTCCGGCTGCTGTACTATTAGCCAGGGATAACTTCCTCGCTGGGCATCCTGCCTCACTAACCGGAGCTCCCTCAGCACTATGCATCAGTTGCTCATGGAATAGCCTACATCAGGGCTGACCATCCCGCAGCATACATCCGTGCTGAACACTCGGCACTCTACATCAGTTAAGTTCCATACTGAGTATCTTGAACACTCGGCACCCTACATCAGTTAAGTTCCATACTGAGTATCTTGGGCGCTGTAGATGGCCTCCAAGTTCCAGCATGTCTTGGCACATTTTACTGTTAAGATGTTTACACATCAGCTTCCTAAGTTTGTAAGTATATATCTAGCTGTAATTATTGTTATGTTAACGTTCTTAATCTATAGCGCTTTTCCAGCTCAGGGACTGCTCACGGCCTGGCCGGTCTAACTCAAGCCGTAGGAGGCGCCCACTAGCAGCCTTAGGCCCCTCGTCTGAACTCCTCAGACCACTGAGCAAAGTCCCGGGCGACCGGATACGATTATTGCTTCCTGGTGGTACCTATATGTAGCTGGCTCTCACCCGTCTATCACATGAGCGTCAGCATCTTTAAAGTCCGTGCGATGGTACGCGTGTGTGCACAGATTATATAACCTCGGTTTATACTCTCGATCGGAGGGGTATTGACGCTGACCTGTGCACCAAGGTAATGTTATATTGAAATCACTCCACGTCGTCATCCAGCATGTCTTGTCGCCGTACAGCCAACACAGGTTCTGATATTTCAAAATCTTTCAGATCGTTTGTGTGCAAGAAAAAAGAGATTTGGGTTGCTTCGATTATACAGACAGGGATAGGAGTCTTTCTTTCTTTGGTAAATTAACGTCCCCGGACACAGAGCGTAGAGGGGACAATAGGGGATAGGAGTGTGGTGACTTACATCTGAAGTCTTGCGGTAGTAGTCGAAATGCTGCAGGTTTCTGGTCAGTCCGAAGTCGGCGATCTTGAGGACGTATTCCTCTGCCACAAGCACGTTACGCGCCGCCAAATCACGATGAATACACTGCAACATTCACAGGCCATTGATATTGTTATTAATTTGAATTTCATAGTTTATATATATAAATCACTTACAGCAGCTAAATGCGTTGGAATAATGAAAAGATAGGATATGTAAGCGTGTTGGTGTGTAACGTTCAAATCACAAACATACATGATGTATACACTTTTTGTGGCGTCCATTGTTAGTAGTTTAAATCGAGTTCTACACCCATGCTCACCCGCATAGCCAAATGCAAACACAACACAATATAAAACGCACACACACACACACACACACACACCACACACACACCCACCCACACACACAGAGGAGAAATAAACAAAAGTCAAAATATGAAATTATTTAGAAACATCACAAACTTTTTCTTTTTTAAATTTTAGGGAAATAACGTTAAAGGGACGGGTATGGTTACAACAGGCGTCAAAACTCGAAAACCATTTGCATCATTTCGCTATAACTAACACATCCTTACAACTTGCGCTCTCTCTCTCTCTCTCTCTCTCTCTCTCTCTCTCTCTCTCTCTCTCTCTCTCTCACTCTCTCTCTCACTCTCTCTCACTCTCTCTCACTCTCACTCTCTCTCTCTCTGGACAATACACGAACCACAACACAGGAACTCGCAATAACCTACATACACAAGCTCACACACAAACACTGACTAACACTCCTCTCTCACTCTCACTCTTTCTCTCCCTCCCCCTCCTCCACTCTCCCACCCGCAACCCCACACACCCCAACACACGCATGAAGTAAAACAAAATATATCGTTCAACCAGGCTATCCTCGTTTTCCGAAAATAAATCTGCCATACGCCTGTGAATAAGGAAAGAAGCGGAGCTATGTAAACAATACATAAACAATGGGGCCGACACATCTACAAAGCATACACAATGGCAGTGACAGAGGGAAAAAAAACACATAAATACAGAAGGTGTAAGGCTTACGTGCTACTGTGGACGTCAAACAAACAAAAGTAAGGAAAGAAGAGGTTGATTATTATTATTATTATTATTATTATTATTATTATTATTATTATTATTATTATTATTATTATTATTATTATCATGTGAATATGACAGGATGCGTAGATGGAGTGGCAGAAAATTAGAGGAGAGGGGGGTGCTTAGGCAAACAAGGAGTAAAGAGAGAGAGAGAGAGAGGGGGGGGAGGGAGAGGGAGAGGGAGAGGGAAGGATGGAAGGAGAGGGAAGAAATTATCTGGCATATAAAAGAATCACTCAGCAACGGGGTCTTTTCGCGGGAAATGAGAAAGCAACAGTAAGGCCCGCAGTATGTGTGTACGTAGAAAATGTTCCGTTGACAGAGGAAGGTGCTAGTGCCATGTCAACACAGAGGCGGGTTCCAAGATCTCCCATAAAGTAGGCCCTACGAAATTCTCTGCCTATGCCCACAGAGATCAACAGCGACAAGGAATTCTGATGATCGTTGGGAAAGAAAGGGATGCAACTTACACAAAAGAACAATCAGTACTTTCAATTTCGCATTTGCATTTATGAGGCTGCGCTGATGAAGAAAAAGGTAATGGCTTGTGTAATTCCTGAAGACGCTTTTAATGTGTATAAAACCTTTAAATATGGTGTGTTTTAATCTCCTTTGGTCTTTACCTCTCTGTCTCGTCATCTGGCAATAGTCATAATAGGTCCTTAGTGTCTCAAGACTATTTTGCATAGCAGTCTTCCTTGCAACACCAATCGTCACACAAGGAAAACAAAACCCCTACGAGTCTAATGAAATATCCAGTGCTGTTGGATCTTTTATTCTTTATGTGTGTGTGTGTGTGTGTGAGGGTGTGTGTGTGTATGTGAGTAACTGTGTGTGTGTGTTTGTGTGTGTGTGTGTGCGTGTGTGTGTGTTTGTGTTTGTGTGTGTGCAAAGTCAGGTGCTGTGATGCTTATCTTGCGAGCCTGATACAGCAGCTTGTTGCCTGCTGACAAATTGACCTCAGCGCTGAAGTGACAGGCGGCGTCCATCGGCTGAGGCTGCGTGACTTGATGCCAACCACGCTGCTTAACCCATTTGCTACCACGATCCCATATATGGGATCACGTGAATCCAATGTGCTCAGTGAGCACATTGGATTCACGTGATCCCATATATGGGGTCGTGGTAGCAAATGGGTTAACCTCGTGCACAGCTGAGGAAGAGCGCGTCAGCGCAGCAGAGACGCGCTCAGTCCTACGCTTACCTCTCCCTACTAGAAAAAGCGTCTCAGCTACGCTGTGTGGAGAAAGGCTGGAAAGAGCCCAACACTTAAATTTCTACACACACTTTTTATTTGTCTCCCTTCAGATCTGAGCGTACAATCAAGGACTGTTTGACCCACCGCGATAGCTCAGCGGTACAGCGTTCGGCTGGCACACCGACGACTCCGGTTCGGGTCTCGTGGTGGGGCAAGATAAAAGTGGCCTTTTGTTCACTGGCATCACAGCATCGCCATATGATAGCTCTGGTGGTTCAGTGTTAAGGTCCTCCCCCTTCCCCCACCCTTCTCTACATCCCTTTTTTTTCTTGGGATGGTTACTCCTGTCTAACATATAATAATGAGTATCGTATCGCCAATGGTGGATATAGGTGACATGTTAAAACTTAAGTTCTTTCAATACGTTTATTCGGGGGTTCACACTCTTAACTCCAAATCGGTTCGCTTTTATCACGCTAGAAGTTACAGTAGCAGCACCACCCCGGACTAACGAGAGCGAAACTACTGCCGGATGGTTTAGCTGGGCTGGGACGCGTGATCTGTTATACTCCTAAGCGGGATGATGAGCGGTAGAAAGCTGTGTTGAAAGGCCAAGGGAAAACGCAGGCAGGTTAAGTGAGCTGAAAACGAGCTCTAGTGAAAGACACCAAACATTCCACACTCCTTCACCGCCTTTCCGCGCACCGCTACCACCACACCAACACATCAAATATCCACACATGAAGAGGAGGAGGGAGGAGGTGGTGAAGAAAAAGAAGAAGAAGAGGAGGGGTAAGAAAAGTCAGAACAAGAAGTACACAGAGGAGGTGGTGATGAAGGAGGAGGAGGAGGAGAAGCAGAAGAAGAAGAAGAAGAAGAAGAAGAGTGTCACGACCCACACTCAGTTTGAACTTTATATTGTTGTTTGTAGATAGGTGGTCTTCTCGCAAGTGCCTATGAATCATCGTTTTGTGTGCCTTTGAATAAGCCGGGACAAAAGTAAATGAAAAGTGTGACGTAACTTATTGTGGTAGAAAAGAGGAAATGACGAAAGGGAAAGAAGACAGGTATTTTGGTCGTTACATGGAGGTTCCAGGAACAGTGAATCTAGGAGCAGTGTGTTGAATCGTTTTTCGTCCCTGCTAATCCTTTATCCGTCAACTGTACGCTTAAGGAAATACGTACGTGATATCCTCACGTAGCGGTGCCCTACGACAAGAACTTGAGTTTTCACCAGAAGTCGTTTGAGAACGATGAGGGAGAAAGAGTTCGACCTTGAAACTGGTGCAAGTTCGACTGTTTGTTTTAGTCAATGAAGATCGAGACGACTAGTAGACCTGACCGTTGACCTACCTGTACCAAAAGGAATGCTGCGGATGAAGAGACGTATCCGACCTTAGCCGCATCACCGTATCCACGGGTAGTTGAGTAAGTGTGGACTTGGGTGTTTTCACTGGCTAGTCGGGTGTCTCTTTGTTGTCATTTATTTCTGTGGTCCGTATTTTGTCGTGTCATTGTTGGTTATCATTATGTTGTGGGGCTAAAATATTATGGGGAAGTATTATACTCGAATAAGTGATACCATATTTATTACAATCATTATTCTTCCAAGCATACAACACATTCAAGGTTGCAGTCATTCATTCATACATGCGTTAGATTTACATTTGTGATTGTTACAATACAAGAGTTAGCGATTATTATTATTAAGGAAAATGGTTGAGTTTTCAATGGCATCAGGAAGCATGTATAAATTGTAACTCAAATTCTTAGAAGATTTTTGTATGGGTTATGTTGCAGTGTACCCTTCGCTTTTTGCCTTTGGTTTCATCTTCAACTTCGATTTTACCTTCAACTTCAACTTTAACTTCGACTTTGTTTTTGGTTTTACCATCACTTTTCACCGATTGTATTATAATAGACTTTTTGCCAGTGAACTTTTTGCCTTCGCTTCTTCACCACAGACTTTGAAATATTGGATGACCACGGCGGATGCATCTAATCGTAGCAGCTACAGTCCCAGTGACATTCGAGGTGTATGCACTTATCGATTACATCTAGTGCATTGACAATTTTTAGTTTATTTGCCTACTGTGTTCCCGGGACATATATACATTTCACTCCTGCGTTGAGCGAGTTCATGCTCTAGTGTCTTCGGGACGTTTTTGTTATTATGCAATTTCGTATTGCAAAGGTTTGATCGCAGGAGTGTGATATGTATTTGTAAAACGGGACTTGTGAACTGAAATCGTTATAACAGTAGTAGCAACAAATTTGTAAACAGTGCATAGGTTGTGTGCGAACAATGAGTGAACAGTAGAAAAGGAAAACAAAGAGACTGAACTAGAATACTGTGTAGAACCATTTAATTTATTTAAAACAAAGAACATTTCATTCTGTCGTTTGATTTTATCACCTTTATAAATTTTAGTTATTCATTTACGACTCCATGTTATGTTCATGTGAATAAATTGTTGTTTTATTTTGCCAACGTAATACTTGTCTCTATCTATTCATCCGTTGTTCACGTATGGTTGCATACACTGCTCAGAGTTCCCCTTTATGGTAAGATAAACGAAGGACCGTAAGGGGGGGCTTTGACATTATTTGGTGGCAGCGGTGGGATCGAACGGATGAATGGAGGAGATAGAATTACGTTGACATTGTTGTGTTATACCATACAATCAGAGTAAGTGACGTGGGTGGTTGGCGGGTGCTGGAGCGTTTTGAATCGCGTGGGCGCACTTAGAGCACCCGACAGTAATAAGGTAAGCAACCAAGCCCACACTTTACTATAATACAACTTAGTGTCATCTGAGCCAAACCGTGGTATAACTGTTGAGTTATTTGAACTCTGAGATATATAGTTGGTAAATAGATTTGTTGTTTACCAATTATACAAGAAAAGGTGGTCGGCTAGCAAAATGTCCGCCACCCGGAAAGGTACAAAACGTGCTGGAGCCAAGAAAACGATTGGTGGGGAAGGGACATCGATCACCCCTAGCAGCGACTCAGCCGATATTGTACTGGGAGCATCGGGAGAAGCGACCATGTCCAGTTTGACGAGAGAAGAGACTCTGAGTACGTCTGTCTTAGGTTTCCCTCGCATGGCGGTAGCCGTAGAACCGTCAAGGAACCAAGAGACGTCCGAAATGATTGACGTATCCGTGAAGTATAGAGAATTAGGTATGAGCCTAGGCCTGCGAGAAGAGGCGCTAGCGAGATTTGTCGTGGATGGCATCCAAAAGGAAGAAGAACGAAGAGAGCGAGAAGAAGACAGACGTTTAGTGGAGAGGAAAATGGAAGAAGAGCGAAGAAAAATAGAAGAAGAGCGAAGAGAGCGCGAAGAAGAGCGAAGAGAGCGCGAAGAAGACAGACGGCTAATGGAAAGAAAAATAGAAGAAGACAGACGTCTAATGGAGAGGAAAATGGAAGAAGAGCGAAAGGAAAAAGAAGAAGAACGTCGCCGACGCGAAGAGGAAAAAGAAGAAGAACGTCGCCGACGCGAAGAAGAAAAAAAAGAAGAACGTCGCCGACGAGAAGAGGAAAAAGAAGAAGACAGACGTCTGATGGAGAGGAAAATGGAAGAAGAACGTCGCCGACGAGAGGAAGACAAAGAAGAAGAACGTCGCCGACGCGAGGAAGACAAAGAAGAAGAACGAAGATCATTAGAAATCAGAATGGAGGCAGAGAAAGAACGGATGAAAATGCAGATGGAGGTGATCAGAGAAGAACGCGAAGTTTTCGCTGACCGTCAACTCGTAGAGAACATCATGATGGTTACCGACTGAAAATTCACCCTTTCGATGGTAGAGAAGACATCGAAGCTTATCTGCGTCATTTTGAACTCATAGCTGAATCACAAGGATGGAATAGAGATTGCTGGGCAGCAAGGTTGTCTCCACTATTGTCAGGAGAAGCGCGCGATACGTATTTGCGTCTGACACCCGAACAGGCTCAAGATTTTGAAGAAGTACGCAACGCGCTGTTACGTCGTTTTCGCCGCGATGCGGAATGGTATCGCCGACAGTTCCGAGAGACCAAGAAAGAACAAAATGAAACTTTTCCGCAATTTCTCATCCGGTTGCAGACATCTGTAGAAAGATGGTTTTCCTTGGCAGACAAAGACATCGATGACGCGAAGTCTGTGTTAGACATGTTTTTGGCTGAACAGATATACTCAGTAATGAATCCTGAGCTCGAGATGTTCGTGCGTGAACGATTGCCGACAGACGCCGCACAAGCAGCCGAATATGCTCAACTGCATTTGGACGTAAAACGAGCCGTATCCCGAGGACCTGTTTTCCAAAGAGCGAGTCCACGAACACCGAGCAGTCAACCCGAGCGTAGACCGAACGAGTCACAAACGAGATTGAGGGAACCTATTAGGAGACCAGTTGTCGGTAGAGATGAAAGAGACAGGAGGAATTCAGACGAGTGCTATAAGTGTGGGGGTAAGGGGCACTTCGCCAGGCAATGCATGAAAACGCATGCAGTCAGTCAGGTTACAATTGCGACCGACACCCTACCGATCTATACTCCGCCAATAGACGTCCGATCTATTAAACCCTATAACCCGTGGAGTGAGGGTCGGATCAACGAAAATACAGTACGCATCATGCGTGATACTGGAGCAGAGATGGGAGCAGTTGCTTCAAAATGGGTCAAACCTGAAGATTACACAGGGAGGAGTGTTGAAGTGTACTTAGCAGACCAGACAAAAACAGGAAAGTACCCTACAGCATGGGTGAAACTTGAATCAGGCTTTGTGACAGGGACTGTTGAACTGTTCGTCCTTGACCACATGGGACCTGACATTCTTCTGGGTAACTGGATTACATTTTCATCTGGTTACCGAAGCCCAGTTACCATTGATGGTAGTGAATGTGCCGTGGCAGCAGCAGTCGAAACAAGAGGACAAATAGAACGTGAAAAACGAGCGACAGTACCTTTGCAGGTATCGAAAACTCTAGGAGTGGAAGTCACACCGACAGAGTTGGCTGCATTGCAAGAAGAAGACGATAGTCTTAAAAAAGTTCGAGCGTTGGCTGATGCCCAGAGCGAACTGAAGTCAGGAAATGCTACAGTAAAATTCACGCGAAAGAAAGGGTTACTATACAGGTTGCATCAGTTGCGAGGAGTGGAGACATCGCAGCTAGTAGTTCCCAAGAAACTACGAAAAGAAGTCATGAGGCTAGCTCATGATCCTCCCATGGCAGGACACCTAGGAGGAAAACGAACTCGCGAACGTATATGGAATACGTTTTTCTGGCCAGGTATGTGCGCAGACGTTCGCAGGTACTGTACATCATGCATTGAATGCCAGAGAGTGACACCAAGGGGTCGAGTCAGCAAGGTACCCCTACAAAAGATGCCTTTGATGGACGAACCATTCCAAAGAGTGGCTATCGACATTGTAGGTCCGATTGCACCAAAGTCGGAACAAGGTAACCAATACATTTTGGTAGTTGTCGACTACGCTACACGATACCCAGAAGCAGTTCCGTTGAAAAGAATTGACACTGAAAAAGTAGCAGAGGCTCTGTGGACCATATGGTCGAGGGTAGGCATCCCTCGTGAAATACTAACCGACAGGGGGACGCAGTTCATGTCAGCAGTCATGGATGAAATGAACAGATTGTTGGCCATCCATGGAAAAGCCACCACACCCTACCACCCTCAGTGTAACGGGCTGGTTGAGCGGTTTAACGGCACTCTGATGACCATGCTGAGAAAACTGACTACAGAACAGCCACGGATGTGGGACCGGTACATACCAGCTCTTCTTTTCGCCTACCGAGAGGTACCTCAAGAGGCTACTGGATTTTCACCGTTTGAGCTATTATACGGAAAAACAGTCAGAGGACCGATGGCCGTGTTGAGAGAGCTATGGTCGAAGGAGATTGCTGCTGAAGAAGTGAAAGTAAGCAGTGAATACGTAGTCGATCTACGCAATCGCATCGAGGAGACGTGCCAGATAGCAAAAGAACATATGAAAGGTGTTGCAGAGCGCCAGAAACACTACTTTGACCGAAAAGCGAAACCCAGGGTCTTCAAAGCAGGCGACAGAGTGTTGCTGTTGCTACCCACTAAACATAATAAACTCCAAATGGCTTGGCAAGGACCCTATGAAGTCATAGAAAAAGTTGGCGAATGCGATTATCGCATATCAGTAGGACGGAAAACTAAACTCTTCCACGTCAATCTGCTGAAAGAATGCAGAGAAAGAGTGACAGTCGATGCAGTAGTGACAGAAGACGATCAATGGAAAGAAGAACAAGTGGGCAACGATATTCCAACGTGTCCGTTAGTGGCGACCGAGGGTCCGAAAGATGTACACGTTGACCCAGAATGTCCAGAAATTCATGAGGACATCCTAAACATAGTGTCAGACTATGCAGACATTTTCACTGATTTCCCTTTACGATGCACCTTGGATACGTGCGAGATAAAGATGATCAATGAAGAGCCAGTCCGTACAAAACAATACCCTTTACCTCATTCGCAAATGCAGGTGGTGAAGGATGAAGTAGAAACGATGATGAAATTACGGGTCATTGAGAGAGCAACGTCACCGTATAGCTCACCGATTGTGCTGGTGAAAAAAAAAGATGGACAAATACGATTTTGCGTTGATTTTCGCAAAATGAATCGTAACATCGTCTTCGACGCTGAGCCTCTACCTGATATCGATTTTTTGTTCGCGAAGCTCGCAAAAGCGAAATACCTGAGCAAAATAGATTTGTCAAAAGGGTATTGGCAAATCCCAATGAAAAAAGAGGACAAAGAAAAGACAGCGTTCACCACTCCTGAAGGTCAGTTCCAGTGGTGCGTGATGCCTTTTGGATTGAAGACTGCCGGAGCTATATTTTCCCGAATGATGCGGAAGTTATTGGCACCCCTTCACATGACTGAAATAGACAACTTCATGGATGATTTGATGATAGCTACACAAACAAAAGAAAGGCATTTGGAATGTCTAAGAGCGTTGTGTCAGAGACTCCGCGAAGTGCAGTTAGCTGCAAGACCGTCAAAATGTTTCCTAGGATTTCAGAGTTTGGAGTATCTGGGACACATGGTAGGGCGAGGTAAGATTCAACCAGACCGTCAGAAAATGGATCGCATCAGAGAAACGTCACAACCAACTACAAAGAAACAAGTGAGGTCGTTTTTGGGGTTAGCGAGCTACTACAGGAGGTTTGTACCAAACTTTGCAGCCATAGCCGCACCTCTATCCGATCTGACGAAGGGAGGAAAAACAGGACCAGTCGCATGGACGGAAGCATGCGAAAAAGCTTTCAACACTCTGAAAGAAAGGTTGTGCTCTAGTCCTGTATGTTGTCTGCCAGATGGCGAAAAACCGTTTGTTTTGCAAACAGACGCGTCAGACACAGGTATTGGAGCAGTACTATGCCAAGATCAGGGTCACGGACTCCAACCAGTGGCTTGTGTCAGCCGGAAGTTAGTTGCCGCAGAAAAGAACTACTCAACGATTGAGAAGGAATGTTTAGCGTTGATTTGGGGACTTCAACGATTTCAGCAATATGTGTACGATCGGACAGTCATCGTACAAACTGATCACCAACCGCTGAAATACCTTCAGAAATCGAAAACTACCAGCAGCAGGTTGATGAGATGGGCGCTGTTGATGCAGTCGTTTCCACTGGTTATTGAAAGTATTCCTGGAAAGGAAAACGTCACTGCAGACTTTTTGAGCAGAAACGTGTAAGTCGTGAACTTTGAGTTTGAACAAAACCAAGGTTTTGTCTTGAGGGGGGGGTATGTCACGACCCACACTCAGTTTGAACTTTATATTGTTGTTTGTAGATAGGTGGTCTTCTCGCAAGTGCCTATGAATCATCGTTTTGTGTGCCTTTGAATAAGCCGGGACAAAAGTAAATGAAAAGTGTGACGTAACTTATTGTGGTAGAAAAGAGGAAATGACGAAAGGGAAAGAAGACAGGTATTTTGGTCGTTACATGGAGGTTCCAGGAACAGTGAATCTAGGAGCAGTGTGTTGAATCGTTTTTCGTCCCTGCTAATCCTTTATCCGTCAACTGTACGCTTAAGGAAATACGTACGTGATATCCTCACGTAGCGGTGCCCTACGACAAGAACTTGAGTTTTCACCAGAAGTCGTTTGAGAACGATGAGGGAGAAAGAGTTCGACCTTGAAACTGGTGCAAGTTCGACTGTTTGTTTTAGTCAATGAAGATCGAGACGACTAGTAGACCTGACCGTTGACCTACCTGTACCAAAAGGAATGCTGCGGATGAAGAGACGTATCCGACCTTAGCCGCATCACCGTATCCACGGGTAGTTGAGTAAGTGTGGACTTGGGTGTTTTCACTGGCTAGTCGGGTGTCTCTTTGTTGTCATTTATTTCTGTGGTCCGTATTTTGTCGTGTCATTGTTGGTTATCATTATGTTGTGGGGCTAAAATATTATGGGGAAGTATTATACTCGAATAAGTGATACCATATTTATTACAATCATTATTCTTCCAAGCATACAACACATTCAAGGTTGCAGTCATTCATTCATACATGCGTTAGATTTACATTTGTGATTGTTACAATACAAGAGTTAGCGATTATTATTATTAAGGAAAATGGTTGAGTTTTCAATGGCATCAGGAAGCATGTATAAATTGTAACTCAAATTCTTAGAAGATTTTTGTATGGGTTATGTTGCAGTGTACCCTTCGCTTTTTGCCTTTGGTTTCATCTTCAACTTCGATTTTACCTTCAACTTCAACTTTAACTTCGACTTTGTTTTTGGTTTTACCATCACTTTTCACCGATTGTATTATAATAGACTTTTTGCCAGTGAACTTTTTGCCTTCGCTTCTTCACCACAGACTTTGAAATATTGGATGACCACGGCGGATGCATCTAATCGTAGCAGCTACAGTCCCAGTGACATTCGAGGTGTATGCACTTATCGATTACATCTAGTGCATTGACAATTTTTAGTTTATTTGCCTACTGTGTTCCCGGGACATATATACATTTCACTCCTGCGTTGAGCGAGTTCATGCTCTAGTGTCTTCGGGACGTTTTTGTTATTATGCAATTTCGTATTGCAAAGGTTTGATCGCAGGAGTGTGATATGTATTTGTAAAACGGGACTTGTGAACTGAAATCGTTATAACAGTAGTAGCAACAAATTTGTAAACAGTGCATAGGTTGTGTGCGAACAATGAGTGAACAGTAGAAAAGGAAAACAAAGAGACTGAACTAGAATACTGTGTAGAACCATTTAATTTATTTAAAACAAAGAACATTTCATTCTGTCGTTTGATTTTATCACCTTTATAAATTTTAGTTATTCATTTACGACTCCATGTTATGTTCATGTGAATAAATTGTTGTTTTATTTTGCCAACGTAATACTTGTCTCTATCTATTCATCCGTTGTTCACGTATGGTTGCATACACTGCTCAGAGTTCCCCTTTATGGTAAGATAAACGAAGGACCGTAAGGGGGGGCTTTGACAAAGAGGAAGAAGAGGAAGAAGAAAAAGAAAAATAGGAGGAGGAGGAGGTGAAGGAAGGAAGAGGAGGAGGAGGATTAAATGAAAAGGTGGCTTTTCTATCCTATCCTATCCCGTAACTGGAAAGTCGTTGGGGCATCACAGAGGATCGTTTAACCAACGTACTCCATCTTTTTCTGTCCTCAGCAACCCTCATGGCTTCGCTCAGTGTCAAGCCAGTCTATTGTTTTTTTTTATGTTGTTTTCCCACCTCTTGTTTGTATCCTTCTTCTGCCTCCTTGCACCGAGCTTTGCAGGATGGTTTTTGCAAGGTCTGAAGCTCTAGCCATCATCATTAGCAAACAGCAACGCCAGCTTTTCATTTAATCCTCCTCAAGTATAATGACCATTACCATCAAGACCACCATCATCATCATCGACAGCAGCAGCAGCAGTATCAGCAGCAACCTTCTAATAGCCATCGTCATTAGCAAACAGATGACATCGACGACGACGATGACAACGACAAAAACGTTGACTAGTGCGACTGTCGTGGTAATTTCTTTGTTGTTGAGATGCCATTCTAAGTAATAATGGCCAATGGAGAAGTGATCATGAGAGCATCATCAGGTCGGGGGCAAAATGGCCAAGTACCAAAGCAGCATGGTAGAGGATCGGGGTGGAGATATGGCAATGCCTGGTGAGGCATAGTTTGTGTTTATATGTTTGGAGGCATTTTCGTTTGAAGAGTGAAGGCTGGGAAGAAGTGGAAACTGAGGTGGTGAGGGTGGGGGTAGCGGGTAAAAAGAGAGAGAGCAGAGGTGGTAGTGTGTGTATGTGTGATCAATTGTGGCGCGGTGACCTGGCAGCAGGTTCTAATTAGTCTTTCAGGTAAGAGAGCGAGAGGGAGAACGGTGCTAAATTTGTGCTGACAGCTACTTTCAACCCTTGCTCACATCGCCAACGCTGTATTGGTCATTGCTCCTCACAGGCTTCAGGGGTGGAATTCATGGCCAGTTAAATTATAGGCGATGGTTAACGTTACCAACATTGGTTTTGTAACCAACAATGGTATCGTTAACCATCGTTTAGCAGATCGCTATTCATGAGCGAGTGTCCACGCATTGTTACTTAACCAAGGCTATTTTTGGACTGTGCGGGAATATCCGTAAGGGGGCATAATTCAAGCAGCTTTTTTCCTTCTTTCGTCAACAAAATAGGCCTATAACCCATCGGAATCGTGCAGCCGCACGATTAAAGTCTGGCAATGGTGGCGTGATTAGCAAGCCTACCGACAGCATGCTGGATATCATAGTGAGCAAGGAGAGCGAGCTTTTTGTTGGGGTGAAAGGAGAGAAATCACTTTTGATCACTTTGCAGTTTGTAATGTTAGGCCTACATTTTGTTTTTAGACTGAGGTGTCAATTTCTGCCGTTTCTGGGTAGTTTGGAACTTGAAATGTTGTCTTTATTTCGTAGGGTTGCATTACCCTACGAGTATAAACTATACAGATACACAATAAGCCTACACATCACCAGTCAAAATCCAACAACAATATTTTAATAATAATAATATTAACCCGTTTTATTAATATGACAGATTATTAAAGGTGCCAGAGGCATAAAAACAAAGAGTGAGACACACATGTAAAAGTGGTGACAAAACGCCTTGCCGATCACACAGTTTCAGTCTGTCTACCGCGTTCGTTAACGTGATGATATCATGCCGACGAAAACGAAATTTTGATACCAGTTCCACATCATCAAATTTGTCAAGTGGATTACTTCTGTCGCGAAATACTCTCTCTCTCCTCGGAGCTCGTCTCTGTCGAAGTTGCCACCAAACGATGGCCGCCATTTTTAACCAGTGTTCCATTGGTTATCGGGTGGTGCCCCCTCCGTTAAAATAACCATGGTTAGCAACCGTCGTTAACTCTGCTAAGGCCTGATGAATTTAAAATTTCCAGCTTAACCAACGTCGTTAATTTTACCAACATTGGTTAAGCCTTAACCAACGGTCATGAATACCACCCCAGGCCATAACAAAGACGACGGTCTGAAAAAGAAGTTTTAAAAAGACAATAAGGGGCTGCTAGGAATGAAGAGGAAAACAGAAGGCCAAAGAAGGGCGGGAGAAGAAGTGGAAATGGTGAAGAATCTAAGAAGACGACACGAGGCAGTAACATCATTAATAGGCTACTCCGCCTCATCATTATTAACGCCCCATACCACGGTTTACTAGCTATCACCCCAATATACCATCACTATGGCGGCCTCTATTTCTGTGAGCAATTGTATCCAATAGAAAAAGTGCATTAAAAAGCAAAAGTTAGGACGTCGGCCACCATCATATACATCACAGCAATGTCGTTAAGCATGTGGCTCACATTCGCAAGCCTACACCGTCTACCAATTACATTGAATAGGAGCAAGAAATAAATCTCGGGATTCTAATTACACCCGCAAAATCTGGTTGGACTATTGAAGTGTGGTTACAAGGAACAGGTTTCTGCAACAAACACTACTAACAACACAGAATTGGCGCCACAGTCTTACAACGCGAACGTTATTATCTCTTAGTGCTGAGAGAAACGTACTCGGCCTGTTTGGTGTACACTATGGTGAAATTTGCCCGTCTGGAAAGACACAGTCAAAAGGAGCGTGGAAAATACTTATCCAATTGCGCATGCAGTGAATCCAGAGCAAGTTTAATACTTTTACCCTATTTCCTCTCGCTCCACCTCTCTCACACACTGCAACAAACGTTTGTCACAAATGTACAGAAAGCATTGACACACAGAACTCTTCAATTAACACACTCTCCATGTTTCCCATGCTAACTTAAGCATACACACGCAACCCTTTAAATATTGTTTGATCAAGTACATACATATGTGTATATGTTGTGTGTATGTACACGCAAATTGATCAGATGATAATAATAATAATAATAATAATAATAATAATAATAATAATAATAATAATAATAATAATAATAATAATAATAATAATAACGATTGATAAACACCCCACAAGGGGCAAGTAATGGGATTAAATCTGGAATCTTTGTGACAATCAAAAATCATATTACAACTAAAACGATTTGAAATGTAACATTAAAAAAACAACAAGAAATAAACAAACAAACAAAAACACACAGGCAGCCGTGTCTCACTAGCGTAAGCACACAATAAACTATTGTTTGTTGGCCTTCAGTCTTACCCACAAACCCAAACTGTGCGGCTTATAGACACCGGGTGCCCCTACATTAACTCGCGACCCTAAAAAGCTAATAGAAGGGAGGCTTGATCGCCGGGCTCCAGACGCGGAAGACGAGAAACCATAAATGTTTTCCACGATATTCGTCAAGCTGTAAACCAAGTACACACTTCTGCCCAGAGTGCCTCACATCCAAAGACTTAAGTGCGTAACTACAGTTTCTGTGAGTTGGTAAAGTAAACTTAGCAAGTAAATCACTGGGTTGCTGTTGTTTGTTTTTTTACCCCATTAACTTTATGTTTTAAAACTTTGTACTTCATGACAATGGCTGTGGGTTGGTTAAAGTAAACTTAGGAATTAAATCAACGAACTATTGCTTTTCCCAGTAAATGTAGGTTTTCAATCTTTGTACTTCATTGCATCGGCTGCATTGTTGGTTAAATAAACTTAGGAAATAAAGCAATGGTTTTCAACAGCTTCATGTTTTTTAAAACTTCGTATTTTATTGTAACCTACATTTTCACACCTGTTTCAGGGATCGTTTCTCCATCTCAACTTTCTCTCTACCTCAACTTTATTTCAACTTTCTCTCGATCTCAACTTTCTCTATCTCCACTTTCTCTGTTCTCTATCTCCACTTTCTGTATCTCCACTTTCTCATTTCTTCTCCCTTCTCTCACGTCACCCCTACACTCACTCCCTCATTTTCCGCCCGATTCTCTCAGTCCTTTCTCATCTATCTTATTCCTATCTCTGCTCTCCCCCTCTCATTCACCACCACTTCCCATCCTAACCCTTCTCCCTCTCTCCCCCCCCCTCTCTCTCTCTCTTTCTCTCTCTTTGTCTGCATAGTCTGTTACTGCTTTCCTGCGTGTACGTGAGTGTGTTTAAATCTTTGTCAAGAGTCGTCTGCCTAAACGAATTATAATAAAGTGACAAATAAATGGTCTCTCTTTCTTTCTGTTTGTGTATATTTCTCTTGCAACAGCTACCTTACTCTACCCGAGGGAGGAAGGTCGGGGTACCCGAGAGGGAGCGGAAGGGTGGGTGATGGATGAGAATAATAAAAGCTGTGAACAGTGTGCACCGGGCGCCTCTCATTTTCTCAGTCCTCAGGGGACCTATCGCTGTACTGTGTCTTCTAACTAGTACACGCAGACTTATAACGCCGGAATGGACGATGCTGACATCTTTTGCAATAATTTAGGAGCAGGTATAGGTTAGGTAGGAGTGGACAGGAGAAGAGAAGAGAGGAGGGAGGGAGAGAGAGGGGGAGAGAGAGGGAGAGAGGGAGAGAGAGAGAGAGAGAGAGAGAGAGAGAGAGAGAGAGGGAGAGAGAGAGAGGGAGGGAGAGAGAGAGAGAGAGAGAAAGAGAGAGAGAGAGAGAGAGAGAGAGCAAAGACAAAGGGATAGAGAGAGGGAGAAAGAGGGAGAGAGAGTAAAGACAGACAAAAACAGAGAAAGAGAGGCAGATAGAGAGACAGATGTGCAGACAGAGTCTCAGGTAAACAAAGCCCTTGTGAATTCGCAGTGAAAAAAAACAACAACTATAAAAACACAAAAACCTGCGCCGTAGATTTCAGCTGCCTACTTCTCTCTGCGAAGAGTGAAAGATTTGGGTCAGACTCGTAAAAGCCCTAATTAGAGATGTTGAGGTGTAGTGTGGAACGAAATAGGCTGTAACGAGGCAGTGATAAAACACAGGCACCACAGCTCTTAGTCTCTACCATCGTCAGTTTAAAACACTGCTCACGCCGTGACAATTACAAAATCTACAGACGATAAGAGGAGATGACAGACTATTTAATAGCGAGGAAAGAGAAACCTAGGCCAACAAAACAATACAATACAATACAAGATTATTGCTTTAGGTCCAGCGGACTCTTCCGAGCCAAATCAGGACCAGAGAGACGTTATCTTAAAATATTATCAAATGATTCAAGTCTTAAAAAACAAGCCTGTTACTCTTAAATACACCAACAAACTTTCACATGACACCTCTTTAAGAGACTTCTTTAAAACTGATGTATTAAAAATATATTCTCTTTCTTCAATCAAATCACTAAATTCAGTCCTAATAAAATCCAAACTAAACAAAACATGTCGATACGATTTATATGCGATAAAACAAACCAACATCATGTAAAAATTGAAACAGATGTTGACCATTACATACTTTAAAAATATCTTTGAAAGGTATGGAACCAAAATATGTCTCCCTTTCCTCAATCAAATCAGCACACTCAGACATAAAATGGCGAACGGAAAAAGATTGATCACATGCAAAGCACCATGGTGGTTCTTCTCCTTTTAAAAGGAAACTGTGGGTGACATAAGTATGCCCAATATGAAGGCGAGATAACACTGTTTCTTCTTTGCGAGTGGATGGCCAACAAAACAAATTTTTTAACGTGAAGTAAAACAATACAAGACATCATCGAAAATAAAACAATATAATACAAGTCAAGACAACAAAAACAACAAAAACCAACAATAAGTAAAACATTGATAAAATAAGCATCAACACTTACGGTTAAAATGATACAGAAAGAGTTTATCGATTCTGTTCTTGTTGTTGCAAATATTAGACACAATACAAGGCGCTCTCTGTCCGTCTGTCTGTCTCATTCAATACTAATGTCCCTACTGACCTGTTTAGAAGCGAGGTACTCCATGCCGCGTGCCACCTGGTAGGCGTAAGAGATGAGGTCCTTGGGGGTCAGCGTCTTGGGGTCGTCCTCTCGCAGCGAGTCGCCGCAAGGGGTGGAGGCGGTCCCGGAGGAGCTGCAGTCGGAGGAAGGGTTGGAGGCACTGTGGTGGATGACGATGGGGCACTCGTACTCCATGACGCAGTTGTTGTAGGCGTTGCCAGGAGGGCGGTGAGCCTTCAGGAAGTCTCGCAGGTTGCCGTGCGGCGCGAACTCCACGATCACGTACAGCGGACCTGCCAGAGGCCAGACATTACCAGAACATTATTTTAAAAATTGTGTATTTTCAAGGAAGAAATAGAGTTAGGGTGAAATTGGAAGCACAAAGAAAGAAATTTAAATTTTAAAATAAAAGTTTGCTCGTTGAATGTCCCAAAACAGCTTGTTGGTGTTTTAAGAATGATGTGTATGGGGGGTGCAATGTGTGTGTACTAAGACTCGGTGCTAGGCATGGCGATATGGGGCAGTAATACGCGAGAGTTGTGGCCGCGTGGGCTAAGGCGGAACTAATTTGCATTGTCAACAGGCTAGAAACCAATGGCGCCTGACATACAAACTTTCGACGTCTCGGGAGTTCTTTTCCAAATATTCCCGTTTGCTCCCGCCCCCTTCCCCTACTCTCCCAAAGCAAAATTTGAACCAAAACAAAGAAATAAAAAATAAAATACAAATAACACTTAATATTAGATGGGTTGGGTTTGGGCGCGCCACAGGCTGCGATTACACCTTACCCAAGGGAGGCGGCCGCGAATTTTCCCATTAAAAGGGACAATAAAGTGTCAAAAACAAAAATCAAATAATCTTCGTTATTATTATTATTATTATTATTATTATTATTATTATTATTATTATTATTATTATTATTATTATTATTATTAAAGTCCAGCTTACCTCGCTGAGTGCAGCATCCCAGCAGATTGATGATGTTCTTGTGTTTGCCGATCAGCTTCATCATCTCCATCTCTCGGATCAGATCCATCATCTCGCGGTCCGTGGCGTCCTCCTTCAGCATCTTGACCGCCACGGTGACGCTGGTGGCGTTGTTATCCTTGAAGATGCCCATCGCCTCCCCTTTCACCACCAACCCGAACGCGCCCTCTCCCAGACGGTCGCTCATCACAAGTCTACACAGCAAACAGAAAAACAAGACAGCAAGCCATTCAGATGTGCTTCCAGACACTCACATACAAAAAGTGTTCATTTTGGAGGCGCTGTTGCGATTCGGCTTTATTTAAAGAAGCAAAGGGAAAGCATAGAAAAATGGGCCACTATCTGCAAATGAAAAAAAAATCTAAATTGGTTCAGCCAATTTGGTGAAGCGCTATTTGTTTCCATACTTTAAGTATCCTCAACGACCTTGATCTTTGACTAAATGCAAAGATCAAGAACACAAAAGGCTGAGGAGGGAAGATTAAATTATCAGCGTAGAAAAAAAATTAATAAAGAGTCGGTCCTGTCATTCTTGAGGGCCCGCCAGTGACCAGGTTCCTGATGTGTTCATTTGGTCTTTTGCGTGCTAACCAGCTGCGGAAGAGGCCACCAAGACCAAGGAGGGGTGAGAAGTTGAGGGGTGGGGTGGGGGGTAAAGAGAGAGGGTTTGAGGTTTGGGTGTGGGAGGTAGGGGATGAGTGGGAGGGAGGTGCAACGAACAAATTCTGTTCTTTTCTCACCTTTCCCTGGGGAACTCCCACTTCGTGTCCAGAGGCAGATCGTACTCGGAAACCTCCGTGAATTCGGACGACAGGCGGCGCCGTCCGGCAAAATGTTCGATGCGGACTTCCGGGATGAACAGCGGCTGGATGGCGTCTGGGTCCTTGTTGTTATAATACAGGTCGTTCTACAAAACACACACAACACGAAATGGATTGGTCCATTGACTGAAAGACTGATTGATTTTTATCTAACGAGGAGGAGGAGATGGTAAAGAAGTGAAGTCCGATGATGAAGAGTAGGAGGAAGAGAGGATCAAAAGAGGATGGAAAAGTCATTCATGTAATTTTACTTTTAAAACAAAAACTACTGTTGCATTACAGCGCTGAGGAATTGCACTATTCATCCGTCCATCCATCCGCACATGTGTTTTAATGAAGGCAAAGGAAACAGTGACAGAGAAAAGGAAACTATCACAGCGCAATGCACTAAAACTGTGCCACCAATCTTTCCTTTCCCAGGGTTTCATTCATCTTTGTCTACTCTTCATTCATGCACGTGCTTGCGTCTCCCCTACACAACAATAAATTAAGGCAGGAAACAGGAAGAAGGACAGCCGTCGA
>CM072511.1:156975371-156992871 GCA_036898135.1 Oncomelania hupensis
TGTGTGAGCGCGCGTGTGCGTGCGCGCGTTCGTATGTGCTTTGTATTGCATGCCGCAGAGGAGAGGGAGTGGGGGAGGGGGAGAGAGAGAGAGAGGGAGAGAGAGAGTGACAGCGATAGTGGGGGGAGACAGAAAGCCAACTAAATTATGCATAAACGATTCTGTTGTTCGGTGTGTGTGTGGGGAGGGGAGGATGGGAGGGGGGGGGTATGTGTGTGCGTGCGTGTTTGTTTGCAAGTACGAATGTACGCACGCTTTTATTTATTTTTATTTGTATAAATACACTGTCCACGAGTGTTGTTAATGTATAGCTCTTGTTTATGTATGTAATCGTCTTTGTATATTTAGCCCTACTGTGTACTAGATTTTACTGTTTTATTGTTGTTCCTTTATTACTATTTTATTCAGACTGTTATATTGACCATCTCCACGGGCCCGATGGGCCCGTCCCCGTACCCAAGAAGGGGAGAGGCACTCTCACCAATTCCTGTAATGTGTTTGCGTCCCTCGGGCCAGAGGAACATAGTGGAAAGTTCTTCCCCGATGGAATTTTGGACCCGATGAGCCCTACAGATGTATGCGGCACAATTCCGCTTAATTTGCTGAGATAAGGGCAGCACGCCTGCCAATTGATATACTATGTTTGTTGGGGTGGTGCTCTGAAGGGAGAGGGCACGCCGGAGAGCGATGCACTCCGTCGCGACTAGCCTACTCAGCAGCGAGGGGGAAAGGTCATAGAGCAGCTCGGATCCTACAAGAAACCGGGACCAAAGACAGACCTATTTCATCTAAGGAAGCCGCGATATGGTCTATGTCGGACTGGAAGGCTCGAACGTCCTGCACAAAGAGTGGACGTCCCGGCCCCACATGGCGCCCACGTGTAGTCCGCCACAGAGCAATATCATCGGCATACATAGTGCAAACGGTGGGAGATGTAGAAGGAGTCACCACCCCAGAGACAGCGATCGAGAAGAGGAGGGGCGCGACCACCGAACCCTGGGGGACACCCATGGTCAGCCTACTCGACCCTGTCAGGGTCCCGCCCCACCTGACCCGCACCATCCTGTCCCTGAGGAAGGACTCCACAAAGGATAGAGTGGATGAATCAAGTCCATGAAGTTTTAGTTTGTTAATGAGCCCCGCATGCCAGACCGTATCAAACGCTTTAGCAACGTCACTTATCAACACGCACTCGGGCACTTACAGAACGACACGGACACGCTTACACCTACACTGATAAAAACATATTTAAAGTCATGGTCTTTTTGTACCCTTGATTATGTGTGTGTGTGCGTGGTGCGTGTGTGCTTGTGTGTGTTTTAAGGGTAAACGTGTGTGTGTGTGTTTGTGTGTGTGTGTGTGTGTGTGTGTGAGAGAGAGAGAGAGAGAGAGAGAGAGAGAGAGAGAGAGAGAGAGAGGAGGGAGAGTGAAAGAGCGACAGACAGACAGACAAACTCTCTCTGAAGTGCTAGTCCTTCAAGGTGACATTTTGAACAACCTAAACAAACATTCTTGTCCCCATTTCGCCATAATTCTTTCGTTCCATCTGTATTTGACTACGTTGGAGTATTTATTCATTGTTTTCAGAGCATAATTTATGGGCAGGAAGACTATAATTATGGTTGGCCACTTTGATAGGGCTGTTAGTTGGTTGTACGTATTTATTTAGTTGTGGCCGTTTATGCTTAAGTTCAGCAGAAGGGTGAGGCAGGGACTGTCAATCGAGCGAGCCTAGTCGTTTCGAGACGTAATGGGATACGTATCCAAAATACCTACGACCAGGCGACGTCCCCTACGTATGCAGATATCTAACAGCACTATACCACCAGTCCCAAGCAAAAAAGGTCTGGGGAAGAAATTCTACCCACCAAGAGTCGTCCTTCGAACCCTCGACCAATAAGCTCTCTTTGGGAACAGTCTACCACCCAATGTTAATCATCAGGAGACAGCAGCCCTTTCCAGTTGTGCGTGGTGCGTGCGTGCGTGCGTGCGTGGCAGCGAGCGCGAGTGTTTGCGTATGCTCGCTTGTCTTGTTTGTCTGAAGGCGGGCGAATGTGTCCCGGTGTATGTGTGCATATCTGTAGCCTGAAGCCGTGTGTAGTGAGATCAGAAGCCGTGTAGGATGTCGAAGTCAGACAGTGACGGTGCAATGATAGATGAATGTTGCACCTTAAAGAAAACGACTCCACTCTAGTTTGTCTGTGCTTCTAGTGTCCAACTTTAGATCCCCATCCCTCTTCCCTGGGAAGTTATCCCCCTTCCCCCCCACCCCCCAATGCCGTATGGCCAATGGTGAAAGGAGACGTTAAACTTCAATGTTACTTAACTCTACATATGTGGGAGCACGTTGGTTCCCGCATTTCCGTCTTGAGATGAACATACACCGCTAAATCATCCAGACGAATAACCGAAAACCGAGACCGTTTTTATGCTCTTTTCCTCAACCAGCTCATCTGTCCTTTGATGAAAGATATAAATAATGTCGATGACCTTTCACCGTAAAATCGAGATCATGATGCGTTCTGTCAGTTGGACAGAAAAGAATGATGGACTACGCTAATCCACAATGATTGATCCAGCAAAAGCAGCCCTAGTTTGGCTCACTGCATACAATGCTGATCACCCTAACAGCAGCCACAAGATGCCTTTTAGGCGGTCACCGTTCATAGCTCTCACGCGTTGCTAATTATAAACAGGACGAAATTTTCTGGATGCAAATTGTTATTCATCGTTCTCTTAACGTAGTCAAGAGGTTTCGTTCGCAACCTCACTACGCTTGATACCTATATTCTCTTGTAGTGCTTATCCCGCGTCACGCCAACCCGAACCTCCTAAACGCCACATTGGAGAAATCCTTCAAAACAAAGACTGAGAAGATGACTCCCACAAAAGATGTCTTTCGCCCATCCCCTAAAGATTCTGCGTTAAAGGCATTTACTACCGTTTGATAGATGGTCAACTGTCAACTGATTGTGAATTGAGTGCATACCTTTGTTGCTTAGGTCCTCAAAGCAGTAAATATTCGTCTTCTCTTCAGTCTTTTCCCAACCTCCCCTCTCTCACTGTCGTTCAGATCCAAGCGTTTTGTTATTATTTCATGCTGGTGCACTTTCAGTTCCATTTTAGTACGTTAGTAAATACCAAGCCAACATTCACAATTATATGTCGGGAAGAAACTGTAACAGATCCAACGTTGAAAAACGCTTCATCCATTTTTTAGGGGGGTGGGGGGAAGGGGGTGAATTCTGCTTATGTTAGATGTCAACGTTGTTGGTTTTTTTGGTTAAGTTTTGAGTTACTAAGGGTTATCTGTAGCGCACGCTGTTTCACATAGCAATAACCACTCCATGCCAACACATAACTTAAGGTTCATAACAGGGTGACGACAACGAGATCATAACAACACAACAACACAAAACGAACACATGTTCGCAATATTACAACAGCTGGGTCATAACAACATACCACGATCAGAACACGACACAATCATTGTTAAAACGGAATGGCCGTAACAAGATGGGATTAGCATGGTCCTAACAGGCTCTAAGGAACGGACCATGCTGTGAGGAAAACGTCATAGCACAGCATTCCATCACAACAGTGGAGCTAATAAACAAACCCTTCACATGCACGAACAGGCATTGCAAATGTCACAAGTAAAAAGGCCCCGAAACTACTGTAATATAATACATTGTATGATAACTAGGTCGTAACTACAATACCATAATAAAATAGTATACCATAACTGGGTCATAAGTATTATACTATGTTATAAACTGGGACCATTTTAAAATATTTAATTCACTACGATTATTACTGCAGACCAACGAGCCAATGAAATGCGCTCTTGTAAATTCTTTAGACTTCCGTATTTGTTTGCATTTTATTTAAGTCATTGTGCCCCCATCCTTCCTAAATTAGGAGTTGGAGGAAGGGGAATGAGGAAGGACGGAAGGGAGGAGATATAACAAGGGCTGTCAAGTTGGTGGATTGTTGTTCTTTATTCATGGACGCTCTTTTGCTTAATAATTCAAAGAATAGCAACCCCCAACATTACGCTAAAACAGAATAATGACACTGATAGTGATTGATTAAAGTCTAGTACACATGGATAGGACCATTGTGTTCACATGAGTATGATACAAATAAAATGGCGCTTGAAATGGAGGAATGAATCAAGTGATTTTACGTAGTAATAATACTTTGGACACTGACAACATCAACATTTTGGACACTGACAACATCAACATTTGGGACACTGACAACATCAACATTTGGGACACTGACAGCTACAAATGAAAAGGAAAACACACACACAAGAAAAACAAAAACGACACCTACATTCGAAACAAATTACACTTATTTTCAACTCTACAACAACTCAGGCAGGAATATAAACTAAAAAATACTACATTGAAAAACCTATGGAAAAGAGCTGTACTTTCAAATCTCTCAGACTATACAACATAACAACATTCCACAACATCTAATGCCAGCACAAGTTATTTCAATTTAAAATAAAATAAAATAAAATAAATAAACAAGCTGTCATATTGTTGTCATAACTAAGACAACGTTACTTAGCAGTGTTCGTCATGACCGACGTCACTGGTACACTACTATGAGCACAACATCTACGTGCCAAAACAAGGCCAATCAGTGGTAAAACTTTACCTCGTCGGTCTGTGGTGGATAGCAAAGAAACAAAAAACGAACAAAAACTTATCATATTAATTGTTTGGCCACAGCCATGGACAGAAAATACGTTCACACGCATTTTAAAACAACTTATCAGTCCAAATGTTCTATATACACCAAGAGGACCGTCTGTATGGAGGCGGCTGCAATAAAAGCTAGGAGAGAAAGTAAGACCAGGTAAAACAATTGGAGATCACTATCCGCCAATGTCTAATCAAAATGATATGTCCATTCGTAAGCAACCTATTAATGGTGAAAATTTTCAACGAATATACAACTTTGTTTTCATTTTTTTGAGTTTGAAGCTGCTCAATGTGGAAGCATGAAGTTGGTCCAACAACTAACAATGACTTCGCATAAACATTCACCCCAAGCACCCACGTGTTGTACTCCTTACCTGAATGACTGTGAGGTAAGCCTGCTTCTGTTCATTGACCCACGACCCGTTGACCTGGTAATGCTTGACCCACTGAATGTGGGGGTGCAAGTCCGTGAGGATCTTACACTCCAGAACGGCAGTCTCCCCGACCACAACAGTCGTGTTCTTGGGCTTCTCAATCAATGGCGCCATCAGCATTCGCTCTGGAAACAAAGCATCACCCTCAGTTCCATCAATTGCTCTTCTGCTGTAAAGGCCATGGGCATTGCACAGCTGTTACACACCTACCCTATTCCCCCACCCCTTTCTAGGCAAGTCTTCAGCAACAACACCCCTTCCAATCATTCATCAATCCTCGCCACTTCACTAGATAATTTATTGTGTATGTAATAATAATAATAATAATAATAATAATAATAATAATAATAATAATAATAATAATAATAATAATAATAATAATAATAATAATAATAATAATAATAACCACAACAACAATAACAATTTCCCCTGGTCTTAACCTTTGAATAAAGCAGTTAACAGTTACGTAGCCATGGGCAGACAGCGAAGTACCTGGGGGCGTTTAGGAGACCAGCGATGGACCAGCGGGAAGTGACGGGCAATGAAGACGGCCCATCGCGACATCTGAATGGCGACAAGCTCCCGTCAGATTCCCACCCGCTCTAGCACCAGCCAACCATCAACACCCGCCAACCGATAAGACAGGGTAAGTTATTGGTCACTGTACCGTGCAGAGAGCTACGGGCCTAAATCATGTCCCTTTAGCAACGCCATGTTTGTTTCAGTATTTCTTCAACACCACTACCCTCACCCCACTTCTCCTCCCTTCCTCATCAGCCTCACCCTTCGCTTCTAAATATCTGCCATGCCCCCTACTCATCCCGCCCCTTGCCTGTTCCCCAGTGATGTCATCACTGTCGTTCTTAATGCGTTGACGTCATGATGACGTGTAGATGTACTCACGGAGGGGGCGTACATGGTAGGTCCAGTTAATAGAACCATACTGATTGGCTACCACGCACGTGTAAAATGCCTCGTCCGCTGGCACCAAATCGAATAGCTTCAAGGTGTAATTCCACATCTTTACCTGTGCACACAGACGCACACAACATGTTGACAACGATGAATGTGGTGATGGTGATGATGATTATCATAATGATAATGACGACGGTGACGATGATAATGATGATACACAACAACTCTATTCATCTTAAATAAAGTAAGCATTTACACTTGCAGCAATAGCATATTTATAATAGGACATACACGCAACGAATGATCACCGTTACTAAAGAAATGTACGAGTAAAAGCATACAGTAGACTAATTGACGATGATGATGATGATGATGATGATGATGATGATGATGATGATGATGATGATGATGATGATGATGATGATGATGATGATGATGATTGGTAAAGAAACTATATTTAGATTAATGTTGCATTTCTTCGGTTCCTTTTTTCGTCATTTTCATTAGCAACTCACTTTTTTTTTGACGGTGGGGTCCAAGAGTTCGTCGCCTTTGTACCACGTGATGTTGGGCGTTGGCGTGCCCCTGGCGGGACAGTTGAGGCTAAGGTCGGAAAACACAACCCGAGCGTAACTGGTAACTTCCATTTTCGTTGACCATTGAGGCGGACCCTTCCTGTCCGGCCATTCTGAAACGCACATACCCCATTTCCTTGAAACAAACTTTACCATAAATCGTCTATATAATTATGTCACCGTGTTTATAAGTGACTCAAATTATCAAACATTCTATTCCATATAATAATAATAATAATAATAATAATAATAATAATAATAATAATAATAATAATAATAATACTACTAATAATAGAGTATAAACCGAGGTCTAGTCTGTGCCCGCACGCAATCCATCACACGGATTGTAAAGATCCTGACGCTCATGTCCTAAAAGGGTGAGTGCCGGCTACACAAATACACCCAGCACGCACTAGGTCCCTTCTCCCCATCCCTGGTCGCCCAGAATTGTGCTCAGTCGTCTGAATGTCAGACTATGCGCCCAAAGGTTACAGGTGGGCGCCTCGGGCGGTTTGAGTTCAATCGTAATCCTGTATCGACCAGCGCCTTGAGCTGGAAAAGCGCCATATAAATGATACAATAAAATAAACATTGTAATAATTTATAACAATATTTATAACTAAACAGGATGCTATAACACCCTTTTTCTTCAATCGAACTCAAAGCGCGGCGATCTGTAGTATAGAAGGCGGAATTTAAAAAAAAATTCAGATTGCTTCCAATACGATTATTGAAAGAAGGCAGAAAACTCGAGTAACCAGAGAAAACCCCAGGTGACATGCACAGTCTCGTGACGGCACGTTTAATTATAATCTTCCTTCGTTGAGCCCCTCGGCGCATGACTTAGTTCGCACAGCTAAATCATTAGTCCGGTTTGCTGTCAGTTCCCCCCCCCCCTCCCGTTCATTTCCTCCCGTCAATTTCCCTCCTGGTCAATTCCCCCCCCCCCCCCCCCAAGGAAACTTACTCCCTGGTTATTTCCCCCCGTTCTCAACTTCGTCCCCATAGTCACTTCCCCCCAATTTTTTTTAATTTTTTTTACTCCCTGGTTATTTCCCCCCCGTTATCAACTTCATCCCCATAGTCACTTCCCCCCCCCCTTTTTTTTTTTACTACCCGGTTATTTTCCCCTGTTATCAATTTCATCCTCACAGTCACTTTCCCCCATTTTTGTATACCCCAGTTATTCCTCACTCTCATTCCCATATCAATCAAAATATTCTTATTTGTTATGTTGACGACATTTGTTTAGTGATCACTGAAAATCACTGAACATGAACATAGCTCACTGTACTCACTATTTCTGTCGCCAATTTCTCATTTCTATTCACATTTTCAAAAGTCATTGCTTCAAAATCGCAACAAATATGGTAGAGGTGACACACATAGAAATTGGTACATTCATGACATCGACAAAAGGCAAGACAATGATTGCGGACAACAGTAATTACATCTACCACTATCAGAAGCCATTAGCAGGAAACAAACAACGGTTCAACTGTGAGTTCCACCATGACACAAAATGCAAGGCAGCAGTGCACGTGATGGTAAGTGTTACTTATTGTATTAATAATAATAATACCGGATGCTAATACGCGCTTTACATCGAATGATATCAAACTCAAAGCGCAGCGACCTATACCAACATACACGCTCACGAGGATGAAATTACGACAGGGGGAGGGGAGGAGAGGAGGGGGAATTTTGTGGGGAGGAAAAGTCCTGCGGGAACATAGTCCCGGCGATGAAATTGCGAGAGGGGGGAATTTTCTCGGGAGGATAAGTCCTGGGGGGGGGGGAATAACCCTGGGGATGAAATTGCGGGGAGGGGGGTGAGGGGGGGGGATTTACTCGGGAGGATCTATCCCAGGGAGGAAATGATCTGGGGGGAATGTCCGGGGAGGAAATCACTGTGGAGGAAATAACTGGATACCCATTAGTCCTACCCTACCCACCCACCACCCCACCCACCCACCCCCTCTCTCTCCTCCTAAGACAAGACAATAGCAACAAGCAAGGGGGAAAAAAAACAACAAAAAAACAAACAAACAAACAAAACAAACAGAACGGTTTAAACGGCTAAAAGGAAAGGCACAGTGAACAATGCCACAGGAAAGGTACAGTGAACACTGCCACAGGAAAGGTACAGTGAACACTGCCACAGGAAAGGTACAGTAAACATTGCCACAGGAAAGGTACAGTGAACACTGCCACAGGAAAGGTACAGTGAACATTGCCACAGTAAAGGTACAGTGAACACTGCCACAGTAAAGGTACAGTGAACACTGCCACAGTAAAGGTACAGTGAACACTGCCACAGTAAAGGTACAGTGAACACTGCCACAGTAAAGGTACAGTGAACACTGCCACAGGAAAGGTACAGTGAACACTGCCCACAGTAAAGGTACAGTAAACATTGCCACAGGAAAGGTACAGTGAACACTGCCACCTGAATGGTACAGTGAATACTACCACAGGAAAGGTACAGTAAACATTGCCACAGGAAAGGCACAGTAAACACTGCCACAGGAAAGGTACAGTAAACATTGCCACAGGAAAGGCACAGTAAACAATGCCACAGGAAAGGTACAGTGAACACTGCCACCTGAATGGTACAGTGAATACTACCACAGGAAAGGCACAGTAAACACTGCCACAGGAAAGGTACAGTAAACATTGCCACAGGAAAGGTACAGTAAACATTACCACAGGAAAGGCACAGTAAACACTGCCACAGGAAAGGTACAGTAAACATTGCCACAGGAAAGGTACAGTAAACATTACCACAGGAAAGGTACAGTGAACACTGCCACAGGAAAGGCACAGTAAACATTACCACAGGAAAGGCACAGTAAACACTGCCACAGGAAAGGTACAGTAAACACTGCCACAGGAAAGGTACAGTGAACACTGCCACCTGAATGGTACAGTGAATACTACCACAGGAAAGGCACAGTAAACATTGCCACAGGAAAGGTAAAGTAAACATTGCCACAGGAAAGATACAGTCGACATTGCCACAGGAAAGGTACAGTGAACACTGCCACAGGAAAGGTAAAGTGAACACTGCCACAGGAAAGGTAAAGTGAACACTGCCACAGGAAAGGTAAAGTGAACACTGCCACAGGAAAGGTAAAGTGAACACTGCCACAGGAAAGGTAAAATCAACATTGCCGCAGGAAAGATACAGTCAACATTGCCACAGAAAAGGTACAGTGAACACTGCCACCTGAATGGTACAGTGAATACTGCCACAGGAAAGGTAAAATCAACATTGCCGCAGGAAAGATACAGTGAACATTGCCACAGAAAAGGTACAGTGAACACTGTCACAGTAAAGGTACAGTGAACACTTCCACCTGAATGGTACAGTGAACACTGCCACCTGAATGATACAGTGAACACTGCCACCTGAATGATACAGTGAACACTGCCACCTGAATGGTACAGTGAACACTGCCACCTGAATGGTACAATGAACACTGCCACCTGAATGATACAGTGAACACTGCCACCTGAATGATACAGTGAACACTGCCACCTGAATGATACAGTGAACACTGCCACCTGAATGGTACAGTGAACACTGCCACCTGAATGATACAGTGAACACTGCCACCTGAATGATACAGTGAACACTGCCACCTGAATGGTACAGTGAACACTGCCACCTGAATGATACAGTGAACACTGCCACCTGAATGGTACAGTGAACACTGCCACCTGAATGATACAGTGAACACTGCCACCTGAATGATACAGTGAACACTGCCACCTGAATGATACAGTGAACACTGCCACCTGAATGGTACAGTGAACACTGCCACCTGAATGGTACAGTGAACACTGCCACCTGAATGGTACAGTGAACACTGCCACCTGAATGGTACAGTGAACACTGCCACCTGAATGATACAGTGAACACTGCCACCTGAATGGTACAGTGAACACTGCCACCTGAATGGTACAGTGAACACTGCCACCTGAATGATACAGTGAACACTGCCACCTGAATGGTACAGTGAACACTGCCACCTGAATGGTACAGTGAACACTGCCACCTGAATGGTACAGTAAACACTGCCACCTGAATGGTACAGTGAACACTGCCACCTGAATGGTACAGTAAACACTGCCACCTGAATGGTACAGTAAACACTGCCACCTGAATGGTACAGTGAACACTGCCACCTGAATGGTACAGTAAACACTGCCACCTGAAAGGTACAGTAAACACTGCCACCTGAATGATACAGTGAACACTGCCACCTGAATGGTACAGTGAACACTGCCACCTGAATGGTACAGTGAACACTGCCACCTGAATGGTACAGTAAACACTGCCACAGGAAAGGTACAGTAAACATTGCCACAGGAAAGGTACAGTAAACACTGCCACAGGAAAGGCACAGTAAACACTGCCACAGGAAAGGTACAGTGAACACTGCCACAGGAAAGGTACAGTAAACACTGCCACAGGAAAGGTACAGTAAACACTGCCACAGGAAAGGTACAGTAAACACTGCCACAGGAAAGGTACAGTGAACACTGCCACAGGAAAGGTACAGTAAACACTGCCACAGGAAAGTTACAGTAAACACTGCCACAGGAAAGGTACAGTAAACATTGCCACAGGAAAGGTACAGTGAACACTGCCACAGGAAAGGTACAGTAAACACTGCCACAGGAAAGGTACAGTAAACACTGCCACAGGAAAGGTACAGTAAACACTGCCACAGGAAAGGTACAGTGAACACTGCCACAGGAAAGGTACAGTAAACACTGCCACAGGAAAGGTACAGTAAACACTGCCACAGGAAAGGTACAGTAAACACTGCCACAGGAAAGGTACAGTAAACATTGCCACAGGAAAGGTACAGTGAACACTGCCACAGGAAAGGTACAGTGAACACTGCCACAGGAAAGGTACAGTAAACACTGCCACAGGAAAGGTACAGTGAACACTGCCACAGGAAAGGTACAGTGAACACTGCCACAGGAAAGGTACAGTGAACACTGCCACAGGAAAGGTACAGTAAACACTGCCACAGGAAAGGTACAGTGAACACTGCCACAGGAAAGGTACAGTGAACACTGCCACAGGAAAGGTACAGTAAACACTGCCACAGGAAAGGTACAGTGAACACTGCCACAGAAAAGGTACAGTAAACACTGCCACAGGAAAGGTACAGTAAACATTGCCACAGGAAAGGTACAGTAAACATTGCCACAGGAAAGGTACAGTAAACACTGCCACAGGAAAGGTACAGTAAACACTGCCACAGGAAAGGTACAGTAAACATTGCCACAGGAAAGGTACAGTAAACACTGCCACAGGAAAGGTACAGTAAACACTGCCACAGGAAAGGTACAGTAAACATTGCCACAGGAAAGGTACAGTAAACACTGCCACAGGAAAGGTACAGTAAACATTGCCACAGGAAAGGTACAGTAAACACTGCCACAGGAAAGGTACAGTAAACACTGCCACAGTAAAGGTACAGTAAACACTGCCACAGTAAAGGTACAGTAAACACTGCCACAGGAAAGGTACAGTAAACATTGCCACAGGAAAGGTACAGTAAACACTGCCACAGGAAAGGTACAGTAAACATTGCCACAGGAAAGGTACAGTAAACACTGCCACAGGAAAGGTACAGTAAACATTGCCACAGGAAAGGTACAGTAAACACTGCCACAGTAAAGGTACAGTAAACACTGCCACAGGAAAGGTACAGTAAACATTGCCACAGGAAAGGTACAGTAAACACTGCCACAGGAAAGGTACAGTAAACATTGCCACAGGAAAGGTACAGTAAACACTGCCACAGGAAAGGTACAGTAAACATTGCCACAGGTAAGGTACAGTAAACATTGCCACAGGAAAGGTACAGTAAACACTGCCACAGTAAAGGTACAGTAAACACTGCCACAGGAAAGGTACAGTAAACATTGCCACAGGAAAGGTACAGTAAACACTGCCACAGGAAAGGTACAGTGAACATTGCCACAGTAAAGGTACAGTAAACATTGCCACAGGAAAGGTACAGTAAACACTGCCACAGTAAAGGTACAGTAAACACTGCCACAGGAAAGGTACAGTAAACACTGCCACAGGAAAGGTACAGTAAACACTGCCACAGGAAAGGTACAGTAAACACTGCCACAGTAAAGGTACAGTAAACACTGCCACAGGAAAGGTACAGTAAACACTGCCACAGGAAAGGTATAGTAAACACTGCCACAGTAAAGGTACAGTAAACACTGCCACAGTAAAGGTACAGTAAACATTGCCACAGGAAAGGTACAGTAAACACTGCCACAGTAAAGGTACAGTAAACACTGCCACAGGAAAGGTACAGTAAACACTGCCACAGGAAAGGTACAGTAAACATTGCCACAGGAAAGGTACAGTAAACACTGCCACAGGAAAGGTACAGTAAACATTGCCACAGGAAAGGTACAGTAAACACTGCCACAGGAAAGGTACAGTAAACACTGCCACAGGAAAGGTACAGTAAACACTGCCACAGGAAAGGTAAAGTGAACACTGCCACAGGAAAGGTACAGTGAACACTGCCACAGGAAAGGTACAGTAAATATTGCCACAGGAAAGGTAAGGTACAGTAAACACTGCCACAGGAAAGGTAAGGTACAGTAAACACTGCCACAGGAAAGGTAAGGTACAGTAAACACTGCCACAGGAAAGGTACAGTAAACACTGCCACAGGAAAGGTAAGGTACAGTAAACACTGCCACAGGAAAGGTACAGTAAACACTGCCACAGGAAAGGTAAGGTACAGTAAACACTGCCACAGGAAAGGTAAGGTACAGTAAACACTGCCACAGGAAAGGTAAGGTACAGTAAACACTGCCACAGGAAAGGTAAGGTACAGTAAACACTGCCACAGGAAAGGTAAGGCACAGTAAACATTGCCACAGGAAAGGTAAGGTACAGTAAACACTGCCACAGGAAAGGTACAGTAAACACTGCCACAGGAAAGGTACAGTAAACACTGCCACAGGAAAGGTACAGTAAACACTGCCACAGGAAAGGTACAGTAAACACTGCCACAGGAAAGGTACAGTAAACACTGCCACAGGAAAGGTATAGTAAACACTGCCACAGTAAAGGTACAGTAAACACTGCCACAGGAAAGGTACAGTGAACACTGCCACAGGAAAGGTACAGTAAACACTGCCACAGGAAAGGTACAGTAAACACTGCCACAGGAAAGGTACAGTAAACACTGCCACAGGAAAGGTAAAAAGGAAAAGGTAAAGGTATTCCCATAACCTTTTCGGTCGATAGGGAGAAAGGCATTTTGGGACCTCTTTTCTCTAGACCAGCTTTATGAGGGCGATGCCTATCTTCTCTCCCTCGCTGCTTTACCTTCCCCGGCTGTAAACAGATCCAGCTACCCATTCACAGCTGAGTGGATCGGAGGGATGGGTCGTGCGCTTGTTTCAGTCTTTTTCTTTCTTCTTTTTTTTCGTGTCGTTTGTGTCGTTTTGGTAGCTTGCCTTGAAAGTGCGGTCATCCATCCAAATACTAAACCCGCCCGACATTGCTTAACGTGAAACATTGCTAGCGAGTGCCCTAACCGTAGCACCACTGCGCTCCCCTAGGAAAGAGGCAAGACCAATGGTGTTAAGACTATAAGAAAGTTGCCTTTGGTGCCACCCTAGTAGGGTTGGTATTGTGTCTGTGTTTCGTCTGATGATGCGTTGCTACAGTATTCTCAGCAGGGTTTCGGGCAGCCAGTGTGAACAACGTCTGTTCTACGTGTGTGTTTTCAATGGGAGTCAGTGCACCCCCCCCCCCCCTACTCCCCTCGCTATACCTTCACTATTATCCTGGACGAGGTTACGCGGTGCTTTTCCCAGTCATAGAAGTCGCGGTGGTAGTTAGTGCTGACTGCATTAATGACGCCAAATATTTTTAAAAGTGAAGTCTCAGGAGGAATTTCACTGCAGGCAATCCTGAGACTCTACACTAACAAAGGTAAAAAAAAAAAAAACAAAAAAAAAAAAAAACAACGGGCGTGGGACGGGTGGTGAAAGGGGAAGGAAAGGGAGGGAGGGAGGAGGGAGGAGAGAGAGAGAGAGAGAGAGAGAGAGAGAGAGAGAGAGAGAGAGAGAGAGACCAGAACCTAAAGAGAAATATGCAGTGGTTTCTATTTCACGGTTAAGATTCCCTTTGGAAATCACTAAGGGAGACCGGGGATAGTCCGCCTACTACAAACTGATTGACAGAAAACTTTTATTTTAAAGTTAGCAAAGTCGCTGACGGTACCTACAAATCGGCAAGGGTCTTTCTTGCCCATTACAGTCGTTTAAAACAGCTTTTAAACCAACCAAGAACGTTTTCAAAGTTTCAATCAAGGAGACCTACCCTCACTTAAGCGAATATAGCACATATAGCACAGATTCATTCACATGCCTGAGTAAAACTTTCTCCTTTTTCACTTAATTTTGAATACTGTACACAAATATTTTAAACAAAACATAATTAGGATGCCTTCAACAACCTGGGGTAAATTCGCCCTTTTCCCGTTCGAACGTCAAAAAATGTGTTTGAAAAAAAAAGAAAGAATAAAAGGCCCATGTTTCATTGTAGACCTTGACAGAAGTGCTCGAACACTGATTTCTTATTTCAACAGAAACAAACAATTTTTGTCTCGGTGTACAGTTTACCAGAACTGAAAATGTTAAGTAATTCGCTCTCACCATCTTGAGATGTGGCAATTCCGCTACCTGCTGTCCGTCTGTGCTCCTATCCTATCCTATCCTGTCCCATAACCCGAAGGTCGTAGGGGCACCACAGATGATCGCTTAACCAGCATACTCCATCTTTCTCTGTCCTCAGCAGCCCTCATGGCTTCGCTCAGTGTCAAACCAGTCCATTCTCGAATGTTGTCCTCCCACCTCTTTTTCGGTCTCCCCCTTCTTCTACCTCCTTGCACTGTGCCTTGCAGAATGGTCTTTGCAAGGCCTGATGATCTGGTGACGTGGCCATACCATCGGAGTTTCCGTTTCTTCACCACTGTGAGCAGGTCATCGTGTTGTCCAATGGCTTGTGTGATGGTCTGTCGGACTTCAACGTTGGTGATGTGTTGGGTATAGGAAATGCACAGAAGTCTTCTGTAGCACCTCATCTCCATGCTTTGTATTCTTCGTTGGAGATCTGCTGTGAGGGTCCATGCTTCGCAAGCATATAGGAAGATGGAGATGACCAGAGAGCGCAGCAGTCTTACTTTGGAATGTAGACTGATGGTTCTGTCTTTCCAAATGGGCTTCAACCTTGTCAGGGCAGCAGTCCGTCTGTGCTACCGATGTTCTACCTGGCCTTTTATTTTGATCTCCCACAAGCTCCACAGCACCTTGATATGACTTTCTCCTTTTCGTATGTCCAGACTTTTCTGGAAATTCCTTGAAATAGTCGGGGCAAAATCAGATCGAGCCAAATGTCGGTCTGTCGGTGCGTTGGAAGCCACATTTCAGAATCCACTCAACGGATTGTGACCAAACGTCTTAAAAACATTACCGGGGTTAGTGGCCTGATCCTGTGCCATCCTATTTGCTCTATCGCAAAGGTCAAGGCAACTGGAGTTAGTCCATTGCTAGTCGCGTTTTGCGCAATCTCAAAAGCGACTAAAGCGATTTTGTCGAGTTTTTTAATTATTTACTTCAAATCATGGGCCATCGGATCACATGTATCTGGGTGGTACTCGTTGTCGAAACTGTAACAAATACCAGTTACAAGGTAGTTTTCTGCTCAGGGAAATGCAGCGTAAAAATCCTTGTGGAGTACATCTTTTATGAGATCTTCACAAAGTTCAGTTTTGGTGATCCGTTTCCGGCTTTCTCCAAAATAGCAATAGAAACATATACTACTCAAAATAATACAAGGGCCACTTGGACATATGGGTCTCTCTTTAAATCAGAAACACGAATTCAATTTATTAGTTCATCATATTTTATTGCAATCATTTCTGCATCAATAACAAAAAAGATTTTAGACATCAGTCGCTTAAAATTCGAGTAAATTCAATTTAACTGGACATACCCCTCATTTACAAAATCAAAACTTTAGAAACCAAACATCTATAGAGTCAGTATCGGGTGTGGCCACCGTTTGCATCAATGCAGTCTTGGCATCGTTGTCTCATGGACCGTATCAGGTTATGGAGGATGTTTCCTGGGATGGCCAACCATTCTTGCTGGAGAACTTGTGCCAGAACTTCAAGGTTAGCTCCTGGAGGGAGGTTTGCCCGTGTCTGTCGACCCAAGACATCCGACAGATGTTCTATGGGGTTCAGAATCGGGTGATCGAGCCGGCCAATCCATCCTTATGACGTGCTGTTGCTGCAGGAAGTCATTGACGATACGCGCTCGGTGGGGTCTGGCATTATCGTCCTGTAGTATGGCACCTTCACCAATGGCCCGCAGAGCTGGAAGAACCCTAGGTTGTAGGACGTCATCCTTATAGCCAATACAGTTTAAGTTGCCATGAATTTGGAGCACGGGTGTTCTGAAGTTTAATGCGAAGCCGCCCCACATCATGACTCTGACAGATCCACCACCAAAGCGGTCATGCTCGCGCTTCGTCGCATCAGCAAAACGCTCCCGTGGACGCCTCCAAACATTCACTCGACGTTCGTGAGAGACAAGAAGAACCGAGACTCGTCTGTAAAGAGCACCCTTGACCAATGTTGCCTAGTCCACACCAAATGACGCCGAGCCCAGGTCAAACGCGCTGCACGGTGAGCTGGGGTGTGCAAAGGCCGTACTGCTGGTCGTCTTGATCGCAGGTTTGCCTCGTGTAGACGGTTGCGAATTGTCTGGTCGCTGA
>CM072511.1:156997871-157217871 GCA_036898135.1 Oncomelania hupensis
TAGCTGTTCAATTCCCTGGTAGCCTACAGCCCAGACCCAAACACCCAAAACTAATTGCAACAGAAATGAATGGTTATGTAAATGGTAGAATAATAAGAATATATCTTAGGAGCTATAAGTCGTTTACTTCACAAACGAGTTAATTATTATTGGCTGGCATTCCTCTGCAGGGTGAGACTTCACTCAAGATTGGCTGCCTTCCTTGCGTTTTTGTGATTGCCGCACGTGGCCCTCTGCAAAACTTCAATCTCCCAGCCGTAGTGGTTAGGAAATGTGCGTAGTTAGGAACTATTTTCCTACGGACTCTTTTCGCTCTATATGTAGGCAATAACTATCATTACAGTCGGGATAGTCAGGAAATATTCAAAAGTTAGTGAATGAATGGGATTGAAGAATAAGGCGCAGATAGCATCCAGTTTACTTCTCCTCTTCCTGATCTTCCTCCTCGTACTCTTCCTATTCCTCTTCCTCCTCCTACTACTACTTTTAACTCCCGAAGAAGCTTTTAGCGAAATCCCTGTAAGTATAACAAAGAAGAGAAAAATGAGCGACGGCTTGGCGCGGCAAGGAGAGCAACCAAACGAAAACTGAAATCTCTAAGTTTTCTGCACACCCCTCACACGCGTACACAATTTCCCTCCTCTTGTTCTGCCCCCAACTGCACAAACACTCAAACATTAAACCTATTCGCACCCCCCCTATGCACACAAAACCACACTCTCTATCAGTCAAAAGACGGGTTGTTTTTCAAGCAACATGGAAGAGGACAGGAAGAAGACAGAAGCTAAGTTGGTTTTCCTCATTTCACGCCCATTGGTTATCCGTCCCCCCCCCCTCCTCCCCCCCACCCCTCCCCGTCTTTTGCACGGACTACAGAAATGAAATAACGTCTTACCCCAGCCCCCTTACAAAGCCCCTATTCACTGACGTTTAATATTTTCCCTCCCACTCACCTTCCCTCTCCTCTCTGTCTGTGTGTGTGTGCGTCTCTCTCTCTGTGTCTCTCTGTCTCTCTGTCTCTCTGTCTCTCTCTCTCTCTCTCTCTCTCTCTCTCTCTCTCTCTCTCTCCGGGCTTCAATCTCACTGTTCCAGAAGTTGAAGGGAGAACTGTGAACATAATCTCAATCTCTATCCGGGACACTGGATAGCTCAGTTGGTAGAGCGGCGAGCTCGTGTTACAAAGGTTGCGGGTTCGATCCTGTTGGCCTGGACATAAACTTTGGCTGGGAGCATTGGCCATCTTACTGTTGCTATCAGTCTGATGGTTGTTTCAGTGTCTAGTTTTCCCTTCTTCCCCCGTCCCCGGTTGCCTAGGATTGTTCTCAGTTGTCTGAACGTCGGACTGTGCACCCAAGGCAGCAAGTAGGCGCCCCGAGCGGCTTGAGTTAGATCTTGTGTCGGCCAGCGCCTTGAGCAGCTCTTGAGCTGAAAAAGCGCTATATAAGAACGATAAAATAAATAAATTAATTAATATCTGTCCGTCTCTCCCCTTCCTTCAGTCTTCCACTCTCTCTCTCTCCCTGCTCTCTCTCTCTCTCTCCCTCCTCTCTCTCTCTCCTTAAATCTTGCCATGAACCAGCTCTAACCCTCTTGATTCCCAGTCACCATCCACATCTCCCGCACCCACCTATATTCCACACACACCACAGGGGTTTGGTTCACAAGTAGTTAAGGATAGCAGGTCGGGAACGAAAGTTTCACCTACGTGCCACATTACAAGTATCAATAGTTGGAATCCAAAGGCCAAACTAAACTACATTATTGCCTACTCACGGATTTCTTTTCTACAGTTCTATACGGTTTTTGTTAGTTCCAGAGCGATAGATATATCACTGGCGTGGGGTGGGGTAGGTTTTGTGGAGAGGGGAGTGTGTGGCATGTTGTTGTGGTGTGTGTGTGTGTGTGTGTGTGTGTGTGTATGCGCGTGTGTGCGTTAATGCGTGCGTGCATGATAAGATTTGCATCGTCATTTTCATCACGAAAGTAATAAATCAAGAAGCTGGAAGAAAATGTTGTGTCGTTGAGACATGATGTAGTGGTCATCCTACACCTTTAATTTGAAAACCATACACCCAAACCCCTGAAGCATACGCAACTATACCTGTAATGTGGAAAACATCGCGTCATATCCTCTTTCCTTTTCCTGTGGCAACAAGTGTTTTACGAGTGTAGAAGGACAAAAAAATCGAAGAAGAAGAAGAAGTAGAAGAGGAAGAAGAAGAAGAAGAAGAAGAGGATGATGAAGAAAAAGATGATGATGATGATGATGATGATGATGATGATGATGATGATGATGATGATGATGATGATGATGATGATGATGATGATGATGACGATGATGACGACGGCGATAACGATGATGTTGAACATGAAGAACTAGAAAAGCCACTAGTTACTAAGATGGCAGTCAGTCTCTGTATTTATATTATGAGACTGTACGTTACTCCTCTAAACCTTCCTTTTGGTTTTTTTTTAAGGGATATAAACCTCGATAATTTTTTTTACAATTTGTTTTCGTAGTTATATACTTAACTATCAATGTAGATCTGGAGTGTGTGCTACGTTTAACCAAAGAAGTCTGGACCAGGCGATCTTAAGACGGTGCGTTTTTCACCGCTTGGGCTCGCTATTGGATAACCCCTCCACCCCCCTCCCCAAATATACAACAAGCAAAGGTATAAGTTCTAACAAAAACACTGTTACTCAGTAGCTACGGTTCAAACAAATACTGTATGGGTAAAAGAATAGTTACTTAATAACTTGCAAGGTTAAAACCAAAAGTGTGTGGGGAGGCAATAATGCATGAGGGAATTGGTCGCGAAGGGTGGCGCCAATGAATAACAGCTGGATATACTAGACCCTTCTACACGCCGTGAAGAAGAAGAAGAAGAAGAAGAAGAAGAAGAAGAAGAAGAAGAAGAAGAAGAAGAAGAAGAAGAAGAAGAAGAAGAAGAAGAAGAAACAGATCATAGGATAAAAAGAGAGAAATGGAGGAGGTGGAAAAAAACCGATGATGATGCATGATGATGATAATGGTAATGATGATGATGATGATGATGATGATGATGATGATGATGATGATGATGATGATGATGATGATGACGACGATGAGAAAAAAGGGGGATAGGGGGGAGGTGCCTTAGGTGCGTACGATCTCAATGAGATGCAGAATGGTTTCCCAAAGTTTAATCAATATTCACGTAGGGGAACCTTAACTGATATATAGGAAGAGGACGATGAGAAGCTGGAAGAGGAGAGAGAAGAATGGGGATTGGAGAAATGAGAGAAGGATGGAAAACGCAATAGGACACTGACCTAGGACGTCTGCTTGGTGTATTGCTCGCATGGTTGGGCAAGAGGCAGACGCGCGCGCATGTCCACTCAGGTGGAAGTGGGGAAATGGACTCGCTTTCTGAACATAGTAAACTTTTTCCTTAAACAATATAGCTTGTACTGTTTTCCTATATTCAACACAAGGAGTTGTCCTACTTGATACAGTAGTTGGTCCTCTAAGTCTATTGTTCCGAAGTGCCACACTACATAGCTGACACTACCCCTACGTTGATCGCCTCTCCACTAGCTGTGAGAGGTTCGCAGCGAGTCTCAGCTAGTTGTTTGTAGATTATAGTCACACGACACTTTCGCATATAGGTGACTACTGGACCGATTTATACTGACACCAGCGGGCCAGTTGTTGGTAAAGGGGAAAATAATATGATCACACGTTGACCAATCCGGGATTCGAACCAGCGACCTTTCGGTTACTAGCAAGACGCTCTTACCAACTGAGCTACCCGGCCCCAGTCTCAGCTACCATGAGTGCTGGAGTGGACATTGGAACTCTGTGAAAACTGGGTTCATTTTCTGAACAGGACAGAAGTTACTTCTGAACAGTTTTAGATGTAAATAAAATACCACCGTTTCATGGTCTTGGTGGCCTATCTGGATGTAATGTATGCGTGTGCAGTTTCTTTCTAGGTTATAAATAGCATATTAATCGTACGTTCGTTCGTCCATAGGGATCATCTTTGGTTCTCTAACGTTAGACCATTTGAATTTGCAAACGTTTATTTATTATTATCTGTTTAATTGTCCTTCTTTTATCGTGTGAAAGGTAGTAGAGTTAGAGTAGGAAGCCAATGATACCTTCAAGAACATTCCCAACAATAAGAACAGAAAAAATTGTAATACATTTGAGGGTGAATTGTGTATTTTTATTATTATTATTATTATTATTATTATTATTATTATTATTATTATTATTATTATTATTATGTATTTTATGTAATAAAAATAATTGAGACAATTACGACATCCTACAAGATAGAAAGCAAACGGAAGAGAACGCTCATGGCGTAAAAAAAATCGGGATAAAGAAAACTGGGGAAACAAAGAGAAATTAACGTATTCAAAAGAAGACAGGAAATCCGCGATCTATAGAGACCAACATCACAACAAAGCAAGCAATGACTCATATATAAAACAGTGATAACGGTATCAAACGCCAACATGTACCGAATAAACCCAAATACAATGGAGACAAGCGACGACGACGACGACGACGACGACGATGATGATGATGATGATGATGATGATGATGATGATGATGATGATGATGATGATGATGATGATGATGATGATGATGATGATACAGAAGGGAATGGGAAAGACATAGTACGATTAAAAAGAGGAACAAAGCAAGTGATTGTGCGAGAAAGAGACAACGGTAGAAAATAACCGACGATGGAAGAGGAAAGTAGGAAATACGCACGGAGACACACACACACAACAGATACACACGCATGCACACACACACACACAACAGACTCACACACTCACAGACTCACACACAAGCGCGCATAAACCCACGCTCACACAATAGACCAGCTGGAAGCAGCAGGTTGACATGCCCTACGCACTAGAAGCTCTCTAATTTGAGTTATTTGAGACTGCTGGAGGTATACCCTCTTGCCTAGAAGCCTTGATAGGCCACCGAGACACTCTGTGTTGGACCAGATCAACCCAAGAAGCACAAGACATCAGACAAAGAGAGACAGTGTTTTTCAACTCACCATCCCCAGTCCCCCAGCTTTTGATGTCTGAACGCACCTCCACCATTACGTACGAGGCAATGAGGGAAGGGAGACAGATAAGGGTGAGAGAGAGAGAGAGAGAGAGAGAGAGAGAGAGAGAGAGAGGGAGAGGAGAGAGAGAGAGAGAGGGAGAGAGGGAGAGAGCGGAGAAGGAGGAGAAGGTCTTCGGTGAGGGTTTTGGGGGTAAGAAGAGCCCGTAGCCTGGTTATGCCCGGGATTTACACAACGCCGGCACGGTGGAGGCATTGACACCGGAATCTGTGGAGAGGGAGTGTTCGCGTCATCAGACTGCCCCGGGTCATTTTGACAACCTCCAGACGTAGACACACAGAGCATCAGCGATCACGCGAACCATCATCAAAGAAAGCAGAAATCTGCGCCACCATTCTCGGGTCTTTGCCCACCTACTATTACAACACTGGGAAGATAAACTATAGCACATTTAGCTGCAACGGTAAGATTGAATGCAACAATCTAACGAGTAAGATTGAATGCAAGAATCTAACACGAAGCTAGAACCAAGAAGATCACTGAATTATTGTCCAGATAATTTTTTCAGTCACAACGTCAACAACGAGACCCGCGAAGTTCGTGGTATATCTCTGATGATAATTATTCAAGATCAGCTCTTGCAAGAGTCGAGTCTGTGATTTTCCAACCAAGTCATCAGCGATATCTCACGCAGTAGCAACGATGCCTTTTTACCCCTCAGAGAGAGAGAGAGACAGACAGACAGACAGATCATAGAGTCTCAAGGACGCTGTATTAGGCGATACTTTCAAGGCTTGAGATGCTCCGAGTGGAACTGTCTTTTGGCAATATTGTAGACCAGGTGTAGCGAGCAGGATCTAAGCGGATAAAACAACTCTCCTTTGTTAGTCAATGACTACTACAGAAGACCTCTTTCTTCTGACTCGTAATCGTAGACGATCCTGACTGACGTGCTCGATGTTCAAAGGCACGGCAACGTAATTTCCAGTTCTGAGGGAAAGTACTTTCAAGTCTACAAGACCCACACCTAAAACCTTTGTTTACTGTCCGTAAGTCCTAATGTTACTAAATTCTTTCAAACAGAAAGTATCTTTTGACTGGAAGGAGAGAGGGGGGTGGGATTGGGTTTCCCTGTAACCCCTATACAAAAATGTCGAAGTGCAACATTCAAAACGTTTTATGCATCTACGACCACAGTGATTTTAATGATACCATTTCTTCTCATTCTCTTCCTGTTTCTTTCTCTCTACTTTCTTCTACTCTCTCGTCCTTCAACTTGACTGTCTGTGGCACTTTCTTTCTTCTCTAGGCTGCACTCAAGTAACAGACGCCGTCACTTTTAATGTTTACGTAATCCTGGGTAATTATTCATTTCGCCAGTGCCCTCCCTGCCTTAATTGAAAGTCTTTGCTTCTAGCTCTACCTAGAAAGTCTGTGCATCTACCACGAGAGTCTTTGCAACTACACGACAGTCGGCCTGTACCAAGAGAGTCTATGCATTTACCACGAGAGTCTTAAGAGTCTTCGCATCTACCTCGAGAGTCTTTGCACTCCTTCTCATGCATCCTTCTTTCCATCTGTTCCGTTTTCACTGCCATTCAGAGCGTCTGTGACCTCTATTATATCTGAACTTGACTGCATTCTGCAGGTGTATACTTTACAAATATCTCCGATACTCGGTATGCTTCAGAGCCCTAAGCTAAATAATAGTTTAAAACCTTGCCGGCGCTGAGAGACATTTCCAGAGTTTGCGAGGGTGAGGAGAGAGAGTTGACGCATGGGGTGACATCTCTATATCATTATCTCTCTGTATCTCTCTTCTTCTATAATTTCTCAGCGAGATAATACAATTTTCGGGATACGTAATCTCTCCTCTCCTTGAGAGAACGGTGGACGCCGTAGGTTTGAGTGCGGAGAATAGTTTGGATGGTGAGAGGTGCATGTTTCAATGTAACCTCCTCTTCTCTAGATGTGTGTATGCCCGTGCATGGGATGGTTGTAGCGTAGTGTTAAGAGGGGAGGTAATTGCTTGTCAAGTTCTACCCACTCGGCCTTTGAAGTTGGGGGTTTCATTCCCGTGTAAAGCTGTTTTGGGGCTCTTCACTGGCTGCTCTTCTTTCTTCTTCAAGGGACAGCCGGTTGCGGAGGCCGATCGCCACGAGTGGGGCTTAATGAACATGCTAATCAAGGCAGGCTTTTAACTAAAGTCTAGGTCTGACGACGAACGTTTTGATTGCAATCACAAGGACAGTGAACGTTTGTGAGTCATGATTAGAATGAGAGGATTGATGCTGCGAGTCGTCAGTAGTCAACACTAAAACGTTTGATTTTGATAAACAATCACTGCGCATAAACAAAAGCACAAGAGTTGTTACCCTTGCTGTGCCGAAAGTGAGAAAAAGACTATATTCCATAAACATTCATGTGACTGTATCATCTCTATTACTTCACAGTTATTTTTCTCGCTCAACGTTCCAAGCGGGCCGGTCCTAGAATTATTAGCCATTTTTGCAAGATCTCGTGATCAAAATAGCACGTTTCATGGGGTTCCCATGCTGAATGACTCGCAATCAGTTCGTCGACATTAAGGCATGTTCTAAACGTATAAAATCATCGCCAATCACGCTGCGAACTGATTTGACTAAGATGACTCAGTGTTCCTATCTTATCCTATTCCATAACTCGAAAGTCGTTGTGGGCATCACAGACGATCGTTTAATTAGCGTACTCCATCTTTCTCTGTCCTCAGCAACCCTCATGGCTCAATGTCAAGCCAGTCCATTCTCGAATGTTGTCCTCCCACCTCTTTTTTTTTCTCCCTTTTCTTCTGAATCCTAGCAACGTGCCTTGCAGGGTGGCCTTTGCAAGGCCCGATAGTCTCACGAACTCAGCGACTCGTCATGATTTTCCCTACGATTGCAATCAAAACGTTAAGTCGTCGAACCTAGACTTAACAGCGGGGGTGAGGAAGAGAAGAAAAAAGGGAAAGAAGATAGAAATGGAGGATGAAACTAGAAGAAACGGAAGAGGAAAGGGAAGAAGAAAACCCTGCATGGCGCTTGTGGGAGGGCTACTTATTGGTGAAGTCACAACGAGTTAATATGGACTAGATCCGCCTGTAGACCACTGTACCTGTCCACTGAAGGTGTGTTCTCCCAAGGCCTAGTTTTTCCTCCTTTCATCAAGCAGTTTTACCACATCACAGACTTTTTTTTAAAGTACCAGTTCTATTCCTTGAGAAGGAAGACAAGAACGAAGAAGGAGGAGGAAGAAGAAGAAGAAGAAGAAGAAGGGAGAAGCAGTAAATAATAATAATACATTAGACTTATATAGCGTGGTACCCCAACAAGCATGGGCTCGCCACGCTTTACAATGCACTAAAAAAAAGCAATAGTATTAGAACAAAATAAAATATGTAAAACAAAAACATGCCTAGTAAAAATGCTAAACCAGAAGTATGTACATTAATTAACAGTACACACACAGCCACACCTCCCCCACTCCCACACACACTCAGACGCACGAGCCAAAGTACATGTCCAAAGTACATAGAGAGATTCTTCATGACTATATGATACTGATAACCTTCTAACAGTTTTTTTTTAAGGAGAAGGAGGAGGAGGAGGAGGAGAATGAGAGAGAGGATGAGAGAGGACGGCCATGACTTCATGCATATTCACTGATGACCTTCTAATGCCTTTACCCAGATTGCCAGCAGCGGCGACAGTTGAGTCTGTGCAGCCAGGTGCCACACCTCCGAGTCTGTTCTTGCAGAACACTGGACAACCCACGGCTATCAATATTCAAAACAAGTTTTCAAAATGTCACAAATAGTCTGGATAACAATGGCGCCACGTGCGGTTTCCCCGACTTATTCGGAGCACTGGGCACTTTCAGTCTATACGTCTATAGTTATAAGATGGTTTCAAACCCGAAATAATACATTAAAGTACACAATCCAGATAAGTCAGGACATACAAAACGAGTCTGGACAAGAGCGGAGTCAGGTGAGGTACACTGGGCAGTCATTTCTAGACATCGGTATTTTTTCCATAAGGCGGTTTGTAAACTACAATAATTATCAAAATACGTCTGGGCAAGTCAGCAGACCAATACAAAAATAGTCTGGATAAAAGAGGGGAGGGGGGGGGGGGCGGCCAGGTGCTTGCAACTCTGTGGATTCAGATAACTGGACAAACGCAACCACGTCTATCTATACTTCAAAGTACAGCCCAGAGGACAGTGCATGATGCAACTGAAGTGAGACTGAACCGACAACAGACGGCAGAACAGACAAGGGGGCATGTGGAGAAGTGGACACAAACCTTGCCCTTATCCTGGGGACCTTGCCCTGTTCAAGCCACTTGACTTCGCCTACGATGACTACTGTTTGATGCACTACAAGAAAGACTAAACGTATTAGAAGGTCATCAGGGATATGCATTAAGTCCTGATCGTCCTCTCCCATCTCTAAGCACAAAGAACTGATACTTGCTTCTATTGGGCAAATAAAGTGGTGGTAATGCCGTTTTGTGAGGTATTGTAACTTTTCGGTGCTTTTCTCGCCACGTTTTTCTACAAGAAGACACAGACGTCACTGGGGAAAAAAATGTTTAACTAGAAGGGCAAAGCCCACATGACTCACATCCTCCTTATGGAACTTGCAATGACTGCCCAGAAAGAAATAAAATGAAACAGTGGCATTAAAATGCAAAGTAATACAGCCTTTAATCTTGCTATGCTCTTGACATTGAGATGATCTTGACCTCCGGCTTTAAATACACTCATGAAATGTCAAACTACAGCAAAAGTAGTATTATCCCAAAAACAAAAACGGTGACCTTGGGATGACCTTGACCAGTGACTATGACCTTGGTATAACCTTGACCTCTCATGTATGTCTGATCAAATAACCCAATGTCGTTACATACTATAGTTAAATAAACAGCCATTCCACTATTTTTGGTATGTTTATACAAAGCCTACAAATGACTGACCCCTCAAGATCAACGCAAAAACGGAACATAAAGATCAATCTATCATCTCTAAATACAACAAGTTTGTACTTTATATCTCTCATTGTATAGGGTCAAGGACACTTTAAAGTACCTATACAAACCGACTTTAAACAGCTCCAGAGACATCGGGTTGACCAAATAAGCATAATATGTCTCATTGATATTTATTATGCATCGAAGAATCTAAGTTCAATATTAATAACCTAGAAAAAAAGAAGAAGTGAATTTTGGTAAAGATTTGTCATTTTTGACTAACTTTTGATTACCCTGTGACCTTGACATCATTCATTCACTGATCACTTTCGAGGTCTCTTGGGTAAACATCTTACCAAGTTTCGTTGTGTTAATTGAAATAGGCTCTGAGTACTTGGCCACTTTAAAGTTTTTGCACAGACAGACGGACGGACTTTTTTTTTTTAATTTTAAAAATGTCATTTATGGACTAATAAGGATTTATCTCCGACAGATTTGCAAAAATCGGAACAAAAAAATTTGAGGGAAGGGGAGGGGACAAATATAAATGCCGGAGTTTCGAAACTTGCCTGTGTCTTGGGAAATGGTCGGCGCATTGACAATCTCTTTTTGAACTGCAATGTGCAGCTAAATAAGAACCAGACTGATGTGGGTGTATGTGCGTGCGTGTGTGTTTTATATATTGTGTGTTTTTGTTGTTTTGTTTGCTTGATTTTGCAGACACCGTTCCAAGTTTTCTTCCTCTGCGCCTTGTGCTGTGCCGTGCCATCAACATGTGATTTCATTTGGAAATTGAACTCACCGTCTGGTGTCTTGTAGTTCTAGCTTGACATGTTTTGCTACTTTATACTACCGTGCAGTCCCTTGTAACAAGCATTGTGATGCATAGACTAGGAATACTAGAAGTTGTGGGACTATACCTCAGGACACAGCCGCCGTTTACCACGCTTTTTTGAGATGGGATAATTGTCTAGGCCACAGGTTTGGAACCCGTTCCAGGCATTAGACTTCACTAACAAAAAACCCACCGTTCAGCCCACAACTTTGGGACCTGGGACAACCACGGTTATTGTCGAAGACAACTTGCTAAAGACCGCTCCAATCCTCACCCCTTCGTGTCTCTAATACTCCTAGCCAGAAGGTAAAGAAAGCGGAGGCATTTTAACCTTTCCCCAGTCTCCATTAGGCAACGTAATGCACGAGGCATGCGCACCACATGTCTATCCCTATCCTGTCCCATAACCCGAAGGTCGTAGGGGCACCACAGATGATCGCTTAACCAGCATACTCCATCTTTCTCTGTCCTCAGCAGCCCTCATGGCTTCGCTCAGTGTCAAACCAGTCCATTCTCGAATGTTGTCCTCCCACCTCTTTTTCGGTCTCCCCCTTCTTCTACCTCCTTGCACTGTGCCTTGCAGAATGGTCTTTGCAAGGCCTGATGATCTGGTGACGTGGCCATACCATCGGAGTTTCCGTTTCTTCACCACTGTGAGCAGGTCATCGTGTTGTCCAATGGCTTGTGTGATGGTCTGTCGGACTTCAACGTTGGTGATGTGTTGGGTATAGGAAATGCACAGAAGTCTTCTGTAGCACCTCATCTCCATGCTTTGTATTCTTCGTTGGAGATCTGCTGTGAGGGTCCATGCTTCGCAAGCATATAGGAAGATGGAGATGACCAGAGATCGCAGCAGTCTTACTTTGGAATGTAGACTGATGGTTCTGTCTTTCCAAATGGGCTTCAACCTTGTCAGGGCAGCAGTTGTTTGTGCGATCCTGGAGAGGACTTCCTGTCGAGACCCATTGTCTGACACAATGGCTCCTAAATATTTGAAGCTGTGCACTGTGTTGAGGGATTGGCCTTGTACTTTGATGTCCGTGTTGATGCCATTGGTGTTGTTGGTCATCATTTTGGTCTTCTCTGCACTTATTTCCATTCCATAAGCTCTGGAGGTGGTGTCAAGCCTCTGTACAAGCTGTTCAAGTTCTTGTTCCTCTCCAGCCAATCCATCAATATCATCCGCAAAACGAAGATTGGAGATTGCTCTGCCCCCTATGCTGACTGTGCCTTCGTGATCTGCAAGAGCATCTGACATGATGCGCTCTAGGAAGATGTTGAAGAGTGTTGGAGAGAGTAGGCATCCTTGACGCACACCGATTGTTGTTCTGAACCAGTTCCCGATGACGCTGTTATGGAGGACTGCACTGGTAGCCTTGTCATACAGGCTTTTGATGACTTCTATGATTTTAGGGCTGATGTTGTACACTTTCATGGTTGCCCATAGAGCTGCATGCCAGACTCGGTCAAATGCCTTCTTGAAGTCTATGAACACATGATATAGATGTTGTTGGTGCTGTAGGTATTTCTCACAGATTATTCTGAGGTTGAAAATCTGTTCAGTGGTACTTCGCCCTGCCATGAATCCTGCTTGTTCTTCAGCTATGATTTGTTCAGCTTGTGGTTTCAACCTGTTGAGTATTATTTTCAGGAGGACCTTGCTGGGATGGCTGATGAGGCTGATGGTGCGGTAATTTTCACACTCCTGAAGGTTACCTTTTTTAGGAAGAGTGATGACAAGCGACTGGGTCCATGGTGTAGGCCATTCCCCACTCTGCCAGATCTTGTTACAGATAGTGGTGAGAGCATCAGTCATCGCTTCTCCTCCTGCTTGTAGCAGTTCCGCTGGTATGTTGTCCACTCCCGCTGACTTCCCTTTCTTCAGCGATTGCACTGCTGCCTCAACTTCTTCCCGGAGAATTGGGAGGATTTCTTCTTCTTCTCTGCTCTCGGGACATGCTAGAACTGATGGGTCTCCATTTGGTGTATGGTTGTAAAGGTCAGAGCAGTACTCTGTCCATCTGTCCAAGACTTCTTGTTCTTCTGTAAGGCAAATGCCAGACATGCACCACATGTGGCAACGCTAATAGAAGGGTTATGTTGTTGCCGCCATTGGCGCCCTATCCTACAGCTGACAGATCGGCAAATTCAACACGGACAATCTCTTCTTTTCTTGCACAAAGATTTTATGTCTTGTATAGCGCTAATATCAAAGCTACCGTAGCATGCCCAGTGCTCATAAAGGAATTTTTTTTAAAATTACTTTTACAAAAATCGATCAAGTAGCCACAGCTTCAGTCTAGTCAATGGGGACAAAAATTGTATTAACATGCCTGCAAGATTTGCCTCTCTTATTTGGCTATCCATGTACACTATACTATATTTAATAACTCGCGCTGCCACTACAGGTACCCACCCTACACAATAATAATTAATGTTTTTGCTGCAGTTTATTATCCCTTTCTATCGAGAATTTCTGGGCCGGGGAAGGCGTAGTCGCAGCCAGTGGCGCGCCCAAACCCAACTTACCTAACATTATTTGTGAATTTTTGAAATTCTTGCTGGAGGAGCAAACCGGAGTACCCGGAGAAAACCCCCGAGACGTTGCCCGAGTCGAAAGTAAATAATATTCGAAGAAACATAACGCCCAGATGCTGGCTCGAACCCACACCCTGTCAGGCGCCATTGGTTTCTGGCTTGTGGACAAGGCAAGTTAGTCCCGCCTTAGTCCACTTGGCCACAACGCTCGCTTAATTATTACAGCTCAAACTCAGGTAGCGTAGTAGGACTCCTTCAACCAAATCGGAAATAATTATAATAAAGAAAATAAATATAAATTCAGGCACTTGAATATTCCGAATGAACGACAATGGTACAGACCCTAATTTGTACATGTGCAAAACCTTATTTATTGGACATCTACTAAACTCAACTGTAAAAACTCCTCAGTATAAGCTCGACAGTATAAACTCAGCCAGGCAAGTGGAGTTCAGTGTGTGAGTTATGATGGAGAGTGGGGTCCACCGCTTTGCTTTTGTTTCACTTCACGTCAGACCGCACCTTAAAGGTGCAGCACTAAAAGCGTCTGCTGCCGTACTGTACTGCACAGTACACATAAATCACGCCCTCCTTTACCAGTGGTCGTTGGTACTGGACTGCAGCGTGATAGTGACTGGTTAATAACGCCATGCAGCATGATGCTGCGGCTACATTGTTTGGGTCATGTCGTCTTGGGATAAATACCAGTACAGTGATTTCTGTATACCTGCATTCTGTTCACCTTCCTACTTTCAGCCGCTTTCACAATTCCACAAACTTTCACGGTTGTCTACATTTCAGGTAAATAATGTATGTAATCGCCATTGTATCTTGTATCGTTCGCCTGTTAACTTCAGGTTCGTTCAGTTTGATAAATATTCGCCTGTTAACTTTAGTTTGATACATGTTCGCCTGTTACATTTCATTTTGATAATTGTTCGCCTGTTACATTTCATTTTGATAATTGTTTGCTAGTTAATTTCATTTTGATAAATAGGGTTGCGTTCAGTCGTCGGTGCGACATACTATGCGCATAAAGGTTGCAAGTGGGCCCACAGAAATCGGAATACAAAATACATTTTAATTTTAGATTGCGTCCAATGCCGTTACTGAAAGGACGGAGGAAACCGGAGTACCCGGAGAAGGCCCTGAAAAATCTCTAAGCCATGTGAGTTCGTCCCAGGCGGAGCTGGAACCCGCGACCTTCGGCATAAGAAACTAGCTCACTACCAACTATGCTACCAACCACTTCCCTTCCTCGCTCTCTCTCTCTCTCTCTCTCTCACCCTTCCTTCCTCCCCCTCTATCCTCTCTCCGGTGACGAGCAGGGCGGATGGTCCATCAAGATGGCCATTATTTCACCACTTGACCACCAGACGGGCTGGCGTCCACAGGGAAGTGCCACAACTGCCGCACGCGTACGGGGTGGAATGAGAACTGAAGCTGCCAACTGCGCTGTTAAAGGGTTACTTGCATGATGAGAAATGATGAAGAGGAAAACATGAAAATGAGATAGGGAGAGAGAGTGAGACGGGGTGAGAGGGAGAGAGAGTGAGAGGGGGTGAGAGAGTGAGAGGGGGTGAGAGAGTGAGAGAGAGTGAGAGGGGGTGAGAGAGGGTGAGAGAGAGTAAGAGGGGGAGAGAGAGGGTGCGGAGTGGGGGAAGCAGAAGGAAATGTGCAGGGGAAGTACAGAAACCCCATGTATATAAACGAGAAGCACACCGCGCTACTGGAACTAGCAAATGCCTTTCACAAGACTGAGTTGCAAGAGGTCTTCCAGTCTCCCTTCATACGACGAAGATTTCTCACGCACACATACCCCCCCCCCCCCCCCTCTCTCCCTCTCTCTCTCTCTCTTCCTCAGTAACTGGGAGATGGAAAAGGACTTGCCGTCTAGTCTCAGCCATGCTGTATGATCTCTCCTAACACTGTGTGTAAATATAGCGGTACCGCGCTGTTGTGAGGCACCGACGTCAGTGTCTGCCCGCAGCAGCCAGTCGTGCTCAAGACGAAGCTTAGAGGGCGACAGGCCAGAAGGCTACTACCATAAAGCAATTGCCACAGCAGGAAGAGCTAGACAGATGACGTCGTGCTGTTCGGACTGATGAAGTTGCTGTAGTGACAGCTGCCCACCCACTGTCTCATGACCGTCGCTCATCCAGACCACCGTCAAAATGTCCGCGTCCTTGTCACAGTAGGTAGCCAAGTGTCTGTAGGGCCACTTGTAAATGACACATCCGAACCCAATCTACCCCCACAAACCGTTACCCTCCTCCGATCGGAAAGGGAGTCGAATCAGGATCGCCTGCAGGCGGAGAATTTAGACCATTCCTGTGGCAGGCAAGTTCATGGAGAAATATCTGACGAAAATGGAGGGTTTGGATGTGGATGCCAATGGTAAAGCGAATGAATAGAAACAGACACTACCAACAGTCTTCTAGCTCAGCCGCTCCGTCTGGAGTTACAGATAGTTTCCTTACAGTGTGCAGTTGTCCCTTCCGCAGTAACCTGTCATCGCAACAAGTCACGCTTAGGCACCCTAGACCTCGTACAGCGTAGATGACATTTGAGAAAGCCTTTATTTTATTTTATTTTTACCTAAAACGCCTGTAGTCTCAGCTACCCTGCATTCCTTAGACTTCTGATGGCGCACAGGCCAAGTTTCTGGTGCTTAGGTTTGACACTGGCCAAATGAGTATCAGACCCTGCAGAGTCACTCCCCACTCTGCCAGATCTTGTTAAGGATAATAATGAGGGCGTTAATAATCGCTTCTCCTCCTGCTTGAAGCAATTCTGCAAGTATGTTGTCCACTCCCGCTGACTTTCTCTTCTTCAGTTGCCTCAACTTCTCGGAGAATTGGGAGGACTTCTTCTTCTATGTTCTGGGGACATGCTAGAGCTGATGGGTCTCCGTTCGGTGTGTGTTGTAAAGGTCAGAGCAGTACTCTGTCCATCTATCCAAGACTTCTTGTTCTTCTGTAAGACATACGCCAGACTTGCTTCGGATCGTGGAGACCTTGAACTGTTTAGCACTTGTCAGCCGCTTCACACTGTTCGGCATTTTTGCTATTGTTCTTGTTCAGACTGTTCTCTATTTCCTGGCATTGATCTTCTATCCAGTTCTCCTTTGCTGTGTGCATGCTTTTTCGGATGTCATTGTTAATTTTTCGGTAGGCATCAGCTCCCTGTGAGGTGTTCTTTAAAGATGTTCATGACAAAACGCATGCATTTAAATATCGTCACGAAAAGTTTGTATAAAAATTACTTTATACAGGCAGTGGTTTTACCATTATAGAGGCTTCAACGGGGCACGACTGCGAGTTATTATAGACTAGTCCCTCTTATAACAACAGTACAGTCATCACTTCATTTTCACTACGAAATTCAACTACCTCATTATCACAGCCTCTTTTCTCCAAATCGGCTATCAGCTTTCCCTAAAAGGCCAAACAAGCGCAACATGCTTAGACTATACCTGTCCGGACCAACAGTAACTATTGGAGAGAATAAGGCACAGGCCAAACGGGTATAGGAATCAAAGCCAAAAGGGTATGCAAATCAAGGACAAACATGACAAAACTAACGAGGTTTTTAAAAGGGATGTCCTATACCCAAATAAGCCAATAAACGTCGCGGTAAAACATTACAATTATAGGGACTTCTACGTAGAGGACAGACACGGAGACGTCTCAGCAAGTGTCAAGCGCTGGAATGGCATTTACCGCAATACTGAAATGAAATAGAACCTACTGATACTTTCCTGTGAGATGCAGGTACTACACTGGTCTCTTCCTGGTCTCCCAAAGCGTCTACAGAAGAGAATCGGTCTTTTAAAAAAAAAAAAAAAAAAAGATGTATACAGTCTGTGGCAATTAAGGAAACTAGAGGTAGAAGATTTATGGCATGTGCCTCCTCGCGAACGACTGTTATAGCACCGTGCACGATAACCTTGGGATAACGGGCGATAAGGGGTCGACCCACACATTCCCAAGGCCAGTTCCCATGGGAGGACGACCCGAGTGCACAATGATTACAATTACGGACCCACACCTCTGACAACCTGTTCTATGGCTGTTGTTACGGTTTTACACCTCTGAAACTATTCTTTGTAGCGTTGTAGCGGAGACTTTTTTTAATTCTCAGCTACGACAAAATTGTTTATTTTTAGCTACAACAAAGTTTATTCTTAGCTACGACAACGAGTTTATTCTTAGCAAAGGTATAAATCGTCGTCGTCGTCATCATCATCATCAATCATCATCAATATCGTCATCAGAGAACAATTCTGGTATTAATATAACCGTTGTTTTTGTTTATATATATACAATACACGCACACACACAAAATCAAAAATCTGTATTCACGGCAAATTGGGGTTTGGGACGAAAGTTTTTTTTTTTTAACGGATAGGGCGCAAAATTCATCTTAAAATGTAAGAATTAGATCAAAAACATTTTTTAAAGGCTATTTTCGTTTTAAAAAATTGACCTACTTCGTCTCCTTACTCTTTTACTTCAAATTTGTGTAGAAAACAACCCGCCCTGGATACAGCATTCCCATGTAATTAAAACAGTCCCATGCACTACAAAAATCACTCCAATGTACTGAAATTCACGTACTTGGGAAATCAAGGGGTGGGGGTGCTGGAAAAAAGATTGGCGCTAGCTAAAAGCCCAATTTTCTGCATAAAAAGGTAAGTTTAGCACCCCATAAATCCATGAATACACACCCACACACACGCACACTTCCAAACAACATCATAAGCTCATCGAACCAAACATTTCATTTTCCACTTCAAACATCGTCGATGCAATGTATTAAAAGACATTACATCTATTCTAAAACATTCGTTTCCTTGCAGGCTATTGCTTAAAATGAGCAAAAAATGCAATCGCGAGCAAAATTAGACTCAAACGCAATTATTGAGCAAACTACATCCATCCACTAACATTAATTATAACTGTTAATATTCATGTTCGCTAATACTATTATCAGGAATGTCAATGTTAACATCGCCTCTCAAGCATATTAAAAAAAAAAGTCACACAACAGGTCACACAATCAAGGTCACACAATGAACGTCAAACAACAGAGGTCACACAATAAAGGTCACAAACAAAAACGCCACCTACATGCACCGTTTGACATCAAAGGGCGACAACACAGCACAAACACCAGATGCATGACAGTGTTTCTCTCTACTGCATATCTCAAGTACAACACGCCGGGCTGGATTATATTTAATAAATCCTAATAGTTTGTTGCTGTGGTTGTTTTGTTCTTTGTACAGGTGACCAGTAACAGTAACCTTCAATAATGGTATTGCATAAGTCAATGTAAAATGTCACAAAGAAGAACACTGATTTCTATTCCGTTTTCTGTAATAGCCATCTCCTTCAGCTCGCCGCGCTTTGAGTTCAATGGAAGAAAAAGCGCGTGATAGCAGCATATTGTATTATTAAATTATTATTAACAGCAAATCTTTCTTGGTAAAAACGGGCTTCCAGACAGATCTCTCTCTCTCTCTCTCTCTCTCTCTTTCTCTCTTTCTCTTTCTCTCTCTCTCTCTCTCTCTCTCTCTCTCTCTCTCTCTCTCTCTCTCTCTCTCTATTCTCTCTCATTCCGCCCTCTACTGTAGATTCTGTACAGTATTACCAGCAGTACGGGGATTAGGATCGAGCTACTATTCTAATAGTCCAGCCAGCCTGCTCAACAAACCAATCAAAATTAGTTACAGGCAAGTTTCGTGGTGGTAGATTGGGGATGGTGGGTGGTGGTAGATTGGGGATGGTGGGTGGTGGTAGATTGGGGATGGTTGGAGGTGGTAGATTGGGGGTGGTAAATTGGGGATGGTGGGTGGTGGTAGATTGGGGATGGCGGGTGATGGTAGCTTGGGGATGGTGGGTGGTGGTAGATTGGGGATGGTGGGTGGTGGTAGATTGGGGATGGTGGGTGGTGGTAGATTGGGGATGGTGGGAGGTGGTAGATTGGGGGTGGTAGATTGGGGGTGGTAGATTGGGGATGGTGGGTGGTGGTAGATTGGGGATGGCGGGTGATGGTAGCTTGGGGATGGTGGGTGGTGGTAGATTGGGGATGGTGGGTGGTGGTAGATTGGGGATGGTGGGTGGTGGTAGATTGGGCATGGTGGGTGGTGGTAGATTGGGGATGGTGGGTGGTGGTAGGTATGGGAGAAAATAAACGGATAACAAAAGCCAGGGGGAAAAAAACCGGATAACGACTCATACCGTTATTAGACAACTTCGTTAAGCACGACGAGTCGAGGGGGTAAAACCTGTACAGAGGGAACATCAAAGTTGTTGGAAGGCAATAAACTAAAGCCAAAAGAAGCTAACACGGGGCGGAATGAAGTTAACAGCCCATTTCGATATTGTACAACTTTATTAGCAGGAACCCCAGGGTTTGCAACTCTTCATTACATAACACGCTGGGGGAGAGGGGGTGGGGAGTTTCAGGAGTGCTCATAAGTTTTACTGGGTGCCAATTAGGCGTGGTGGAGGTGTGGGGCGCTATCACGTCGCAGCGTGCCGTTAGTTGAGGTCTCCTGATAGGGGGAGCTGCCAGCGGTTTCACATTGGCTCACACACACGCTGCATGCAGCCATCATGGATAGAAAAAATCCTTCAAGTTGCCTTTTAAAAAAAAAAGAAGAAATATACTGTTATGTAGCCTATTTATTTTACTTTTTGCTTTAACCGTTTATGTATTTTGATAATTATATGTTTGGCACACCACTATATAATTTCTCAGTGAGATAATAAAAGCTTTCGGATTGGGATACTTTTCCATCTTGCGATATTAGAGAAATCTGTTCTTCATTCACTCACTCTGCTGCAGACTTAAATTGTGTCTGAGGTCACAGAACTAACGCTTGTCCGAGGTCACGATTAAAGTGTGTGGGGAAAAAACACACCACACCCGTTACGATTGAGACACGCACGACCGTTCCGAACAATCTGTTTTGCAAAGCGTGAAGTAGTAGCATGTATTTACCTTTGATTTGGTTCTGCGCTGTTGCTAAAAAAAGATTTGTATAAGGATGATAGTTTTCGTCGATCGAATGTTCCAGGTCTTTCTGGCGATAGCTAGTCGAATCCTGTAAATTCGTAAACATCCTGTGAGGTAAGACAGCGCGTAGTTTCGATGATGAGTTTTACTCTGATTGGGTGTTGTTGCGTCATTCTGGGATGTTCTAAGCTTTACTGGATTGCAGAAAGGCTATATAAGTAATGCACCGTTTGCTTGCGAGCAGTGATTTTTGGAGTGATTTTCAGAAAGCGATCTTGTATACAGTTGTTGGTGTTTGCTGGATAAAAGCTGAAAACTTCATACGATGACTCCTGCTTTGTTGCTGAGTGAATAGGCTGCGTGGATAAACGAAGTCGAGTTATCGGTGTCAAGATTCAAACATCGGGGCTGAATCAACTATTGATATTACGTGTAACAACACCAAAACATACTGTTAATGTTAGTTCGCAAACCGACACAAAGTTAAACCGTTTCTACACGTTAATACTTTAAGAGAAATGCAAACAAAATGCCACAAAATTTGTTGGGGTTAAAAGAAAATCCAACAGAGCATAAGTCCTCCTACTATTTAATTTCATGAAGATTTTTTTAACTTGCCTAAAGTATGTAGTATCAGCCAATCTGTGGTGTACGAGCCTCTCTTCTCCACTTTGGTGTGAGAAGATGTGCCGGCTGGTTGCCGAGAGCAGTTATTTGAATTGGACATGTTACCTTTCTTTTGTGCATTGTTATGGGCAGTATTTTAAAATAAATAAATACATAAAATAAAATAAACATTATTAAAATAAAATAAAAAAAAAATAAATAAATAATTTCAAGAAACCATTTTTTGTCCAAAGAAAGTTTAAAAGGAATAAATTAAATAAACTTTTTAAAAACTTAATTTAAAATTTGGCATTTTTACTAATTGTTTTGTATTTTCTGTATCACATTATTTTAATCTTTGATTTTGGTTACAAAGTGGTTCATCATTTCTGTTAGCGCCTTGAGCTCAATTTAGAGAAAAGACGCATCATCATCATCATCATCATCATCATCATCATTATCGTCATCGAAACAATAGCGAATCAATCAAACTGTCAGATTGAGTACGTGAGCGCGCGTATGCCCGCGTGTGAGACTGCAGGAGTGACTTATTGTTAGTACACAACAATCATCATTACTAATCTGTGTCAAAATCGACTTGCATATTGTTAGCAGGCGACAAAAACAAAAACAACGGTTAAGGTCAACACTATGTGAAAAGGTACACAACACACCAGGATAACAAATCCACCTATCTCCATGCTTACAACTATCACACCAAAACTTCGCAATCTTCATGCGTAAAACAATCATGGAGATTCAACAATCACAGCGGAGTAGACAAATCACAGTGTAGGCAACATTCATAGTGGAGTCAATTAGTCAGGATGGTCGTTTTTGGTTGGTTTAGATTTTATTCTTTTTCCTTTTCTTTTTTGATGCGTGCACACGGAACATATCCATGCAAAACTAAGCACGCACTAATTTGACTAAATAACCACAATCCATCTTACCTATAGTGGTTGTAGAGACGTCCTCAACTTCATCTACAGACAAATCAACAGGCTCAATACTTGTAATGATTGAAACTTACGACCAAAAACAAACCACTGGCCAATAAATACTGTAGAGACACTTGTTTTGTTTGCAATCAACTTCCAAACAGTCAATTATAGGGGCCCAATAGGAAATATATACAGGTCTGCGTCGTTTTGTGGGGGTGTTTGTTTGCATGTTTTGGATCTACGTACTTTTGTTACAGAAGGAAAACAACACTTCTTCACAACCTCAATTTGACAAAGGTCCTCCGCTCAGATGTTCCTTGCTGTATCAACACTGCTGTACCTGCTTACTCGCCTCCTTTCCACCCTGCCTCCACCACAGCCAACCAACCAATCACTCATTCACTCACTCACTAAGCAAATCAACCAATCAACGAATCAACTGACCTTTGGGACTGACGATGAGAGTGAAGTTGCCCCATAGGACGCCATAGTCGTTATGCGAACGGCAAGCGTATTGACCGGAATCCTCCTCCTGTATGTTCTCGTAGTTCAGAGAGTATTGCTTAATCGTTATTCTGCACACACAAACACACACGCCATCATCATCATCATCTTCAGTACCGTCGTCAACATCGTCGTTGTCGTTATTCTCGTCATCGTCGTCGTCTTCATCATTAACTGTTCAACTTAATTTAAACTACAATAACAACACAACTACAACCACAGTTAATCATCATCATTCATCATCATCACAATAATAAAGTCAACAAGCCTTTGGGTTTTTTTTGTAGTCTATTGTAATGTGATAGGATTGGAGTATGAACCGAGGTCAAGCATGTGCACGCACGCGTTCCATTGCACGGACTTTAACGGTTCTGACGCTCATGTCCTAGACGTGTGAGTGCCGGCTACACAAACACACCCAACAAGCACTAGGTCCCTTCTCCCCAAAACCCGGTCGCCCGGAATAGCGCTCAGTTGCCCGGGCGTCAGACTATGCGCCCAAAGGCTACCAGTGGGCGCCTCGGGTGGCTTGCCTTAGATCTTGTATCGGCCAGCGCTATATAAGAACGACTGTAGAATTAAAGTATCAACTGTCCCCTATTCACACTTTTCTGCTATCCTATGCACCAACGGGAATCCCCTCAATGAAACATACTTCCGGTTTCTTTCTCCGCGTGTTTTAGTGAGTTATTTCCAAATATTCAAGAATAATAACATGTGTCACTGGCCACCAGTATCGTACCCTCACATTTTTTTTGGCTGCAGTTTATTATCCCTTTCTATCGCCAGTGGCGCGCCTAAACCCTACCTACCTAACATTATTTGTGAATTTTTGAAAAATATTCGGAAAAACATAACGCCCAGATGCTGGCTCGAACCCACACCTGTCAGGCGCCATTGGTTTCTGGCTTGTGGACAAGGCAAGTTAGTCCCGCCTTAGCCCACTTGGCCACAACGCTAGCCTAACATAGTCAGTTACTTCGTGTTTTGTGAAGGTTGCGACGGCGAAGCTATGGAAAACTACAAGAGTCTTCAGGTCCTGTTTCACTTTCTGTCGATGATCGACGCACCTCCGAAGTCGCCACAAATACAGGCCTCTACGATTGTTTTTTGCATCCTTTCACTGAGCATGTACTTCCTCCACCGTTTTTATACTTATCCCACTCGTTTTCTGGCTCTAACAATCGTCGTTTTCGGCAATTTGCCATATTTAAAAGTCACGCATCAAGCTTTGATAAAAGCAAAACAAGCCAGACCGGAACTTGGTTTCATGCTAACCTCGTTTTAATTTATAATGGCGATACCCACGAGTTTTTATGAGAGGTGCCGGAAAGTTGTGAATACGCTATGTGTCCGGGGACTCTAATCTACATACGTAAAGTATAGCCCATGCCCCTAATGTATCCACTCACCTTTCATCGTCATGTGTGGAGATTTTCGAGTTGTTCCTGAACCACTCTAGGAAGGGCTTTCTCGACCTTTTCCTACCGCGACTTTGCACTGGAACTTCACATTGTCGCCCGCTAACGATCTCACTTCCTTCATGGGCACCGTCTCGAAGTACGGCGCTTCTGAAACAACCAACAATTGGTTCAAATCAGAATACTGGTAGAGCTGAACTGAGAAGAAAGAAAACAAAACGCATAAGATAATAAATAACATAACAACTAAATGCAAGTTATAACATTACTTTTTTTTAAAATGTACGGCTAAATTCAAAATACAAATGTTGGGGTTATATCAAATGTAGTCTACGACGCGACACCGCAAGTTCAAGTATACCGCAAGTGCTAAACCAGACCAAGGAGGCATACAACAAAGGTGATACCACTGAAGCACACACTGAAAACAACGAACTCGCACCGCACACCACAACAAAACAGTAAAGTCTTGAAAATGTTCCATCACTTATTACAACAGAAGAAGAAGAAGAAACTTTGAGGTTTAATGTCTACACCCGCCAATGGCTAAAAAAATACGGCGCCGAAAGTAAAGATATCAGGAAGAAGCCAAACTGTAAATGATGGTGCTGAGGGGGTAGGCCAGGCAGGCCATTTTTTGAAACCCAAAAAAAAAAACCGTCAAAGAAGGCGAAACACGTTTCACATTAACCCCTGCCTGCACCGGACGCCAATGAAGGAAGGCTGGACAAACGTCAATCGTGTTTAGCAGTCACAACGCCAGGAGACTCGGTGATGAGCTGCTGGCAGTACAAGAGTGGGAAATAATGGAGCGCGCTAAACACTAATAATTTTTCTGGAAATGCTGGATGTTTCTCCTCTATATCATTTTGTTCCGGCTCCATCGGATGAGAGTATAAACCGAGGTTTATAATCTGTGCACGCACGCATTCCATAGCACAGACTTTAAAAGATCCGGACGCTCATGTCCTAGGCGGGCGAGTGCCGACTACACAAATACACCCAGCACGCATTATGTCACTTCTTCGGATTGTGCTCCGTCGTCTGGGCGTCAAGCTATGTGCCCAAAGGTTGCAAATGGAGGCTTGAAATAGAGCTTGTATTGTCAGCGCCTTGAGCAGCTCTTGAGCTAGAAAAGCGCATCAACAGAACTATAAAATAAATAATACTAAAATTACAACACAACTATATCCCTCTTTCAACATTAACATAACCCAATCCCTTCTCTTGTCTATAGTTTGTACACTTTTTCTGTACGCTTCTATCGCGGTTTGCCAAAGAGTGATCATTATTTTATTCCATCATTTCACTTGTACAGCGACAGCATAGAGCTCATCAAGCTTGATATTATGAAATACCACTTCAATGACAGTTCTTCACACTTGCCAACTCAAAACAGAAGATTCATCATTTCATAAAAATGCCAACTTTGCGGTAGTCGTTCCCTTATCGCCAACTTACAAGTTAGTGCGAAATACCGCTCACACTTCTCACAGCTGTTGCCGCACACGGCAAAACTGGGAGTCGTCGAGACTTACTGTTGAGGTGCTACGCTGTGTGTGTGCTGTTAAGCTTAGGTCTGACGACGAGCGTTCTGATTGCGATCACAAGGACAGGGAATGTTTGGGAGTCAAGATTTGAACGGGACAATTGACGCTGCCAGTCGTCAGTAGTCAACACTAAAACCTTTGATTTGGGTAAACATGCGCACAGTCACTGCGCATAAACAAAAGCACAAGAGTTGTGATCCTTCCTGCGCCCAAAGTCAAAATGTACGAAAAAGAAGAATTGTTGCATTAACGGTAGCATTTTATTTCCTAAGTTCAAAGAAAAAAATCAATATTCCATAAACATGCACGTTACTGTATCATCTCTATTAACTTGCAGGTAATTTCACATTCAACGTTCCTAGCTGGCCGAGCTTGGAATTAGTAGCCATTTTCGCAAGATCACGTGATCAAAATAGCACGTTTTAATGGTTTCCGTGGAAATTAGGGTGTCATCGTAGCATTGCCATTTTGTACTATCAACGCCTCTCCCCTCGCATCTTACGATTTCTGCTCTTCATATTTTATACCATTATACTGCAGCATCACGTGTAAATGATAACAGCGTGCGCGCGCGCGAGAGAGAGAGAGAGAGAGAGAAAGAGAGAGGGAGGGAGAGAGCTATACGCGGCCTCAAGCCAAGCCAAGGTGCTTACTCTTAAGGTATCAGCTCCAGCAACATCCAGCACTCAATTTACGCATTGGCGGCAACGGAACTGCCGGATAGGTTATCATCAGCGGTGCTTCGGCCGGTGCGGCGGCCCTTCACTTTTCTTAAGGAGGCCGTGAATTCTCTTGTCCCGCGCAGCAACCAGCTGAATACAAAGTAGCTGTCGCCCTTATCAGTCCCCAAGCACCCACACTTTGTATACTGCTGTAAGCCAAAGATTTCTATGAGGCCACCGACGTCGGGTGAATTTGATATTAATTCCTTCTTCTCGTTTGTCTCATTTTTCAACAAGCAACTTTGTTGAGTCTACCCGAATCGTTTCCAAAATACACAGAAAGACAAACTACACGGAAAATGAAAGGAAGACCTCATTTGCAAACTAAAATGTACAGGCTTAAAACTACGCTAAAGCGAGCTACTCTCGCATTTAAAGTCACTAGCCAAAGGCATTGATACTGAATAGGGTAGCATTGAGATCATAGGTAAACGAAATGCAATGAATTTACGGAATGACATGTACTGTTTACCATAGGCAACACCACCATCATTCACACACCAAATACACTGACGCCTGAGAAAACCTCGCAAAAAACTCAATAAATCGTCAAAACGTTGGCTGAAGACCCAAGAGCTTGAGAAAATGTTTCCCACTCTCGATAAATTGCAGTGTGTGTTAAGCCCTAGTATACCAAAGACCTCAAAAAAATCCTCCCAAACACCTTCCCCCTCCTTTGGACTGATACATTGGAGGAATGCATCGACTGCCTGGGACCGCACCTGTTGGGGGAAGCGCGCGGGATTACACAAAACGCAAAGCAAAAGAGACAGGTAAAACAGGTGAAAAGGCCAGGTATGCGCAGCCACAGTCTTAAAGCTGGCGTCTTTAAGCTGCTTTATTGGCAGCCACAGCAATACTGCAACGCTGGTCAGCACGCAACGCTTTTCTTGTAAACAGTTCCACACAGACATCCGCCCTGCTCTACACCATCGAGTTTCCGAGCTCTTGTGGCTCAAGACTACCAGCTGCTGCTGCTGCTGCCCCTTCTTCTTCATCCTCCTCTTACTATTTTAACATGTAACATACCTATTGTAAGTCATCGTGTAAATGGTTAACATGTAACATACTTATACATTCCAAGGTGGGGCTGCTGCGCTCCCTTGTCATCTCCATCTTCCCATATGCTTGTGAAACATGGACCCTCACAGCAGATCTCCAACGAAGAATACAAAGCATGGAGATGAGGTGCTACAGAAGACTTCTGGGCATTTCCTATACCAACGACGAAGTCCGACAGACCATCACACAAGCCATTGGACAACACGATGACCTGCTCACAGTGGTGAAAAAACGGAAACTCTGATGGTATGGCCACGTCACCAGATCATCAGGTCTTGCAAAGACCATCCTGCAAGGCACAGTACAAGGAGGTAGAAGAAGAGGGAGACCGAAAAAGAGGTGGGAGGACAACATTCGAGAATGGACTGGTTTGACACTGAGCGAAACAATCAGGGTTGCTGAGGACAGGGAAAGATGGAGTACGCTGGTTAAACGAAAATCTGTGGTGCCCCTACGACCTCCGAGTTGTGGGATAGGATAGGATATGATAGGATACTTATTGTAAGCCATTGATTGATTGATTGATTGATTGATTGATTGTTGCTTTAGGTCCAGCGGACTCTTCCGAGCCAAATCAGGACCGGACAACCCCCAATCCGCATAAAAGATCTGCCGAAACAACCCTAGTGGGAAAATTGAATGCCCTCCACCGGCCAGTCACTTTACAATAAAGACATCCCACGCAGGGGACGGCTGAGGCTTTACCCCAACAACTCGAACCCCCGGTTACAAAAACAAAATAGAATACAAACATCATTATAAATCATCAACAAAACACATACATATAAAATGCCTATAGTGCTAAATAATACAATCATAGGAAGCCCTAGTGACCACCCGGCAGAAAGCGTCCAACACTCCCAAGCTGATCCAACAGACCTCATACACAAACAAGGAGTCTTGTCCAGGAAGAGTTTTCAAGAAAAAAGGTAGGTCATTGATCTAGCGAAGAAGAAGATAGTATAGCAGAGTGATAGGACAGATCAGGAATGGGAAAGAGCAAATGAGGAAGACAGCGACAGTGGGAATTTAAAGCACTAAATTTCCAGAAAGTGGGGATACTATTTATACTGAAACCCCCGGCACTCCAACGGTGGGAATTGTAAGCCATTGTGTAAGTAGTCTACATGTAACATACATAATGTAAGCAATTGTGTAAGTTGTCAACATGTAACATACATAATGTAAGCAATTGTGTAAGTTGTCAACATGTAACTTAAATAAAGTAGGTCATTGTGTAAGTGGTCTATACAATAAACCATTCTGACTTCTACTTTCCACTGACTGCCCTCTTTATCATAGTGAAGGTTGTGTAGACTTTCATGGGGGTTCGCCTTTAAGAGTTCCGTTTTGATCAAGGTAGGACAGAGAGAATGAGAAGAATGGTAAGACTGTACTGTTTTGTGATACACCTGACTGCTGCTGTTCTAGACTGCTCTAGTCCACAAGGTTTCAATTCTGACGAATTCATTTGCTAAATTGTTTTTTTTTAAGTACATACAATTGTACTACTGTAGTTCCCGGGCGGTAAGGCTCGGTAACTATTGTTTCTGGCTTTGTCCGTCCAGCGTCCGGTGTCCGGCGTCCGGAAGTCACATTTGTGCATGTTTCTCTGAAACTAATGGATGGATTTCTTTGAAACTTGGTATTTAGTTAGGAAATATTGAACCCTACCAGACGACAAAAAAGGTATGCATGTTGGGTGACGTCATTATGGTGGTGTAATAATTTGCTGTTTCGTTTGTTCTAAGGATTTGGATCAAGTTTGGTAAGTACTTAGACTTTACCCGTGCCTCCAAGATAAAACCAAACTTATGCATATAGAGTGAGGTAATCTTCGTAAAGTCATTTTATACGAACATTTTTTTTTAAAAACATCATCATCATCATCATCATCATCATCATCATCATCATCATCATCATCATCATCATCATCATCATCATCACTCTACCGTTCACCTTTACTGTTCTTAGTCACCTTTTCTGGCTGATCAACCACTTGGTACAGTTAATGATAACTTATCAATAAGTGTTGGAGGCATGGAGTCATGACTAATCCCACGTTGAGGCAATAGTGCTCATCAGGCATGCCGTATTCCTACCCAACAACCCACCCACCGCTACCGAATCTTAAAATACGTCCGCTGACACTTTCACCGGTTGCCCGTGGGCTGCAGAATCCATCAAACCGTCAGCGCATCTTGTACGTGTCAGCCAATCGAGCCTATATTCTCAGAGACACGTGTTCACCTGGGCTTAAGGGCCGGCACTTACTTGTCACAAACGTCAAAGGGGATCAAGGCCGCCACTCTGAAAGCACATGCCACAGACAGCATCCGCACATTGCACAGTGCGCACCGCTTGTCGCATTTGTGAACTGGCATTTTATGTTTGTTAGTCATCGTTTGTAATGGGCCAGCGGACTGCAAACAGCCGAATCAGGACCACCGTTTGGTTGAAAGAGGACTCGCCCCTGCCTGATCCGTATACACGATCCGCTGAAACAACTCTAACGCTAACAGTGAAGACACTCCAACAGCCGGTCACTTTACAATATTGGAATACCAAACAGGGGATGCTGAGGCTGTATTCTTAATTTATTGAATCCCAGTTTACAAAAACAAAATAAAATATAAATATTATAAAATATTAAGAAACCACATACATATAACATGTCTACATTGCTAAATAATACCACAAACATCCCTAGTGACCATTTGGCAGAAAGCGTCCAATATCATTTTCCAAGTTGACACAGCAGACCCCACACACAAATGAAAAGTTTCAGGAGTTTTCAACAACAAAAAAACGGTAGGTGGCTGACATATTGAAAGAGTGAATGCTGTAGACAACGGAAAAGAAAAGTGAATACTGCAGACAACGGAAAAGAAAAGTGAATACTGTAGACAACGGAAAAGAAAAGTGAGTACTGTAGACAACGGAAAAGAAAAGTGAATACTGTAGACAACGGAAAAGAAAAGTGAATACTGCAGACAACGGAAAAGAAAAGTGAGTACTGTAGACAACGGAAAAGAAAAGTGAATACTGTAGACAATGGAAAAGAAAAGTGAATACTGTAGACAACGGAAAAGAAAAGTGAATACTGCAGACAACGGAAAAGAAAAGTGAATACTTTAGACAACGGAAAAGAAAAGTGAATTCTGTAGACAACGGAAAAGAAAAGTGAATTCTGTAGACAACGGAAAAGAAAAGTGAATACTGCAGACAACGGAAAAGAAAAGTGAATACTGTAGACAATGGAAAAGAAAAGTGAATACTGTAGACAATGGAAAAGAAAAGTGAATACTGTAGACAACGGAAAAGAAAAGTGAATACTGCAGACAACGGAAAAGAAAAGTGAATACTTTAGACAACGGAAAAGAAAAGTGAATTCTGTAGACAACGGAAAAGAAAAGTGAATTCTGTAGACAACGGAAAAGAAAAGTGAATACTGCAGACAACGGAAAAGAAAAGTGAATACTGTAGACAACGGAAAAGAAAAGTGAATTCTGTAGACAATGGAAAAGAAAAGTGAATACTGTAGACCACGGGGAAAAAAAGTGAATACTGTAGACAACGGAAAAGAAAAGAGAATACTGTAGACAATGGAAAAGAAAAGTGAATACTGTAGACAACGGAAAAAAAAGTGAATACTGTAGACAACGGAAAAGAAAAGTGAATATTGTAGACAACGGAAAAAAAAGTGAATACTGTAGACAACGGAAAAGAAAAGTGAATATTGTAGACAACGGGGGAAAAAAGTTAATAATGTAGATAACAGAAAAGAAAAGCTAATACAGAAATACAAGAAGTGATAGAAAAGAGGAAATTTGAAGCACCAAATTACCTAAAAGTGGGGAAACTATTTATACTAAAAGATCCCCCGGTATCCCCAAGGAAAATTGTATTTTAATTTTTTTTTAATCTCAATCATGAAGTTTCTTTGGTAATTTATTCTGTATTTGCAATTATTGTGATTGCCGGGGCTGTGATACTATGCTGATTGTGATATTGGTTTGGCAGCGGTTGTGTGTGCGTGAATATCAGTACAACTTACGTGTTAATCTGATGAGTAAAACTTGATGCAACAACAACAACCAGTGAATAGGATGCTTGCTTGATGTGCTCTTGTTTATGACATGAGAGAGAAAGACAGACAGACAGAGAGATATTTACATGTGATACTCTTGTATGTTCTATACTATGGGTTTTACAATGTAAACTGAAAGACGTGTGAGGGAACTTGCGAGTGTGCTAGATTTGAAGAGCGTTATAGTATGCATGCATTTTCACATGTTATACCCGATGTTTTTCAAGTCTGAATGTCTTGTATTTATTTGACCAAAGTTCAACGCCTGTCATCATTATTCCTAGTAAGAGGTAACAAAGATTTGTTGAATTGAAAGAACCAAAGAACTCCCTTCTCTTCCCTTTACCCCCCCCCCCCCCTTCCTCTTTCCCAATATTGAAAATGATGTAAAGTCTGTCACGGCAGACAAAGCTATAGATTGTCGCGATACAAGCGCCTACTCTACGCATCCTCGATAATCTGCTATAAGTCCAGACAATGTGTCATAGACAGTACGTCATAGACAGTGACGATAATAATATTGTTTTCGGAATGACGCAGTATGCGACATTGTTTTTATTTAGTGTAGTTCAATTTTAGATTATTGTTACCATAGACAATTTGTGTACTATCCTTTCGATTGGCTGGATGTGGGAAATATCGTTAAGAAAAACCATTCGAGCGACCATCTTGGAGGGCAAGGAACGTATGTTTACGCCAGACCACTATTTCGGATTACTGAGGTCATAAAGTTGGTTCGAAAAGCTCGTCTCACCCTAAACAACACGTGTCGTAGACACCACAAACGAATCCTGAGCTGGTAAGTTACGATTCGATGTGTGAAGCTGGGAAATGGGTAGTCTTGTGCTTGTGTCCATTGCGCCATGCGAATCATTCATCGTCCTTCATCAAGGTGATTCGTTATTATTCTTCAATGTATGCAAATTATATGATAATAGTTATTTTAACATGTCGTTCTCATTTCATATAAATTCTTCAGCGCGTGAAGTTTATATGGTGATAGTTAATTTAACATGTTTGCTTAGTTCATAAAGAATGTTGGTGCATTCTTAAACATTGGAACAGTGTGGATGAACAGCGAGGAAAGAACATTATTATGTTTGAGAATAAGATGCAATAACCCGTGAATATGCAGGGTTCTTATTCAAACAACGTCAACGGCGTTCCTCGCTGGTCATTCAACAGGATACAGATTGTGTATTTAGTCCCTGTTAATTTGTCTGTGCGCAGGGAAAGGATTTTTTGTTTTTTTGCTTCCTTCTTCATAATATTTTCGACTGTCGGATTCCTGATATGATCGTTTAACCTACTTCCACCCTCAACGCTTATTCTTCTGATGACATGGAGCTCGTCATATCCCTGACGTCCATGTGAAGCCAGCTGGACGATAATCCTTTTGGTCAAACGTGAGGACAGAATTAAGTTAAACAAAAGAGACAATTCTTCTTCTCCATCAGGGAATCCACGTCAGATAAGTGACAATTTTAATCAACAGTGAAATTCTTTAGAACCATGATTTCACGGGTTTTTGTATCACATCATATGAAATAAATATCATCAACCATCAACCAGTGGTATTCTTTTTTAGTTGTAAAAAAGCAAACAGGACGAATGAATAGCCAGTAATTTCTTTTATTCTTTATTTTCTATTTCTCAACATTATTTTCTTGTTTCTTATCGATTTTAGGCATAGTAAAAAGAGGAAATTGATTCAATTCATATAAAATTCTTTTAATATATTCATTCACCTTTTAACATCAATATATATATTAATATAAAATATATATATAACGCGACAATGGGGGCTCGTCTCGTGATAGTTGGAGTCACAATCACTTTTTAAGTCGTGTTACCACTGGTGGTGATGATATTTACTACATTGTACATGTAAATTATCATTGTATCATTCATTTGTTCAACGCGGGAGGTTGGCGGGAGCCGCTCTTACAAATGGGCGGACTTATGGACTACCCTACCAACCAATGTAACATCAGCTTCCCACGTCGATCATAAGTTACCAGTTATATTTACAGATATAATTAGGTTGCATATTTATAACCTTATGCAAACGACTCCCAGTACGTGTTGTCAATCAAATGTTCAGCAGTAATTTCGGGTATTACATGCTGTAAAAGAATAGGCAGAACGGTGGTCTATTTTATTATCTCAGTCTTAACCGATTGAGTGTTTGAAGCTAATATTGGAATCCTATAGCATTTGTTGTTATAGTGAATCCGGAGACACGAGGACCTGTGTCAATATTAGAGAGAGAGATAACAAGTTATAATTTAGTATAAAGACTAAATAACTTGTTGACCTACTAGTCACCTTTGAAGGTAAGGTAAATGTTCTATGTTCAACGGACCGAACAGTAGACAGACAGTAGCGTCGCGCTTAATAGATCAGTGATAAACGGAATAATCACACAGGATCATTAAGTCAGTTTTTTGTAGCCTAACATTTCTGTTCGCCGAAGTAAGAGCGACATAGAAAATTAGAAGAATACTCGTAGTGAGAGAGTATTAGCAGAAGGGTCTAGTAAACTCATCCGCCACAAAGGAACGGACCGCGAGTTATACTAGAGTGTATTTTTTAATTTATAAATATACACACAGTAAATCCATGAGACACGGGTGTATCATCCAGGGTGGATTGTATCTGTGTGGCAATCAAATAAGGCCACGTACAGTTGATCTTATTAGGCGAATCAAGGTAAAGGTAGCAGGATAACTTTTGTGAATTTGATAAGTTTAGCTACTGGATTCGAGCCTAGACAGTGACACGTTATCACAATTCTAATTACATTACAAGAATGAATTAGAATCTTTGAGTTCGAAGTAGAACTGGTGTTAACAAGAGGGTGCCATTGCCGGATACACAAAACTCTTCTTTTCAAGTTCTTGGTTTTATGCTGTTAATACGCGAATAGCAAATAACAGAATTTGCGGTAAAAGCGTATAGTTATAACGAATCCATTGGGGTTGTTCGAAGATATTTCAAAGAGTTGCCATTTTTGTATTTTTTTTCCTCCTCGGGAAAATAACGTCATTGACGTGACGTAATCGGCGTGACGAAATCGGAACTTTTCGAACGCTAATTTATTCTTTCCTGTCGTATTACATTTTTGACATTCGTAAATGACCACTCGTGCTCAAGCGAAAGCAATGGAAGCCAACGATCCTTTCTTAAAGTTTAAGGCCGAAGGAGAAGCGTTGGGGTTGTCGGGTCCAGATCTTGTCAATTACGTCAAGGAAGAGAAAACGCGTTTAGCTCAAGCTGAAGCTGAAGAAAGAAAGCGACAAGCTGAAGCTGAAGAAAGAAAGCAACAAGCTGAAGCTGAAGAAAGAAAGCGACAAGCTGAAGCTGAAGCTGAAGAAAGAAAGCGACAAGCTGAAGTTGAAGCTGAAGAAAGGAAGCGTCAAGCTGAAATCGATGAAAGGAAACATAAAGCAACATTGGAATATGAATTAGAACTCGAACGAATACGTCACGTGAACAGTGACAACACCAACGACAATGCTGCCGATCCGTCGGATTCCCGTTCATCGCAGTTTTATCAGGAAAAACTGAAGATAAAACTACCTTTTCTGGAAGACAAAGATGATCTGGAAGATTATCTACGCACATTTGAGAGAACGGCTAAGATTCAAGAATGGCCGATTAATCAATGGGCTCCTCGCCTAGGCACCTTGCTAAAAGGGAAAGCGAGGGAGGTCTACTCTATGTTGAGTGATGCTGATGCCGGCGATTACGGAACATTACGGCGATCATTATTGTTCCGATTCCAGCTGACGGCTGAAGAATATCGGAAAAAATTTCGAGAGGCCAGAAGACAGCAAGGAGAATCAACACAAGAGTACGCTACCAAGTTAGATCTCTGGTTATCCAGATGGCAGGAACTTGCAGGGAAAGACAACACATATGACGATCTGCGTGATTTGATACTGCAAGAAAAGTTTCTTAGTGGGATACCGTTTGATCAAGCGCGTTTTGTCAGAGAAAAGGAGCCGGAAACGATGGGCGATGCAATAAGATTTGCTTTAACCTACGAATCAGCAAAGCAAGCCACTATGTCTGATCATGAAAGACCCAGGAATAGATTCGGAGATAGACTCAAGCATAGTAGAAGGAAAGAAGATGAGGAAGGAGATAAAAAGAAGGTGGAGGTAACGCAGAAGCAGCTCCACAACGTCAGGACAAGGAGGCCTGAAGTAACCTGCTATACTTGTAACCAGCAAGGTCATGTGGCGAGACAATGCCCAAAAGGAGGGAAAGAAAACAAAGCAGCCGCCGCAATAGCTGGAAGTATGAGGCAGGATGATGTACAGAGTCACGGCAAGCTCTGTTCATTATGTACGGCGATACCGTTCTCGCCGGAGTGCCAAGTAGAAGTAGAAGGAAAGCAAGCGACGGCATTGCGCGACACTGGAGCGTCGATCACCATCGTCGATTCCAGTCTCGTACCCGAGCGATGTTTGTCAGGAGAGACCATTGAGATAGTGATGGCCTCGTCGCCTGCGAAGTTATCACTACCAATTGCGACGGTACACATGAACACACCATTCTTTGAAGGGAAGACTGTTGTGGCCGTTATGAAGCAGCCGGTAGAGCAAGTTCTTGTAGGGAACTACCGTAAGTCTGAGGATGGGAACCTGACGCCTGTTCCAGTTTACGCAATTCGAGAAGTATGCGCAGCAATGCAAACTAGAGCTTCTGTGGGGAAAACAGATAGAACATTGAAAACATCCAATTCTCTGCTCGGGGATGTCACTCCAGTGGAGTTGGGACAAGCTCAGAAGGAGGATCCAACCCTGGAGAAAGCAAGAAAGCTAGCTGACAGTGAGACCAAGCATGGGAAAGGAGGGCGCAAATCAACTTCTAAAACCACCTACAGCTGGAGAAAGGGAATTTTGTACCGTACTTTTCTCCAAAACGGTAAAGAGACCAAACAAATTGTTGTCCCAAAGAAATATCGCAACGAAGTGTTACGATTGGCCCATGACACGCCGATGTCAGGACACCTGGGTGTAACCAAAACCAGGAAGAGAATCTGGAACGATTTCGTATGGCCCGGAATCTGCGGAGACATCAGACGCTATTGCGCGTCATGTGACATATGCCAAAGGACGTCACCGAAGGGTCAAGTTCGGAAACTGCCTTTGGGCAAGATGCCAATAATCCACACACCTTTTGATCGTGTGGCGGTGGATATCATCGGACCTATCTTACCAGCGTCCGACAGGGGGCACCGCTATATAATCACCATGGTGGACTATGCTACACGCTACGTCGAAGCCAAACCATTAAAATCCATCAAAGCCGAAGATGTGGCCGAATCATTGTGGGAAATGTGGACACGCTTAGGTATTCCGAGAGAGATTCTGACAGACAACGGATCTCAATTTGTAGGATCCCTAGCTGACGAAGTGAACAGGCTATTGAGTGTGAAAGGCCTGAGGACCACACCGAGACACGCACAATGCAACGGGTTGGTGGAACGTTTCAATGGTACCATCAAAAGTATGCTGAAACATCTTTGTCAAGAACAACCAAAAGAATGGGACAGGTTTATTCCTGCACTTCTGTTTGCTATCAGAGAAGTACCGCAAGAATCACTACAATTCTCTCCCTTTGAGCTTCTTTATGGACGAACTGTACGAGGACCGTTACAGATTCTGAAAGAGCTCTGGACACAGGAAGAACAGACGGAAGAAACCAGGACCACATTTCAGTATGTGATCGACCTCCGGAACAGAATTGAAGAAACCTGTAAAATCGCCAGAGAAAATCTTGGAAAAGCAAGCGCTAAACACGCGAAACATTTCAACATGAAAGCAAAAGCACGAAAATTCAACGTTGGAGATAAAGTTCTCATGCTTGTTTCTGATAAAGCCAATAAACTGCAGATGCTATGGAAAGGTCCATATGTCGTCACTGACCGCATCAATGAATGTGACTACAAGATTGCAGTAGGAGACAATGAGAAAATCTACCATGCTAACGCACTGAAACTGTACGTTGAAAGAGAAAAGCAAGTGGAAACTCATATCGTCGCCGTTGTGATGATCGACGAACATGAACAGAAAGATACTACTGGAACAAAAGATAGCATACCTGTGATTCAGCTGGAAAATACCCAAGGACCAGCGGATGTTCATTTGTCCGACAAACTGACAAAAAAGCAAAGAACAGAGCTTACAGAAATCTGCGACCGCAAGAAGTCTGTATTGACAGATTTGCCGGGGAAAACATCGTTGCAAGAGTGTAATATCCCAATGGAACAGGATCGAGCTATATTTGTTCGACAGTACCCTCTGCCATATTCTAAGATAAAAGCAATCGGAGAAGAGGTTGAAGCAATGTTGAAAATGAACGTCATCGAACAAGCAGCATCACCATACAGCGCACCTGTAGTACTTGTACAAAAGAAGGACGGCAACAACCGATTCTGTATTGACTACAGGAAATTGAATCAAGCCACAAGATTCGATGCTGAGCCAATGCCTAACATCGATGAGCTATTTGCCAAGTTGAGCAAGAAGAAATATTTTTCCAAGATAGACCTCGCAAAAGGATACTGGCAAATCCCTATGAAGACAGAGGACAAAGAGAAAACCGCTTTCACTACACCGCAAGGTCAATTTCAATGGACTGTGATGCCATTTGGGTTGAAGAACGCTGGGGCTGTTTTCACACGCATGATGAGGAAACTTTTGAAACCGCTGAATGAAGACGCAGTCAGTAATTTCATTGATGACGTCATGGTAGCAACTGAAACGTGGGAGGAGCATGTGCAAGTCCTCAAAGCAACGTTGGATAGATTACATGAGTGCAATCTGACAGCAAAACCTTCCAAATGTTATTTTGGATTTGAGAGCCTGTCATTTCTAGGACACATAGTTGGTCAAGGTACAATTCAACCAGAAGAGGACAAGGTTGAAAAGATCAGAAACGCGCAACCACCGAAGACGAAGAAAGACTTGCGCGCTTTCTTGGGTCTAGCAGGATATTATCGGAAGTTCGTGCCGAACTTCGCTACGCTCGCACTGCCGCTGACTGAAAAGACGAAGAAAGGGCATCCTGAACGAGTTCAGTGGGACGACAAATGCGAAGAAGCATTCACGTCACTCAAGCGAGAGTTGTGCAAGAAGCCAGTCATCTGTCTCCCTGATCCAGAGAAACAGTACGTCCTGAGGACGGACGCATCAGACAGAGGCATTGGCGCTATCCTGATGCAAGACCATGGTGATGGTTTACAACCAATCGCGTACGCCAGCAAGAAGCTGAGTGAAACTGAAGGCCGGTATGCCACGATCGAGAAGGAGTGCATGGCAATAGTATGGGGAATACGGAAGTTTGAACAATACCTGTTTGGAACAAAGTTTGTTATTGAAACAGATCACCAGCCTCTACAATATCTGCAAAAAGCAAGGACAGAAAACGGACGGCTGATGAGATGGGCCATACAACTCCAACAGTACAACTTCTCTGTACGTGTCATTCCAGGCAAAGACAATATCGGGGCAGATTATCTCAGCCGCTCGATGTAAGTGTAAGGAAAAATTGCATTCTTGATTTTTCACTTAAGCGGGGGGATATTGTCGCGATACAAGCGCCTACTCTACGCATCCTCGATAATCTGCTATAAGTCCAGACAATGTGTCATAGACAGTACGTCATAGACAGTGACGATAATAATATTGTTTTCGGAATGACGCAGTATGCGACATTGTTTTTATTTAGTGTAGTTCAATTTTAGATTATTGTTACCATAGACAATTTGTGTACTATCCTTTCGATTGGCTGGATGTGGGAAATATCGTTAAGAAAAACCATTCGAGCGACCATCTTGGAGGGCAAGGAACGTATGTTTACGCCAGACCACTATTTCGGATTACTGAGGTCATAAAGTTGGTTCGAAAAGCTCGTCTCACCCTAAACAACACGTGTCGTAGACACCACAAACGAATCCTGAGCTGGTAAGTTACGATTCGATGTGTGAAGCTGGGAAATGGGTAGTCTTGTGCTTGTGTCCATTGCGCCATGCGAATCATTCATCGTCCTTCATCAAGGTGATTCGTTATTATTCTTCAATGTATGCAAATTATATGATAATAGTTATTTTAACATGTCGTTCTCATTTCATATAAATTCTTCAGCGCGTGAAGTTTATATGGTGATAGTTAATTTAACATGTTTGCTTAGTTCATAAAGAATGTTGGTGCATTCTTAAACATTGGAACAGTGTGGATGAACAGCGAGGAAAGAACATTATTATGTTTTGAGAATAAGATGCAATAACCCGTGAATATGCAGGGTTCTTATTCAAACAACGTCAACGGCGTTCCTCGCTGGTCATTCAACAGGATACAGATTGTGTATTTAGTCCCTGTTAATTTGTCTGTGCGCAGGGAAAGGATTTTTTGTTTTTTTGCTTCCTTCTTCATAATATTTTCGACTGTCGGATTCCTGATATGATCGTTTAACCTACTTCCACCCTCAACGCTTATTCTTCTGATGACATGGAGCTCGTCATATCCCTGACGTCCATGTGAAGCCAGCTGGACGATAATCCTTTTGGTCAAACGTGAGGACAGAATTAAGTTAAACAAAAGAGACAATTCTTCTTCTCCATCAGGGAATCCACGTCAGATAAGTGACAATTTTAATCAACAGTGAAATTCTTTAGAACCATGATTTCACGGGTTTTTGTATCACATCATATGAAATAAATATCATCAACCATCAACCAGTGGTATTCTTTTTTAGTTGTAAAAAAGCAAACAGGACGAATGAATAGCCAGTAATTTCTTTTATTCTTTATTTTCTATTTCTCAACATTATTTTCTTGTTTCTTATCGATTTTAGGCATAGTAAAAAGAGGAAATTGATTCTATTCATATAAAATTCTTTTAATATATTCATTCACCTTTTAACATCAATATATATATTAATATAAAATATATATATAACGCGACATAGATCCCAGTAGAAGATAAAATAACTGCCGCTTTCGAAAGAACAAAATCACTTTCCGAACTTTAAACACGTGAAATCACGTTATTGAGGATGGCTGAAGTGTTAAAAAAATAATATGGCGCAACTGAGATTTTCGTTTTATGCGCAAGATTTGTTTAGAGCTTTAAAAAAAAAATTTCAATATCGTCATATTCTTCACCAACTTCAACATCAACAACAACAAAGACGACGACGACAACAACACCACAACAAGTGGTTGTGCTTTAACAAACTTGTTATCTTTCACAACTTCCCGTCCTTAACACTGTTGTTGTATATTTGCTTTGTTTAAAAGCTTTTCTCTTGAAGTCATAAATATGCTTACACACACAAACACACAGGATCACACACAGGATCACATACCCAGGCACACACATACACACACTTGGTCACACCTACACGCACACACACACACACAAACACGTTTATTTTTGGCCAATCTCTGTTAATCTTTATTGTAATGGTTAGTCATTGACAGCCTTGCCTTCTGTGTGTTCTAAGCTGTTGAAACAAAGAAGTTTATAACTCCGCCTGGATTGTTTTGACACGTGCAGGCCAATATCTGTCACTTGAAACGACAGTACACTTCTCCCATTGTTGCCTGTGTTGTGGATGTGGTGGTGGTGGCGGTGGAGAAGATGCTTTTGCTTGAAAACTGCTCTTTAAACCGCGGGTGGCTAGGTCAAACGTCATTTCAACCCAGCCAGTCAATGACCCTAGCATCTACAAATGTAAAAGAGGGGAGGAAAGACATGGAAGTGATGGAGAGAGAGGAGGTGAGGTATGGGGAGGAGAGGGAGACAGGGTGGCCAGGGGAGGGAGGAGAAGAAGGAGAGTCAGACAGACAGACCGACCGACAGATACGCAATGAGTAAAGAAGAGAAGACAAGAAAAAGGGAAAAAAAGCTGGAGAGTAGAAAGAACATAAGAAATGATGACGATTGGTGAGGGAACAGCGATGGGGGGGGGGGAGGGGGGTGCATCTTGGTGCATGGGTAGAACAAACTTATTTAAAGCAAAAAATAAAATTATTGAAACACTAATAAACTCTTCGCCTTACGCAGTTAACTACTTCAAAGCAGAAAGAGCGGTTTGACCCTAATGGTAATGCATGCCATTTATCACCGCGAGGGAAATACCTTGAATTTCAACACGAAAGAACATAGTAAGACTCTGCTTTAATAGCACAGCTAAATTATTACAAAAAGAAACTCCGCAATGGAGATAAATCTATTTTCTTTAAAAGACATTACAGTAAGCTTACCACGACGTTTGCGTGGTAAGCTTACTGTAATGTCTTTCGAAATCCAACATATACATCCTTTTTATTAATGTCAAATGACATTCTCTGTTCGTTCGCTGCATCTTTCCCCTTAAGTGAAATAGCAATCATAACATTAATTTGAATAGTCGCATGATAACCAAAAAAAAACCTTCTGATTACGCTGTATAAAAACTTTACGCCCCCAACCCTCCGCTCCATCCAGTTCAAAATCGTTTACTGTGACAGCGCGGAATTCAAAACGGGCCAGGCACTAATATAATACCCTCACTTAACTCAATATACCTCGCATGCATGTAGTTGAATGTTGACAACTCATCTCAAACTCGTTTTTTGTTCTACCTGAAAATGGTATTCTATGACCAGCGTGGATGTTTGTGTGTTTTGTTTTAACTTTACAATACTGCACACTTACGGCACACACTGACCAGCATACCTGTCAAGTCTTATGCTTTTGACATAATTCTTATGGAATTTTGCTGATTTTCAAATCTTATGGCATAAGGTGAAGATCTTATGTTTTTTTTAAAATTGTGGTAAAAAAATTATATATATATAAAATTAAATATTATATATATATATATATATAAAATTAAATATATATATATAATTTTTTCACCACAATATATATTATATATATATATATATATATATATATATATATATATATATATATATATATATATATATATATATATATATATATATATATATATATATATATATATATATATATATATCGCTAAGGTTCGTGAACGTGACAATCCATGAATTTTCACACATTTCTTATGGTATTCTGTTCAAACTTATGGTATGGGAAGCAAAATCTTATGGTAAGAGTCCACGAGAGCTTGACAGGTATGGACCAGTGATCCTGATCGTGTGCATTTGTATAACTGCGGTAAACCGCAGTTCTTCACGTCCCTTCCTAATTATACGAATAAAGTCAACACGGGAGGAAGAGGAGGAGGAGGAGAAGGAGAAGAAAAAGAAGAAGAAGAAGAAGAAGAAGAAGAAGAAGAAGAAGAAGAAGAAGAAGAAGAAGAAGAAGAAGAAGAAGAAGAAGAAGAAGAAGAAGAAGAAGAAGAAGAAAAAGAAGAAGAAGAAGAAGAACAACAACAACAACAACAACAACAACAACAAGATCAAGATCAAGAAGAACAAGAAGAACAAGAACAAAAAAGAAGAAAATTGTGCCCAGCCAAAACAGAAGAAGGTGGAATGAAGAAAGACGGAAGTCTGGAAAACGCAAAGCATATTGAGCATGTCATCCGCCAGTCTAACTATACTCGCGCTATTCAAGACAGCAACAACTACAACACTGAACAGCATGAAAACTACCACATCCAGTTTTCCGTGTTAAAACGCACTTAAAACAATTTCATTTGATATATTCAAGTTTGTATATAACATAGCGCGCTTTTCCAGCTCAAGAGCGCTCAAGGCGTTGACCGCTATAGGATCTAACTCAAGTCATCATCATTCAATTCAAAGTTTGTTGTTTGTTTTCTTTTGGCGTTTATTTGCTCTCCTCCTCTTACTAACTCCCGTTTACGTTAAAACGAACAGCTGCCCGCGTTTCACGCTGAAACTCAACACCGACCCAAATCTCACATAAACCCGGTGTTCTTCTGTATAAATCTGACTTGCTTATATTCCAACTCTCTTCATTTCAAAGAGTAACCGCAGTGCGTTAACCGGTCTTAAACTTAACGGCCGGTAAACCCCCCTTCAATGTTTCAATTCCACAAAATAATATAAACCAAAAAAAAAAAAAAGGTTTTAATTTGATTGACGCAAACAATACCGAGCAATCGTGGGATCAACAAACAGATCGCTTCTTTCTTCTTTAGAAAGGGACTAGGGGTAGATGGATTTTTCCCTAAAGCACTGGTCGTACTCCCTTTAATTAATTCAAGTCTTCCGTCTCGAACAAACGGAATAAAGCTAAGAAACTCTTCCTGAACAAAACACAAAAAAGGCGTAACATAAATTCCCGTGTGACCCGAAAGAAAGGCTCAAAACACCAATTCATCTTAACCGAAGCTTTCTCTATTTCAACACATTCTATTGATATCTTAGCCAATGGTTCAAATTTTCTATTTGTAATCATTGCTATGGAGAGGCTGCTTGGTTTCGTCAAGTTACACATGAAGGTTGGTATATAATTTTGATTTCGTTCGCTTGACACGTACCGCAGTCTTACGTTAAAATTATATACGATTAAAAGTACGTACGAGCTTGAAAGTGGTAAAACAGTCCACAGAACTGGAATAGGTGTAGATGCTCTGAACCACTGTTATTATAAATAAAGAAAGGAAATACACAAAATATGATGAGGGCGAGAGAGAGAGAGAGAGAGAGAGAGAGAGAGAGAGAGGGCGACAAAGAGAGAGTAAAACAGAGAGACAGACAAAGACAAACAGACAGGGAGACAGGCAGGGAAACAGACAATGAAAAAGAAAGAGAGCGATAAGAATACAACCAACAACAGCGGTAGAAAAAGGCTCGGGCAATATTCTGTGACCCGACATAACCACACTAGCATGGCAATTTAAAGAAAGTGGAGCTTGAGGTATTAAGGTGTCTTCGCCTTCAGTTTGGTGTCAGCGTGCTCCCAACTATTCACATACATTGAAACACCACCATTTTAGCGATCGCTGGAGCAGCCACAGTTAAGGCACGCAGTCAACCGGCATATGTGACAGTTTTCGGTAAGCACTGGAGCACACACGGCCCCGCCTCCATTTAGGGTACCTTGGCTACCCGGATTTACCCCCCGGAACAGTTTTTTTTAAAAGATAGTCAAAACGGTTACTGAGCTCTTTATGGGATGGTTATAGACTTAACACGCCACAGGAAGATGCGTTTTCTTTAATACACTTCAATGGGAATGTTTGTGGCCGTTTTTGCGATATATCGTTGATCGAACTGGTGTTGTCATTTGTCGAGTAATATCAATGGTGCTGTTCTTAAAAAGTATTACAATGCTAATATATACTGTAGATGTATATCTTTAAAAGAAATATTTATATTTAACGATATAGATCTATTCTATACTGTCCCGTAACTCGAAGGGACACCAGCTTACTTTCTGTCCTCTTTGCGTTATGCTTTAACACATTCCAAAGCCCGTCATCTCTTATCCCAAGCACCCATTCTTAAGCCACCAAATTGTTTAATACATTATCAAAACTTTCCAGACAAACAAAGCGATGATAACTGGAAACGAGAGTGTGTATCAAGACAGATTTTGAACATATACAACGCTAAAGCCTGGATAAACGAACGTAAAAATAAAGAAAGGAAATGATATCACAATCACTTTGTTGACAGAAGTGACCACGCGACAGCTCCTTTACTCTTACAACACCACAGTGCCGTCCATTTTAATAGCCCCATTTCCTCTTCCGCCTTTCCAGACCAATCATCTTAACCTCTCTGTTAACTCTCTGTATATTCCACTTTATATAGCTACCCCGCTCTGTTAACTCTCTGTATATTGAACTTTATATAGCTACCCCGCTCTGTTAACTCTCTGTATATTCAACTTTATATTGCTACCCCGTCGCCAGGCGCACTGCCAGCCATTTCCTGTCTTTTGTATCCGTTTTAAATGCCCGGCCATGCGGTACCCGTTTAAATATCCCGACCTGTGCAGATCCCTACTCTGTACACATGTATCCAGCGTTTACTGTTGAAGGTTCTGACGTCCTTTTTTTCTTCACTAGATGAGCTTTAGAGTTTTTTCTTTATCCCCAAAGGTGAAAACCAGGATCACACTGTTTTTTTAAAAGCAAACAAACAAGAGCCAAATAAGAAGAGTTAAGTTCAGCCCTGAGTTCATTTCAGCTAATTTGAAACAGATCTTATGTATAAACTTTTCTTTAACTCAATTAAAATTTGACACGACACAATATGAAAAGAGGTAGTTTAATTGTACGAAGGGCACAATTGGAGAGGGGATGTTGGAGGAGAAGGGATGGAATGCCCTGTCTTCTGCTTACCAGATTTTCCAGAATTGAAAATGACCTTCAATGCCCGACGTTCCAACAGTAATGGACTGGCCGCGCCTAAGTGCTTAGTGGCACAAAGCCTTAGATAGAGAAAATGGACAGCGGAGTGGTAGGGAGAATGCTAGGGAGAAGTAAGGCGAGCAGTAGTCATAGTAGTAGGCATAGTAGGCATAAGTAGTTTAAGGCGCGAGTGAGATCTTGTAGTTGTCACCCTATAAAAAAAAAGGTAAGGTTACAAGGTAGAGAGTAGTCCCACCGCTGTAGCTCAAGTGGTAGAGCGTTCGCCTGGCACACCGATGACAGTCATGACCCAGGTTCGAATCCCGTGTTGAGCGATATAAAATGTGACCATTTTTACTGTCCATTTTATCAGTATGATTGCTCTGGTCGTTCAGTGTTGATTCAGATCCCTACCCCTCTTTCCCTGGGATGGTTATGCCCGTCTGCCATATCGCCAATGGTGGGTGTAGACGTTAAAATTCAATGTTCAATGTAGAGAGATGTATGGTGTCACTGCCAGTTCCCTTTCACAACGCCTCAAGTTAACCACCAGATACAATACCCGGATTATACGGGACCAGGCAACACTTGCAAAAGAACACTTGCCTCTAAGGAGCAGAGGAACGGGACGGAGAGGAGCGGGGGGGGGGGGTAAGGAGATGGAGAGTACAAACGGAGGGCAAGGAGAGGTTGAGAAATGTTTGAGTGGGGGTGGGGGTGGGGGTTGGAGGATAATAGGGAAATGGAGATATAGGGAGATGTAGAATATAATCACCCGTAGGTCAGTACAAACTATTGTTCTTAGCCGCTCAGTGATGGTCATCACTATATCATTATATGTGCTGAGAAGGTTTTAAAAAAACAAAAAAAACTGTTTAAATAAATTTTAAGTTGAAGAAACTACACAAGCACGCACCACAAACACCATTCACAGCGGCTCTCTCCTAATTGTTTTTAACCATTTTAACTTGACAGCGGTTTCTAACCGTGGGATAGGGGGACGTCGTCAGTGGTCGCGGGGGCTGGTGAGACAATACGAAATCTCGAGATGCATGTGAGGATTATGCTGCAAACTGAGCAAACAGCGATATGACAGCTACGCCTCTTTCTCAGCTGTTTTCGTGCGCTTGGATAACAAAAGCAAAGCACTCGACGCGACAGCGATTGTCCTAAACATAGGAACCCCAGTTTATTGAAAACAAACGGTTCACGTTATCAACTTTTCAACAGACACTAACGTCACCCGGAAAGACACTATCATCAAGTCTGTCAGGCCGCTATCAAAGATCTTCTAAACAGACACCATCACGGCTGTAAAAACGCTATTAAAGACACACCTACCCTACAGTAAAGTGTCAACAGTGACTCTGCAAGACCCACAACAGACCCGGAATCTCGGGTATCAGTCAGGGTTCTCGGAGTGGAGTGGACAAGACGACAGCAACAAAGTTTTCTGACAAGCGCAATACAATAGTATACACTACAATACAATACAATACAATACAATACAATACAATACAATACAATACAATACAATACAATACAATACAAGATTATTGCTTTAGGTCCAGCGGCTCTTCCGAGCCAAATCAGGACCAGCACAAGCGCAATAGCATGAATAGGTGAGCAAATCCAACTTGTAATATCAGACACACACACAGTCACACACACACACACACAAACATTCCGGTCATCTCCCCTTGGCCCCCTCTCCAAACACAACCACGGCTGTTCTGGAATATGAAACATCATTCTGATGAAGATCGTGGAAGGCGATACGCAATGTAACAGCGTCATATCAGAAACCAGCCATGTTTAGCTTTGTCAGCCATTTCTAATAGCAACCCGACTACAACATCTTACATTTCACATTTCATTTCCGGAACGAACACGCATTAATTTTCTGATTCGGATTTGAAATTTGGGGTTTTAAAAAAAAAAAGAGCAATCTATTTGGTAAGAAACATCCATATCATTTTTCGCGCCTCCTTAACTTCTTAACACAGCTCAAATACGACCTGAGCCGCTTTTTGTTTTCTTCACCAAACTCCTGTCTAAAACTAAACCCTTCAAACTTGCACTATTTGCATCTAATTCATCAGAGATAAAGAGTAGAGCATGTCTGACAGTAAAACTTGCACTATTGGCATCTAATTCATCAGAGATAAAGAGTAGAGCATGTCTGACAGTAAAACTTGGAGCAAACTCCACACAAAATTGGGCCAGCAAATTTCGGTTAAAAAAAAAAGAAGCTTTATTTTGATGACGACGACGAAGACAACGATGATGATGATGACGACGACAACGATGATGATGATGATGATGATGATGATGATGATGATGATGATGATGATGATGATGATGATGATGATGATGATGATAAAACCGACGACAACGATGGCGATGGCGCAGGAGATATAGGACAAAAACCAAAACAGTAGCCGCGGCCCATTCTTGACGGACAGTCCAACCCGTGTAGTAGGGAGGCCGGAGAGGTAGGGCCGGTAGCGTGGGTCAGCAGTAGACAGGTATTTCTCACGCCACCACTGCCAGTCTGGCCGACCAAGGTCAAGCTCCCTTTCTGTCCACGGCTGACCTCGGCACGGAGTTTCCAAGGGAGTGGCGACTTTGCATTCACCGAAAAAAAAAAAAAACACCTTGTATTCGAAATCAGGCTTATTAATTATTTGTTTGCATTATATTGCAGTCTCCGTGATTTTTACAAGATCAGATTTTTACGTCGGAAGGAATATTTTCCGCAACGGGCTCAGAATCAGGTGATCAGCAGAAAGCAAGTCTTCGTCTTCACAGATTCCGATACACATTCTGCATGCCACCTACTTCAGCAAGCCTACACACATTAGAGAAAACACCAATGTGTCTGTTATTTTGCAGCACTGCCTCTATATAACAGCATAAAATGCATCAATGCTTTAACCACAATCTTATACATATACTCCGACTACGATCCGAGTGACCCGGGGAAGAATGCGCGGTCCCTGATGCCACTGTGCGTGATCCGATATGCACTAGTTGTGAGAGTGCAAACGTACCGGTCAGTTTTGAGTTTAATCCTTCGTTCTCCATGACAACACTATACCGCAAACCACTCGGGCGGGCGATTAACCTAATTCAATGCCAAATTCGGTATTTATACTTTTAAAAAAATGTAAGTGAAATACAGAAATTCTTACGAATTGTCGTCACATATAAAACAACAAACATCTTACAGCCAAAATGGAGCAACGGCAATGCCTGCTCACGCTGACCTCCTTTTACCTGTTCAAACCACCACCACCCTCCACCCCCATGACTGGCAGGCAGAGAAGAGTTCGGAACTGACACCTCCCCCCCCCCCCCCTTTAATGGGTCGAGTTCCAATATCTCTCCCCCGTCCCCCCGCTCATTTCTCCTCCTCCCTCTTCCTTAACTGTTATTAGTTTGTAGTTGTAACCTAACTACTCCCCTCCACTCCTCTTTCACACCCTTGATAACCACCCTACCCGTTCACACACCTCTACCCCCTTCCCACCTTCAGTCACCCCTCTGTCACCTGCACGATAACACTCACTTATCCTCTTTTCTCTTTTTTTTTTAAAAACTCTTATCCCACCTAGGCCATGACAGTGACTGACAAAAGAAAAGTTCTACATGAAAGACGTAACGGGTCCACGATGAAACTGTGGCAAATACCTGTTAAGACGACTTCAAAACCCCCTGCTGGTCTTTGTTGTGAAATACTGTGTGTCCCACCGCCGTAGCTCTCAAGTGGTAGAGCGTTCTCCTGGCACACCGATGACCCAGGTTCGAATCCCGTGGTGGGCGATATAAAATGTGGCCTTTTTCCCTGTCCATTTTAGCAGTATGATTGCTCTGGTGGTTCAGTGTTGATTCAGGTCCCTACCCCTCTTTCCCTGGGATGTTTATCCCTGTCTGCCATATCGCCAATGGTGGGTGTAGACGTTAAACCTCAATGTTCATTTATGCTGTGTGCGTGACGTTGTGTGTTGATGGCAACTCGCTCTAGGGGCAGATTTTGGAGAATACGTTTTACATTACTGTTGCAGCCTAGTTGTATGATGCATCTGCCTCAAATAACAGGAAAAAAAACCAGCTCAAATCAAAGTACAGATTACCGTTATAAAATAACGTCCAATCACAATCTACATAATTATGAGCACAAGTATACCTCTTGCCTTCAGACAATGCACCTTAAATCAAGATGTCCTGTGATCCAGCCATCACAAACAAAATATGCTGTAAACGTTAATGTGTCGATTTTGTATTCCAAACCTTAACGTCGGTTTCGTATGCGTTCCTCGTACTTCTCCCCTTCCTATCCTTTCCTATCCCATAACTCGAAGGTCGTAGGGGCACAATAGATGATAGTTTAACCAGCGTACTCCATCTTTCTCTGTCCTCAGCAACCTTCATGGCTTCACTTAATACCAAGCCAGTCCATTCTCGAATTTGTTTCTTCCTACCTCTTTTTCTGTCTTTCTCTACTTGTACCGTGCCTTGCAGGATGGCCTTTGCAATGCCTGATGCTCTAGTGACGTGGCCATACCTCCGGAGTTTCCGTTTCTCTTACCACTGTGAGCATGTCATTGTGGTGTCCAATGTGTGATGATGGTCTGTAGGACTTCATCGTTTGGTGATGTGCTGGGTATAGCAAATGCCCAGAAGTTTTCGGTAGCACCTTATCTCCATTCTTTGTATTGTTGGTTGTAGACCTGCTGTGAGGGTCCATATTTCGCCACTTATTCAATACAAATCCCTTCCTCTTTCAACTTCCCTCACTGCCTCTCATAGTTCAAAAATATTGTTTCTATCCTATCCTACCCCATAACTCGGAGGTCGTAGGGGCACCACAGATGATCGTTTAACCAGCATACTCCATCTTTCTCTGTCCTCAGCAGCCCTGATGGCTTCGCTCAGTGTCAAACCAGTCCATTCTCGAATGTTGTCCTGCCACCTCTTTTTCGGTCTCCCTCTTCTTCTACCTCCTTGCACTGTGCTTTGCAGGATGGTCTTTGCAAGACCTGATGACCTGGTGACGTACCATCGGAGTTTACGTTTTTTCACCACTGTGAGCAGGTCATCGTGTTGTCCAATGGCTTGTGTGATGGTCTGTCGGACTTCGTCGTTGGTGATGTGTTGGGTATATGAAATGCCCAGAAGTCTTCTGTAGCACCTCATCTCTATGCTTTGTATTCTTCGTTGGAAATCTGCTGTGAGGGTCCATGTTTCGCAAGCATATAAGAAGATGGAGATGACAAGGGAGCGCAGCAGCCTTACCTTGGAATGTAGACTGATGGTCCTGTCTTTCCAAATTGTTTCAAATTCAATGCTTAAAGCTTAGTTACCGTTTTCCCACCAACACGCTGTCCTCTACATTTGCAACCCACTTTTTCAGGGTATTCACACTTTTCTGCTATCCTATGCACCAACGGGAATCCCCTCTATGAAACATACTTCCGGTTTTTTTCTCCGCGTGTTTTAGTGAGTTATTTCCAAATATTCAAGAATAATAACATGTGTCACTGGCCACCTGTATTTTTATTTTTTTTTCTGCAGTTTATTATCCCTTTCTAACGCCAGTGGCGCGCCTTAACCCTACCTACCTAACATTATTTGTGATTTTTTGAAAAATATTCGGAAAAATATTCAGATGCTGGCTCGAACCCACACCTGTCAGGCGCCATTGGTTTCTGGCTTGTGGACAAGGCAAGTTAGTCCCGCCTTAGCCCACTTGGCCACAACGCTCGCCTAACATATAGTCAGTTACTTCGTGTTTTGTGAAGGTTGCGACGGCGAAGCTATGGAAAACTACAAGAGTCTTCAGGTCCTGTTTCACTTTCTGTCGATGATCGACGCACCTCCGAAGTCGCCACAAATACAGGCCTCTACGATTGTTTTTTGCATCCTTTCACTGAGCATGTACTTCCTCCACCGTTTTTATACTTATCCCACTCGTTTTCTGGCTCTAACAATCGTCGTTTTCGGCAATTTGCCATATTTAAAAGTCACGCGTCAAGCTTTGATAAAAGCAAAACAAGCTAGACCGGAACTTGGTTTCATGCTAACCTCGTTTTAATTTATAATGGCGATACCCACGAGTTTTTATGAGAGGTGCCGGAAAGTTGTGAATAGTACCCCTCGCAAAACCACAGCTATACCTGAATACTCCCTTTCCTTCCTATTCAGGGTATCCTTCATAAAAACAGTGTCTTGAGAATAGGAGGCAAGCATAAAGGTTAAAGATCGTTTGTAAGTTGAGGTCAGGGATAATCAGTGAGGGCTATCCCTTTCAACTACTGGGTCAAACCACGCTAACCGCGTCCCCTGTGACATCCTCACAGTTCCTAGTATCTTAGCTGGGCTGGGAGCGAATGGGAGCATTCTGATTGGTTGACGCGTTACAAAATTCGACGCATGCGCACAGTGCTATCATAGTCTTCGTAAGGGTTAGGGTTAGGGTTTGGGTTAGAGTTAAGAGTTTAGGGTTTGGGTTAGGGTTTGGGTTAGGGTTAGGGTTATGCCGCCTAAGAACTTCGTGAAAAAGCCGGCCCGACATGACCTGGCGCATGCGCAAATGCGCTCGGATAAACTAGGAGACCCGGAACTTGAAGGATGTGACACCCCTCTTTTCTTTGACGGCTACCTGTGTTATAAGGGTCAGTTCAAGGCCTCTCTCTAAACCCCCTATACGCTTAATGTGTCCGGGGACGTAAATTTTACTCTCTCTAACTTATCCCCCCCCCCCTTCCACACCTAACAGACCCTCACTAATCTAACACCCGTCCTCGCATCCCTGCAACTACTCCCTCCCTCTTCTCTCTCCCTCTCTCAACCTGTTGATCCCCAAACACCTAGCCTTTCTTCTCCACATAAATTCCGTGTCTCCCGACAACGGTCTGTTCAGCAGAAAAACAACAAGATGAAACGACGAGAAAAACGACGTCGTCGTCGGAGGAGGTGGTGGTGGAGGAGGAGGAAGAGGAGGAGGAGAATGATAAGTAGTAGTAGGAGTAGTAGTAGTAGGAGGAGGAGGAGGAGAACAAAAGAAAGAAGTAGTAGTAGTAGTAGTAGTAGTAGTAGAAGGAGAAGGAGTAGAAGAAGAAGAAGAAGAAGAAGAAGAAGAAGAAGAAGAAGAAGAAGAAGAAGAAGAAGAAGAAGAACAACAACAACAACAACAACAACAACAACAACAACAACATCAACAACAACAACAGTTCTGTGAAGAAGATGATCAACAACAACAACAACAATTGTGTACTTTTCCGAATCTACCCAACCCCATCTTTACCTCTTACCAAAAACTGTGACCGGAATACTGTACACAGGGCACTCACCGAATATTTAAACAGTAGGGACGCCAGTAACAACGAACGTCCCCTATATGCCTAGGTGTCCGGGAACTTTAATCTACGCAAGAAAGAAGAAAGTAACAACGGACTAGGGAGTATTTTCGAGGGGATCAAGTATCGCCTGATAAAAGCCAAGCCCATCCTGATGTTCTGTGACCGATGGACTGCTTTTCCTTCTCCGATAGCGATCTGGGCCTTTTTTTTAATTGGGTGTCCTTAGCTGATTGCTACATTAGGATCGATCGAACCGATTGGATTATCCCCCCGTCCAAAACGGCACTCGATACTACAGGTGGACTTTGTTACAGGGACGTTCTTTTTGCCCTTGTATGCATCTCACCGCTTCCATCCCTCCCTCTTTCCCCCTCTTCTCTCTCTCTCCCTCTCTATCTCTCTCTCCCTCTCTCTGCCCCTGCAACTTTGCCTTCTTCTTTTTTAGCCACTCTGATCGAACCTACAAGGACTGTCCCCTATACGCTTCATGGGTCCAGGGACGTTAATTTACCTAAAACAACCTACAAGGAAGGCAAAGGAAATATCAATAATACACAGATTCTCAGTTTTATACAATATTCTTCTGCTGGCATCATTTATGACAGCTACTATATATTAATACAATTACAGCATGCTCAGTGCATCATTCCTCTGGCGCCGGAGTGGTGGAAATTGGTTTGAACAGTTGTCAATGTGTATCGCAGATACCCAGGTTGCCGATGGCGGGTGATTCAGAGGCTACCTATGTGGCAAAGAAGAAAAGGTAAACCTGAAATTTCAGCTTTTATCCATCGGTACAGAGAATGGACTGGCTTGACAATGAGCGAAGCCATTATGGTTGCTGAGGACAGAGAAAGATAAGAGTACGCTGATTAAACGATCATCTGTGGTGCCCCAACGACTTTCGAGTTACGGGATAGGATAGGATAGGACCCAGTTGTGCGGTTGTCTGACGACAAGCCCTGCGTCAAACGTTTCCTGCAAGCCCCTTGCATTGTCAAAAGTGATTGACCATGACTGATGGAAGAAAAGAAGCTGACATCCATCAGTCTATCCATATTTTTTTTTAAGATGCATTCTCTCACCAGGTATCTTCACGATCGTTAGGTTATTAAAAGGGACCTAATTTGAAGGCTTCGTTTACTTTAGCCCAAACATAGTTTAGTCCCCTTGTTGTTATATAAAACCCCGACAACGTGGGCTTTCGTTACTCAAACCATCCGCTACAGTTTGAATTTTCCTTTCCTGTTCTGACAGGGAGTGATTTCCCCTGTTTAACGGTACACCAACACGCTATACGATCTACTACTACATGATATTTTTAGCGCTAAAAAAATGTAGCTAGCATTTGCTAATAATAGGCACAACAACTACGGAATGTATTTATTTATTTTTAAAAAAATTATACTTTCCTAAGAGTTGCTTTTCTGTTGCAAGCTCATTTGCATCAGTGAGGCAACACTAACCGTGAATGCTAAACGGATCTGTGGAGGGGGCGTGGTCAAAGCGGGTGTCCCTCTAAGACTCAGAAAGAACGATCTATTTGTTTGGACATTAAACATAGAAAAACACTACAATGCTTCCATGGGTTTTATAATGCCACATGCCAACTCAAATTTAATAAGAACGAGCCTTAGAATGATTAACATCTGACACCACCACAACCACCACCCCTCTTCTCCTCCCCCCACCCCCCACCCCCCAAAAAAAGCGCTACTATCAAATATGTTATCGGAAGGCGGTTGAATTCCTATCATATCCCATCCTATCCTATCCTGTAACTCTATGTTCGTTGGGGCACCACATATGATCATTTAATCAGCGTACTACATCTTTCTCTGCCCTCAGCAACCCTCATGGCTTCGATCAGTGTCAAGCCAGTCCAATCCCGAATGTTGTCCTCCCACCTCTTTTTGTCTCCCTTTTCTTATGCCTCCTTGCACCGTGCCTAGCAGGATGGTCTTTGCAAGGCCTAATGCTCTGGTGACGTGGCCATACCATCACAGTTTCCGTTTCTTCCCCACTGTGAGCATGTCATGTTGTCCAATGGCTTGTGTGATGGTCTGTCGGACTTCGTCGTTGGTGATGTGCTGGGTATAAAAAAAAATGCCCAGAAGTCTTCTACAGCACCTCATCTCTATGCTTTGTATTCTTCGTTGTAGATCTGCTGTGAGGGTCCATGTTTTGCAAGCGTATAGGAAGCTGGAGATGACAAGGGAGCGAAGCAGTCTTACCTTGGAGTGTAGACTGATGGTCCTGTCTTTCCAAATGGGCTTCAACCTTGTCAGGGCAGCAGTTGTTCATGCATATTTGCACGCATGCAAAAATTTTATGCATATAAATATACAAACTACACTACTATAACCTCAAGTTTTAACCATGCAAATTTTCACTCACTCACTCTCTCTCTCTCTCTCTCTCTCTCACTCACTCACTCACTCACTCACTCACTCACTCACTCACTCACTCACTCACTCACTCACTCACTCACTCACTCACTCACTCACTCACTCACTCACTCACTCACTCACTCACTCACTCACTCACTCACTCACTCACTCACTCACTCACTCACTCACTCACTCACTCACTCACTCACTCACTCACTCACTCACTCACTCACTCACTCACTCACTCACTCACTCACTCACTCACTCACTCACTCACTCACTCACTCACTCACTCACTCACTCACTCACTCACTCTCTCTCTCTCTCTCTCTCACTCTCTCTCTCTCTCTCTCTCTCTCTCTCTCTCTCTCTCTCTCTCTCTCTCTCTCTCTCTCTCTCTCTCTCTCTCTCTCTCTCTCTCTCTCTCTCTCTCTCTCTCTCTCTCTCTCTCTCTCTCTCTCTCTCTCTCTCTCTCTCTCTCTCTCTCTCTCTCTCTCTCTCTCTCTCTCTCTCTCTCTCTCTCTCTCTCTCTCTCTCTCTCTCTCTCTCTCTCTCTCTCTCTCTCTCTCTCTCTCTCTCTCTCTCTCTCTCTCTCTCTCTCTCTCTCTCTCTCTCTCTCTCTCTCTCTCTCTCTCTCTCTCTCTCTCTCTCTCTCTCTCTCTCTCTCTCTCTCTCTCTCTCTCTCTCTCTCTCTCTCTCTCTCTCTCTCTCTCCCTCTCTCTCTCTCTCTCATATCACCTAACAAAAACTACGTTTTACAGGAAAACAAAAACCACTCTTCACCAACTCGTATCATCCAGATGATACAGTATGCATAATTAAACCATACGCTTGAGAAATTCGCAAAGACCTACAATGCGAACTCACCTGGACCACAAATGAGGCAAACAGAAGCAAACTGAAGACCAAACAGAAAATTGTTCAATCTCATGGAGGTCTCTTGCGCCTTACTGTTTCTTAAGGCATCTTATCACGTCAAGCATCCGACCGGGGTCCTTAAATTGTTGTAAACTGCATCATTAGGATCAGGCAGTATCATGGAGACACAAACTGGCCTTTCAACCCGATCCTCTAAGATCAGTATACTAGGACCACAATCGCTGGAACTGTACAAAGTGAACGTTCAATTGAACCTTAATAAAATTTCTGCTATTTAGAGTACTACATTTACAAACTCCCAATTTTACGTTGAAGTACAGTAAGTTATGTAGATGTGTGCAGTGGCTGTATGATAACATTTCGTCTATAGAATAGCACAGCATCTAGTATGAAATAACAAGAAATATATAACATTGATGTAATTTATTAGTGCGATAACATTTTGAAATGTAAGCTTATAGTTTTTCATTTATCGTAATTCCTCCAGGACATTTCAACCTCAACACAGTGCATAGCTTCAAATATTCAGGGAACATTGTATCAGACAATGGGTCCCGACAGGAAGTCCTCTCCGGGATCGCACAAACAACTGCTGCCCTGACAAGGTTGAAGCCCATCTGGAAAGACAGGACCATCTGTCTACATGTACATTCCAAAGTAAGGCTGCTGCGCTCCCTTGTCATCTTCATCTCCCTACACGCTTGCGAAACATGGACCCTCACAGCAGATCTACAACGAAGAATACAAAGCATGGAGATGAGGTGCTACAGAAGACTTCTTGGCATTTCTTATACCCAGCACATCACCAACAACGAAGTCCGACAGACCACCACACAAGCCGTTGGAAACCACAATAACATGCTCACAGTGGTGAAACGGAAACTCCGATGGTATGGCCACGTCACCAGAGCATCAGGCCTTGCAAAGACAATCTTGCAAGGCACTGTGCAAGAAGGCAGAAGAAGAGGGAGACAGAAAAAGAGGTGGGAGGACAACATTCGAGAATGGACTGGCTTGACACTGAGCGAAGCCATGAGGGTTGCTGATGACAGAGAAAGATGGAGTACGCTGGTTAAACGATCACCTGTGGTGCCCCAACGACCTTCGAGTTACGGGATAGGATATAGGATAGGATAGGAAATGAATTCAACCCACTTGAGATAACATATTTGACAGTAGCGCTTTATGTCATGGTTAGGAAAATGTTAAATTAGCTGTAAACGTATAATTATAGTAGGAACGACGACGACGACGTCGACGTACTAAGGGGTAGGAAGGGGGGGGGGGTAAAGGGGGGCGAGAGAGAGAACTATATCAGGTTTCTATGACGGTAGCGAATAGGAATGTTATCGCTAACTCGGAAGTTACCCAAACTGCCCAATCCACCTGCAAAAACTGCCCAAACTGGTTGATCAGTTTCCTAAACCACAATGGAAACGACTTGCTAATGCCTGAAAAGCTGACACAGTAATAATTTTGAACTAACATTACCTGACATTGCCCGCACTCTCAACAGGTGGACATAATAACCTGATCCATTATCTTCAGTCGACAACAATAACTATGAGCTGATTCGGAACCAGAGTTCAGCATTGCACGTGTGCAGTTTTGATAATAAGCTGCTAGTGTTGCCTGAACTGTGTAATAATATATCGTCTTTTTTGGTTTATGCCCTCTCTTTAACGTTTTATCTTTGTTTAATCCTGGCCTTAAATCGAGCTCCTTCTTCACGATCCTTTTCTTAAGCCCTTCCCATACACTTTTATTTCCTACAATGATCCCTTCTTTCAAATGGTATCTTACTTAAAGCCGTTCCTCAAAACAGGTGAAAAATGATATAAAATGCTGGGCAACTGCTCAGCGACCCTCTAAGCTCCTGGCTACATGATCTGGGTGTATATGTAACAACCTTGCTGCCTTATCGCACGCAACCATGCTAGCCAAGAAAAAAGGCCGTTGTTATGCTGCCGATGGATACAACAATACGACTTGGGAATCCGAACGTTCTCCGCCTCTTCCCCACACCCAAATGAATATACAAGTATACAATCTTATCACTCGCCATTAACATCATATTAATCGTATTAAACTTTAAAACATGTGGTTTCACGTATTTGTTAAATTATAGGAAACACAGTAGGAAGGGATTTGGGGGAGGGGGAGAAGAGGGGGGGGAGAGGTGGAGGGGATTAGAGAGAGGAAAGTAAATCAACATACATTGCATGGTTAAAAAAAATTCTTTTAGGTCGTTTACATTGAAAACAAGTCCTTGTTGTCGAAACATTTTCATCTTTGATGATGAACTCCGGTCCTGATTTGGCTCGGAAGAGTCCGCTGGACCTAAAGCAACAATCAATCAATCAATCAATGATGATGAACTACTAAAGCCAGTTTGGATAGGCTATCCCATTTTTGTAGATATCTTAAGTGTTTATTAAAAAATCGTAACGGCACACTTTTATTTCTTCCTCAGCTAAAAGCCGGGGCCATCACCATGTCCGTGAGATGTTTGCGTATGGGACCGTTTTCCAACGCACCGTTCAGGTAACCACGTTCCGTCTTCTGACGACTGAGCATCACTGAGGTCCGCAAAGCAAGCACAAGGATAATAATGAGAAAAGTCACAATGGGTTCATGGAGTACAATGGGGATGCCATGACCCAGCCCAGAGCGTTACAAAATAGTTACAGGTATACGGCGATGCTATGACCCAGAGCGTTACAAAAATGGTTACAGGTATACGGCGACGCCATGATCCTGAACGTCACAAGATAGTTACAGGTAAACGGGATGCTGAGGTTCGCCAAAAGCGTACTCTAGTGAACTCGCCCTGCAGAGATAATTCGCTAATGATGCAGCAGTAGAGTTTGCAAAGACTGATGCAACCTTTAACTTTCCCGTCATTTCCGGTCAGTGCAACCGATACCCGGGGTCGTAGCAATAACGGTGCGAATCCTCTTTTAGGCTGTGGAGTACGTAGGGTGGGGAAGACAGAAAGACGCATTCTGCCTCTCCTCACAAACAATAAAGGCCACGGCAACCAAGATGCGAACCCCTCTTCGGAAGATGCACCGGCACACCTGCGACATCCACCCCGCACCCTGGTAAACGTGTGCATCTTTGTAAGAGAGATATTTAGTGTAACGCTAACCAAACAAAACGTTACCATCAACAATCCGTCTTCTCCTCATCTGTATTTCCCCCTTCTCCAACCTCACCTCTCTCTCTCTCCCCACCCTCCTCCCTTTCACTTCTGTTTGGTCCCTCTCCGCATAGCTTACACCACGAGTAGTTACTAACAAAAGCGAGAGGCTCTGTGGTTTGGGGTCAAGTCTATTTCCTTTGAGGGTCGTGGTTCCAGCCTTTAGCAGCAGCGTCTTGGGTCGATTGGAGAGAGCGTGAGAGACTTCTCCCCCCCCCCCCCCCCCCCACTTGTTGCTCCGCTTGGGTGTGTACTAAGGATTGGTTATGCCTCCCACTCCCACACTCTCTCCCCTCCCCTGTCCTCCTCTCTCTTCCTTTCTTCTTTCTCTCCTCCACTTGTGCAAGAACAGCTAAGCCGACTACTGACTGGATCCTAGGCTTAGGCTTCTGTCCAGTCCAGTGTCCCTATCAGAATTAGCGTTATCAGCAAGGCTAATATGTAGATGATGCTGGGTGCAATCGTCTGCAGTGCCATCGTATTGATGACACTGACTGGTTCTCTGCTTTAGTTACTTAATAGAGCACGGCAATAACCCTAACATTCTTCTCATTCTATTTCTTCGGCGTTTTCCTCCTACTTCTTCTTTGTAACTAAATCTTATTTTGTCCCGGGGGAGCAACATACCCAGTAAATTTTGACAGGAGAAATGAATTTAAACTTTTAATAGCGCATAAAATCCTCCACGCTGATTTCTAACTGTCCTCAGGTTTTATTTGACAAAGTGCTGGTGAAGCATATCGAAATCCTCCCCAAACTTGTAGATTCATTTATTTTAATAGCCTATTATTATGACGCTATGTGGGGCAAATTAAAATCGACCCACAGTTAGCTGTTGATGAGGCAAATCTATGAAAATCCCCCCCTACACTTGTATGGATATCATGACGGCTAGTGTTTGCTGACAGACACAGCACGGAAATGTATACAGAAGGTGAGAAGTTTGTGGGAGGCACCGCCGCGTTTGTGGAAGGAATTATCGCACTGTTTGTTGATAGGGCGCACGGCGGCTCCAGCACAGAGAATCTGCACGTAGGGAAAGCAGAAGGAAGCAACTGTACTAATAGCACACAGCGCATAGCTGAGACCCATCCAGTACGCTTAACTGTCAAAGGTGCTTTGCGAGTCTAAGCTACGCGGTGTGTAAAAGTTAAAGCCTTTTGTAAACTCAGCACCCGCGGCTAGCGGCTAAAAGCTAAATACAGAGTATCTACAGATACAGAAGTAGAAGTAAAGACTTCATACCTTACAACTGGCAATGTAGCCTGTGCTGAGATACTCAGCACCCACGGCTAAATACAGAGTATCTACAGATTGAGAAGTAGAAGGGGACAAACAAATTAGTGTTGAAACCTTACTAAATGGCACGATAGTCTGTGCTGGTATCGGTTGTACCCACAACTAGAGGCTATTTAATTAAAGAATACACCTATGTTGTCATGAACTGGCTAGTTTTAACTCTGCTCATTGACTATTCAGCCTTGTGTAGTTTTTGTAACAGTAGAGAGTCAGTATATAACACAGCAGCAATAAAAGTACACACCGCGAGCCCGACCCACGCTGCGTAGTTAATCAGCACTGTGTGCGAGAGTCGTAAATATTTTACCCAATGAGAGCTTAGGCAAAGCGGTTCGAGCCAGTTTGACTGGGTCCGAGCCTAACACAGCTTTGGTCAGTTGGGAGGAATACACCGAAGTGTTAACAGCTAGAAAGCTGGCAGAGAAATCTCTCCACACTTAGACCAGGAAGCAGGACTTAGAATCTTAGAATTCTATCAAGTCACAACGGGCCTGAACTTGTCAAACAGGTAAATGAACACCCTTCTGTTTCATCGTGATATATTTATATTATTGTTGAAATTATGTTTGAAGACTTTGCTATGCATAAATGTGAATTGTTAATCCGAATTTGCCGTACCACGTGGAAGAGCCTACCACGAGGCGAAACACGACCGGTTGCGCCGCCATGTTGTATCCCGTACGGAACCACTGTTGTTTAACTTATATGTATGTTTGCAGACCAGTGGCTGTACCACTGAATGTTTATATTATTATTAATTCTGTATGTGTATAGTTAGACACGATTGATATTTATGTATGTATAGGAATTTAGAGTGAGATTCCAGTGGACCCCGGAAGTAGCAGAATGTTCGTCGCTTATGTATAGAGATGTGGAGCTATCACTGAGGGCTACTTTGGCTTTCAGTGAGACGCTCTGCACAAACCGATTATTCAGGGTTGTGCAGAATTTCGTCTCTTATATTACAGACGAGCAGGCGAGCTATCCCGAGCTATCCCGAGCTATCCTGTGCACCCCGCTCCACAGAAACGACTAGTTGGTTGAGGAGCCTCTACCGCACAAGTCGGAAAGAGCTACCTTGAAAAACACCCTGTCAGACCCCACAGCGTGGCAAGGGAACCCAACTACACAACGACAAAGGTGTACCAGAAGCTACCTCACAGAAGGACTTTGACCGCACCATCAGAAAGTTAAGTGTAATCGACGAAGGTGCACTTAAACTCTTCAGAAACTGTAAAACGGACCACAGTAGTCCAACTCTTCAGAAACTGTAAAACGGACCACAGTAGTCCAAATCTACATGAAATATAATAGCAAGTGCCCGAGGAAGATATAACAGCTGCCTAGACTATCAGCGATCGAACTATTAGCAGTGACTGAGACTTTTTAAGTTAGATTAGTACTTAGAGAATCTTGTATAGAGTAGAAGAAATAAATGTGTGATTTTAACTGTTATCAAGTGGCTGGACTACATATGATTCATAGCCGTGTGAAAGCTAGTGTGACAGTAATCTTTTACCATTTTTTCTATCTATTTCTGTACCCCAACCTTAACACAGAACGAGCTAAACAAATAAATTTATTAAAGTAATTCATAGGGTGACTTACTAGCAGTTCCCACCGAATAAACGTGAGGGTCCATAATTCCATTGTGCAGAGCCCATAAACCCCACGTGACATATGTTACGTTGAAACGCGCACGATAGTATGTGGGAGGCGCGCACAATATATCCAATCGTTTTATTTTTGTAGAGCATTCAATAACAGAGTGTATTTACCCTTGATTTGATTTTGCGTTGCCAGTGATGACGAAGTTCATTCTGATTGGTTATATTTGTGTCACACACAAACATTCGAACGTTCTCTCGAGTATAGAGAAACTATTTATGTACCGCACTGTTTGAGTTCAGGAGAGAATTGTATAAAGAGAGAAAGTGAAAAGCGATTGAGCGATTGTATGCAGTTGTTGATGTACGCTGAATATAGTTGGGAAACTTCATATGACGACTCCTGCCTTGTTGTTGAGTGAACAGGTTGCGTGGATAAACGAATCAGAGTGGCTGGTAGAACGGCTTACTAGTAACCGAAAGGTCCCTAGTTGGAATCCCGGATTGGCCAACGTGCGACATTATTTTCCCCTTGCATGCCATCAACTGGTTCGCTGGTGTCAGATTAAAGTGACCGGTAGTTGCCTATGCGCTCCGGTGTCGTTTGACTATAATCTACAATTATTACAGATACAGAAGTAGAAGGGGACAAAAAATTAATATTGAAACTTTACTATATTCTGTGCTGGGATACTCAGCACCACAGCTAAATTGCAGTGTCATAAGATCTTCTGCACACACAAAATCCTGAAGCTTTGCTGACTCTTGTATCAGCTATCATACTGAAATATTCGCGGCTAAATTCAGAGCAACTACAAATGTTAAAAGCAACCAGTAACCCCTTTTGCACTAGTCTTATATAAGATGTACTCGGCAGTCATGGCTATAATACGGAGTATTTTGAGTACCGAATTCAATGTCTCTCCGAATTTGTTTTTATAAATAATTTTATTTCTTAGAACACAGGACCAAACATCGGTATTGCCTGCAGGGGGTCTTCGATACTCAGATTGTGGGGTGGGGGGGGGGGAAGAGGAGGAGGAGGAATGAATACCTGTTTAGTTTTACCTGTGCAGAACAGTTAAGAGAGGAACGCAACGCGATCCGCTGAAAGTCAACAAACATTTTTCTCTGGCTGAAATCTCACAGCGAACAGGCGCACAACCTGTCTTTAAGTTTTTCCTCGTCCAGGTGTCTTCTAGAACAGGGAACTGTGGAGAGGAGTGTAGTAAAGGGGTGGGGGTGAATGTAAGAGAGAGAGAGAGAGAGAGAGAGAGAGAGAGAGAGAGAGAGAGAGAGAGAGAGAGAGAAAAGAGAGAGAGAAAAGAGAAAAAAGGGGAGAGAGGGAGGGGGGGAGAGAGAGAGAGAGAGAGAGAGAGAGAGAGAGAGAGAGAGAGAGAGAGAGAGAGAGAGAGGCGTCCGAAAAATATATTCAGAGACAAACACAGAGAGGCAAAAATAGAAAGACGTCTGCAGAGCAAAAGATAGACAAATAGAAAATGTAAAGAAAGAGAAAAAAAACAAAACAAGTACGGTAGGATCGGAGTGTCATAACGAGAAGAAAGAAGATGCTGCTGTGTTGATAAACAAAACATGTTTGTTAGGACTTTTCTTAAGGACTATGTTATGGCTTTACGTTCTGTTTCGTCGCGCTCTGTTTTACTTTTTTATTTTCTTCACAATGGCAATTGCTGTCTTTTCTTGCCTCAGAAGACTACTTGTTTCCTGTACGTTAGCTTCTGCCAGTCGCTGCGCTGTTACTGTCATTATTAGTGCAACGACGCCGTGTAGTATTGACATTGTGTTTTATTTCTCGTCAAGCCTCCCTGGTAGTTTTATCTATTCTCCAGCGTTTTATTATCGTTCAACATCTCTTGTTGTTTATTGTTTACAACAACGTTCTTTTTTTATTTTCTTTGTTTTTTATTTTCTTTGCCTATCTATCTTTGTTGTGTTTTTTTCCTGTGCTTTTATCTTTCCTTCTTTTTTTCTTCCGTTGACTGGAAAGGTATACCTTTTATTCAAAATTTGATTAGTACATAGTGTTTTTGTATTGTTGCTGTTATTATAGTAGTAATAGTAATAGTAATAGTAATAGTAGTAGTAGTAGTAGTAGTAGTAGTAGTAGTAGTAGTAGTAGTAGTAGTAGTAGTAGTAGTAGTTTCTTTCATTCTTTTGGATCCGTTTCCTTGCTTGCCATGCACATAAGGTTGATGAGGCATCTCTAAAAATTGTTCCGATTGGTGCAACGCATGGCGTTTATTATGACAACGATTTCTTTTTTCTTTTTCACTCGTACGGCCTTTCTTTCGTTGCTGCTTTTTCATATATACCTCTGATTTCATTTCCTGTCTAAGCAGGTGTCTTTCTTTTTTAGTTGTCCCCCCCCCCCCCCCCCCCATGATTTTGATTATTCGTTCCATAAACACTGCTTTTTAGTCTCTCTCTCTCTCTCTCTCTCTCTCTCTCTCTCTCTTTCTCTCTGTCCCTCCCTCCACCCCCACTACCTTGCCTCTCTCTCTCTCTCTCTCTCTCTCTCTCCTCTCTCTCTCTCTCTCTCTCTCTCTCTCTCTCTCTCTGTGTGTGTCTCCCGCCCTGTTTGTCTCTCAGTGATGGTATTCATAGTATCTAAACAACTTACAAAGTCAAGAAAGAAAAACTATGCAAGAAGACAGTTGGCGATCAGGGGCCATATGCATGACGGTGCGACTGCTTGTCGTACGACAAGCGCTTAGGGGTCTTCTAGCTCTCGGTCCGAAAAATCTTGTCGTCTGCTGCTATTCAAAAGCACCGGACAACCTCACCATTAGCTAGCGAGGTAGTTATTTTTAGTTGAAGGGAATCCCCAAGTTTCCGGTCCAACCGCGCTTGCGCTGAATTGTCCCACGGGATTTTATACAATGGAAGTGTGGCTCCTCCATATGAGCCCTCTAATATTTGACTACCCAAATGCTGGGCAAAGTAGGGTTGTTTCCTTCATTTCCGGCAGATCTAATCTTTTAGCTAATCAGCTAACTGAGACCAATCAAACCGCTTTTATCGAGGACACACCTTTAAAATGGCGACACTTATGATAGTGCACGTTTCTTCTCCAGTTCAAGAATGAAAATCTGTCATTTTCATGTCCGATGGTCTGCCGACTATTTTGACGTCATTGTGATTTTTATGTTTATTTGTATCCCGTACATTGCATCATTGTTTGTGAACACAGCAGTGGAAAAAATGGCGATTGTGGCAAGAAATAAATTGTTTTAGACTGTTTCCGTCCCTACGCGCTACTGTTGCCACCGACCTTCATATCAGAATGAAGGCGGCCTTTTTTTAAATCAAAGGTATCGTACCGAACATAGTGGCACCGCTAACTTTATCGTACGACAGTGCCACCGATAGCGCCTACAAGTGGTTCATGAATTCCACGACAGAGGGTTATCAGAAGCTTTCTGTTTATCGGACCTACAAAACCCTTGTCGGAGGCTTCATGAACACGTCCTCAAGCCTAGTATAGCAGTGCGTCGATCACTGCGGCGTGACGTTAGAAGTGTTTGTATGTGTGTGTGTGTATCACCTACGTCATCATAAACGTCACGTGTGGGCCACATAGCCATCATTGCACTGGCATTTCAACGGAACAAAACTTTTAAATAACGGTCGACTAAGCCGCAGTTAGCAGCAGCAGTAGGGGCGGGGCGGGGCGGCAGCAGCACCATCTACAGCACGATGTAAAATATTTGGTGGCGGGGTGGTGAAACACAACAGACAGTAGACTACAAGCTCGACTACAAAGGAAACTTACCTCAGACCCCAATGGACTACAATGTAGACTATACATGGAAACTGATCTGGGACCATTGCGCCATTAAAGTTAAAAGACTGTAAAGTTAAACGACTGTAAACTATTAAGTCACTCGAGAGCCCGTGCAATGAAATTTCAGACAAACAGCTGAGCCTCAGAAAGGAAACAACACACCGAGGATCAAGGCACAAGTACACCAAGTATCTCAGCTTCCAGAACGTCCTGAACAGTCACAGGGTAGAATTAGTACTGTCTCCAATTCTTCGGTAAAACGCTCACTGTAACGGTATCACTGTAGTAAGAAAATGCATTTTCAAAACAGTCAAGTAGAGTGAGGATACTACTAAGCATGAGATCTGTATTTATTCCAGGGGCAACCTACTATGTAGTGTCTGCTGCAGCTGAAACTTCAGAATTATTGCGTCACCATTATTGTAATAATAGCTGTACTGCACCAACGATACTACAGCTGAGGTAAAGACAATGACTATTCCCGTGGCGTAACAAAGAATATCTGCGTGTCATTAAGTGCTACAGGAACCTAATACATCATACGACGCTGACAACAATGCATACTTGAGGTGTCACCACGCGCCAAAGGTATGTCATAGATCTTCTCACATCAACTCTTCACATGGTTCAGACTCAAAACACGCTTCAGAACAGTCCCTCCTCGTCTTACCTCACTATTTAACGGTTCGCTTAAAGCAGCATTCTTTTCTCTTATTTCCATACGAGCAATCCATCGATGACAACAAATAACTCATGTGTTTCAAAACAACCTTTCACCATTAGACTGTAATGTTTCAAATACAACATTGAAAGGTGTGAGTGATTGTGGGGGAGGGGTGAGAGAGGAAGGGGAGAGAGAGGGAGAGAAAGAGAGTTTGTCTTAAGTACATGAGATAAATGGTCGTATGCCAGCCGCAGCATTTATCAACGACAACATCGGGTTGATTTTTGTGGCAAAAATGAGGTGCATGCCTTCTTCAACTTTGCGAGCACGCTTCGACCTGAGCCAGGAACCTATATCCTATCCTATCCTGTCCCGTAACCCGAAGGTCGTAGGGGCACCACAGATGATCGTTTAACCAGCATACTCCATCTTTCTCTGTCCTCAGCAGCCCTGATGGCTTCGCTCAGTGTCAAACCAGTCCATTCTCGAATGTTGTCCTCCCACCTCTTTTTCGGTCTCCCTCTTCTTCTACCTCCTTGCACTGTGCCTTGCAGAATAGTCTTTGCAAGGCCTGATGATCTGGTGACGTGGCCATACCACCGAAGTTTCCGTTTCTTCACCACTGTTAGCAGGTCATCGTGTTGTCCAATGGCTTGTGTGATGGTCTGTCGGACTTCGTCGTTGGTGATGTGTTGGGTATAGGAAATGCCCAGAAGTCTTCTGTAGCACCTCATCTCCATGCTTTGTATTCTTCGTTGGAGATCTGCTGTGAGGGTCCATGCTTCGCAAGCATATAGGAAGATGGAGATGACAAGGGAGCGCAGCAGTCTTACTTTGGAATGTAGACTGATGGTCCTGTCTTTCCAAATGGGCTTCAACCTTGTCAGGGCAGCAGTTGTTTGTGCGATCCTGGAGAGGACTTCCTGTCGGGACCCATTGTCTGATACAATGGCTCCTAAATATTTGAAGCTATGCACTGTGTCGAGGGATTGGCCTTGGACTTTGATGTCCGTATTGATGCCATTGGTGTTGTTGGTCATCATTTTGGTCTTCTCTGCACTTATTTCCATTCCATAGGCTTTGGAGGTGGTGTCAAGCCTCTGTACCAGCTGTTCAAGTTCTTGTTCCTCTCCAGCCAATCCATCAATGTCATCTGCAAAACGAAGATTGGAGATTGCTCTACCCCCTATGCTGACTGTGCCTTCATGGTCTGCAAGAGCATCCGACATGATGCGCTCTAGGAAGATGTTGAAGAGTGTTGGAGAGAGTAGGCATCCTTGACGCACACCGATTGTAGTTCTGAACCAATTCCCGATGGCTCTGTTGTGGAGGACTGCACTGGTAGCCTTGTCATACAGGCTTTTGATGACTTCAATAATTTTAGGGCTGATGTTGTACACTTTCATTGTTGCCCATAGAGCTGCATGCCAGACTCGGTCAAACGCCTTCCTGAAGTCTATGAACACATGATATAGATGTTGTTGGTGCTGTAGGTATTTCTCACAGATTATTCTGAGGTTGAAAATCTGCTCAGTGGTACTTCGCCCTGCCCTGAATCCTGCTTGTTCTTCAGCTATGATTTGTTCAGCTTGGGGTTTCAACCTGTTGAGTATTATTTTCAGGAGGACCTTGCTGGGATGGCTGATGAGGCTGATGGTCCGGTAATTTTCACACTCCTGAAGGTTACCTTTTTTGGGAAGAGTGATGACAAGCGACTGGGTCCATGGTATAGGCCACTCCCCACTCTGCCAGAGCCAGGAACCATTCGTCAAAAACTTAAAAGAAAATTAACACTCAGTGTCAGTGACTTATAGAGGCAACTCCCGGCCTAACCTCTCAGTGTGCCTTTTACGACTAAAAAAAAAATCAGAGACCAAACTGATCGAAGCCACGTTCAAATAAGAGCTTTTAGCGCATCTGACCTCTCCAGTCTGTCCAAAAGAGTATTTGTAACTAATACTGCGCGCTTTGCCTCCAAGAACTGCTCCGACATGACGCTGGCAACTTCGATCCATCAAACACACAAAATTAACGTAAGTCAATATCTGACACCCCAAGACTCACATTTTAGGCAAGGTTGGACCCTATAGCGCTGCCAACCATTGAGTCGCCTCCACGGCAATGTACTCACAACTTTTATCCTGTCCTGCCTTTCCGGCAGGTCAACGCAGGAAGTTTCTGGGTTCATTCTCCGTAGTACAGCGCAACATCTCAGCTCATAGTGCACGTAATATGAGGAGGAAATGTGGCCTAATTATGAGAGTTACGCGGCGGAGGCTGCGACCACAGTGGCTGCGACGACCTGAATACCACTATGTCATTCCGCGCTAATCCCAGGTGACATCAGTGACAAGGGACTACACTACGGAACAAGATTCCATCTTGTCGCCGCAGGTGACTTCTCTTTATTCCGACAAGCTGCTTGGTCTTTGCTGCGACCACAGAGGCCACACGTCCCCCTTGCCAGGACATTCCTTCAACAATAACAACCCCCTTTACCCCCCTCCCCCCCCCTCAACAAAAAATAAAATTCTCTTACCGACAAGTACGCCTACGCTTGTCACGAGTTTTCCTCATGACAAACAAGTTTCTCACAATTTTGGGACAGACAGTTCCTCCTTCTCTACTTCGTCTGATGAATAATTAAGGGCGGTTAATAGGCGCTTCCTGCATTTTAACGCAAAGAGAGGACGACCATTATCTGTAGGCTAGCGACATCATACTCAGCCAGACACACAAATCAAGCCGCACTTCTTTGAAGTCGGCAGTTTTCAAGGTCACAGCCCGCCGTGACCCGACCTGCCGGAAGAGTGGACGTAGTAAGTACTGTGGGGATGGCCTGACTGTTGCCTAGCAACACCACCACGCCGTTACTGAGTGTACATTACGAGATGTCTTTCTTGCAAGTTCTTGATTACAGAGGCATGGCTAAGGATAATCGGTGAGCAAGATTTTGTTGGTGCCTTGGTTCGTTTCTGCGTCACCGACTCCGCAATATTTTATTACCGTAAACAAGCCACAAACAATAGGACTGTGAGAAATTATACAAACGATGAAGAACGTCAACAAGCGTGGGACAATAAGATGTAGGCAGAACCGTCTAGACGTCTAACTACCAAGACCGTAAGAATGGTAGAAGCGGCAGTGTAAAGAGGGGAGGAGAGGGGCTAAAAAAGTGACAGTCGAATAAGAAGAGGAGGAGGAGAAGAAGAAGAAGAAGAAGAAGAAGGAGAAGAAGAAGAAGAAGAAGAAGAAGAAGAAGAAGATGATGATGATGATGATGATGATGATGATGATGATGATGATGATGATGATGATGATGATGATGAGGAAGATGATGATGATGATGATGATGATGATGATGATGATGATGATGATGATGATGATGATGATGATGATGATGATGATGATGAAAATAAGCAAGATGAAAATAAGCAAGAAGAAGAAGAAGAAAAAAGACAACAACAAGATTTTAAAAATAAAAAAAGATGAAGAAAGACAAAATCAAAACAGTACCCAAAAAAAATCAAGTCGTAGCCAAGATTAACAAAATAGTTTGGCAAGTTCCCGCCATTTGTGAGAACGCACGGTGGCTGTTCAAAGCATACCCACGTGTCTCCTGTACATGGCTGCAGCAAGCCACCTGAGGAAGGGAACACGAGCTGAGAAAGGTCAGCGAACCAACGACACACAGACTGCTACAACTACAACAACCACTTCGCTGACAAAACAATAAAGTGCACTTCCCAGAAGAAGAAAAAGTGGTTTCACCACTGGGCCACTGTACTGAAGAAGAAGAAGAAGAAGAAGAAGAAGAAGAAGAAGAAGAAGAAGAAGAAGAAGAAGAAGAAGAAGAAGAAGAAATGGTTTCACCACTGTACCACCCAGGCTTATCGAGTCCAGTGTTACTATGGCCGAGTGGTCAAATGGCCTGGAAAGTCTGGAGCCACTGACCGTAACCACATCACAAGACCATGGTCAGTTTTAATGGCCACGGGTCCCACAACGAAGCGCACAATAAAGTTTGTTCGCAGTTTCTGGCAAATAAAATGCAGCCCCCATTGTTTTATCTTGGGATTAATTATTCTCTGCACTGTTTGTTTTAGAATATGCCGTAGTTCATTCAAGGGGTGCAGTTAAGTGTTAAAATGTGTTTATATTCCAATATACCTTCAAGAAGAGGGTTTACTGTCTACAACAAAGACCACTCGAAGGGAAAAGTCCATATAACTTGACTCACATGCTCCTTATGGACCTTGAAATATTTGTCATGAAAATGATTGCCCCCTTTCCCCTCCTCACCCCCTCTCCCAACCCCCCCCCCCCCCCAAAAAAAAAAATCAAGAAGAAATAACATGGTGGTATTAAAATGCAAATACCGACTTTGATCTATGCTTTTAACCGTGACCCTTCGGCCCCAAGTACAATCATGTACGATCAAATAAACAGCAAAAGTTGTATTATGACCACACAAAAAATAGTCACCTTGGGATGACCTTGACATTAGAGACCTTGACTTGGGATGACCTTAACCTGGGATGACCCTGACCTTCACGTGACCTATCATATTTATCTATGATCAACTAACAAAATGTTGCTGCATACTATGGGTTATAAACAGCCATTCCACTGTGTCATGACCTATGTTTTAATGTTTTTGCAAGGCCTAAAATGAGCTTTACATTCCAGAACGCAAAAACGGAAGATATACCAAAGATCAATATACTGTCTCTAAATACAAGTTTGGACTTTATATCTCACATACTTCACGGTCAAGGTCGCTTCAAAGTACCTATACTAACCGACTTTAGACAGCTCCAGAGACTTTGACCTTGGAATGAGGTTGACCAATTTGAACATTACGTGTGTCTCATTCATATCTATCATGCATCAAAGAATCATAAGTTAAATATTATTCACTTAGAAAAAAGGTGAAAAGTGAAAAATTCATTTTTGACCCTGTGACCTTGACCTTGAAGTGAAGTCATTCATTCACTGGTCATTTATGAGGTCTCGTGGATATACAAGTTTGGTTATGATAGTTGAAATAGGTTCTGAGATATTAATCCCATTGCAAGTTTTGCACCAATCATTATTATTTTATATTTATTTCATTTTATTTTATTCTTTTATTTCTTTTAAATATTTCTTTAAAATTTTGTGGGGGAGGGAGGGGGGTAGGGTGGTTTGAGAACATAGATTCATAATGGTATGCACGCGAGTCAAAAATTGTTCGTGAATGCTATATCCGTTTATGTGGGAATACATCTTGCTTCGAAGTTCACAAGAGATGAAATATAGCCTACGTGTTTATTCTTGTTATCCTTATTGCTACATCTGTTCTTTTTCTTTTTTTTTTTAAAGAAAACATTTAAATTCTTAGTGTTTCCAAAGGTGACGTTCGCCGAGGTCTAGATAGACTGGAATATTTATTATACAAGATAAACGCTTCTTTGAGCTCACGAGGGGATTCGCGCGACGAACAGCCCGCCTGCAGAATACTACATGTAAGTTAGTTCCGTGCAACTCCCGAGTTCAAATTAAAATTCCACGAAGTTTTACACTGGAAATATGGCAAAGAAAACTGTCAAGAAATCAGTCAAAGTGTTCAAGTTTCCTATCTCGGTTGATTGCAGTTCAGGAGAGGAAAAAGAATCGACAAAATAGCTGAAAAGTTTCGGAAAGCCCAGAAACAACGTTATTACGCAACGAATGGCTGACAGGCACAGATTTACATATATCTTCAGAAATGGAAACTATAATTAATCATCCAATAAATTTATTTAGAAATAAGAAACAAGATAGAGATCAATGGAAAGGTGTCCCAAAGAAAGGAATAAAGGGAGTGTGTGCGTCTATGGACTCGTTAAATCCACGGTCTAGCTTCTTGATAGTGACTACCGACTTGAGGCAAACTACAGAACGAGAAAGAAAAGAAAGTGACTGGTTTTGAGACCGAGAAATCAGACCACATAGCATTATCCAGAGCAGTTAGCGGACACACCAGTCTTCCACTACAACGCAAGCATCCACTCTTGAAATAAGCTACAGCTACAGCTACACAGTACCCCAGCACAAAGATCGCTGACACTCAGTGTGGCTCTGCGACATGTGGCCGCAATCAGAAAGCTTCTACGGCAGTTCTTAGCCTGAGCACAACGCCAGGAAGTCGCCTGCTGCGTCGGGAGGGGCGCAAAGGAGGCGACCCCAGACCCCCAACGCGTTAAGGTCTCAAATTGGAAAGTTCAACCACCAAAGAGCTAACGAACGCAGCCACCGTGCTGCCACCTTGAACGAGAATCAAACCAGACAAACTTCATTCTTTAACCAAATCAAACCAGTCACACACTTCTGCTGCAAGTACCTTAAGGCAACTAGTCTTAAAGCACCGACTTCTAGGGATAATAATAATAATAATACCGCGAAGGAGGTTAGGTCTCTTATACTCTCTTTGGTACCCTTTACGAGAAACCAACTACGTTAGGCACTTGCTACTTTCAGCACCTTAAGGCACCGCGCGAAGTACTGACCAACCCCACCTTTAACAAAATTCAACAAGATACCACTGCACTTGTATTTCTGTGATGAGAATTCATGCAGATACAACTCTACTTCTCTCTCTAACCCCAAATAAAAACTGGCAGGGTTGCGGTCTGGAATTTCAAGGGTGTCTACTGCACAATCATTCAAACCATCTGGAAGCTGCATTGCTACATGAATCAGACTCAAACCAGATGCACGCATCTCTACTCGTATTTCGTTATGTTTATTTATAGTGAGTTCCTAAGTACAAGGCATAAATAACAAGTTAAAGTGCGTCTACAATGACGATTTCAAAATAAACCCTAATGTTTCAATTCAACTTTGCATTTTTTAGTGCATGCATGTCTTTTACTAACTGCAGGTTGGAACCCCAGATCCTGAAATTTTAGAACGAACTGACTGTCAAAATGTTCTTAGAATAGAGTCAAGACGCCCTTTGCTTTTGGAGTTACATTTATTCATACTTTTTAACGTAAACCTCTATTTTCTAACACTACATAGGGGCCTACAACGAGAGACGCCCGTCCGCAATTGCGTTCTATAAAGCAACTCCACGAAAACATCCTCCTAAAATGATACACCATAAGGCTCGCATTACAATAAGCTACAGTGAGCCTGAAGACCACTGTACCCTCTGTCAACTTAAATAGTTTCAAAAACTGTACAATTTGCGTTCTTTCCCAACACGCTCCCATTAGCAATTTTAACACGTACTTTAAAAAAAAGGGGGCTGTGCTTATTATTACCCGTCACCCCCGCTGTCAAAAAAACAAAAAACAATAAACGACCGAAAACTACCTCTCTACAGGGCGCAGAAAATTGCGTTTTATTGTTCTATGATTGAAGTGACCTACATTTTACGATACAACCGCCATACGACGCTCCAGTTTAAAAAAAAAAAGAAAAAAAAAGAAAAAAAGAAACGTTACTTCTATAGGAGAAGAGGCCAGCAAATGAAAACCACTATCAAACCATCATCACCCGTCTTCGCCCTCGCTAGTGACTGGAGGTACACGAAATAAAACAACCAGCAGGCCTAGACGTTCTTGGTGCTGCCATAATAATTATTATGAACTGCAATCAAATAATAATACGTCTGAGGTTAGCATTTTCAATTGAAATTCCCCGGATTCCGACATTGTGAAAACTTGTAATGCATTTTGATGAAACAAAAACTGATCGCGACGCACACTGAACCTTTTGAAGTCAGTTAATTCCGTTTTTGTCTTAAATTTCTCGAGGCACAACGCACGCAGGCAGGCACGCACGCACACACACACACACAAGCACGCACGCACGCACGCACTCATGCGCATACTCATACACACACGCACAAACACACAAAAGGGGAGCGCATTAATTTGTAATCAACATTTGTCTTGTTTAAAAAATAAAAAATAAAAACTTTGAACTAAAAGGAACAATTCATTTGTTAACATTAATTTTTATTCTTTTGTTAAAGAAACAAGTGGAGGGAGGGAGCACGGACAGAGACAGACAGACAGACAGACAAAGAGTGACAGAGACTGACAGAGACACAGACAGAGCAGCAGTGTAATAAAAATCCTAAAATCTACATCTGGCGCTGCACTGCACCGAGTTAGGATAGATGGCACTATTATTGGGCACAACACTCACGAGTCCTATCCACACCATTGTTGCTGTTCTCCAACGCTATTCTGAGCAGATGTTACACCGACTGCTATTCCCATACTCTCTGACTACAATTAGTTCTGGATCTGGCTATCCAAGACAATAAATTTCAGCGATTTAAATTTAAAAAAGAATTATATCCAGAGAATTAGTTTCTGGCCTCTGGGAGTAGCCTAACAGTAACACCAACTGTGACACTAACGTTTATCAAATATTATCTGAATAGAAAATATATCGGTACTATAATAAAGTGGAATATCTTACATAATTATTTCCGTAGTGAGACAATTATTTGCGCTCTCTCTCTCTCTCTCTCTCTCTCTCTCTCTCTCTCTCTCTCTCTCTCTCTCTCTCTCTCTCTCTCTCTCTCCCCCCTCCCTCTCTCTCAAAGGAGTTTTTTTACAACTCCATTTAAATGAATAAGACTCAACGCCTAAACATTCACCTCTCCCATATTCTGCAAGGTATACATTGGCCTGGCAATAATGAGGAGTCTCAGACTGGGTGGTAGTAACTCAGACTAGCCCAAATGCTTATGTTCGCACGAATAGAATGAAGAGTGCAGAGACCAATAGGATGATGAGTGCAGAGACATATAGAATGATGAGTGCAGAGACCAATAGGATGATGAGTGCAGAGAGATATAGAATGATGAGTGCAGAGACCAATAGGATGATGAGTGCAGAGACATATAGAATGATGAGTGCAGAGACCAATAAGATGATGAGTACAGAGACATATAGAATGATGAGTGCAGAGACCAATAGGATGATGAGTGCAGAGAGATATAGAATGAAGAGTGCAGAGACCAATAAGATGATGAGTGCAGTGACATATAGAATGAAGAGTGCAGAGACCAATAAGATGATGAGTGCAGAGACATATAGAATGATGAGTGCAGAGACCAATAAGATGATGAGTGCAGAGACATATAGAATGATGAGTGCAGAGACCAATAGGATGATGAGTGCAGAGACCAATAGGATGATGCGTGCAGAGACATATAGAATGATGAGTGCAGAGACATATATGATGATGAGTGCAGTGACATATAGGATGATGAGTGCATAGACCAATAGGATGATGAGTGCATAGACCAATAGGATGATGAGTGCAGAGACATATAGAAGGATGAGTGCAGAGACATATAGAATAATGAGTGCAGAGACCAATAGGATGATGCGTGCAGAGACCAATAGGATGATGAGTGCAGAGACATATAGAATGATGAGTGCAGAGACATATAGAATGATGAGTGCAGAGACATATATAATGATGAGTGCAGAGACATATATAATGATGAGTGCAGAGACCAATAGGATGATGAGTGCAGAGACAATGATGAGTGCAGAAACATATATTAATATAATGATGAGTGCAGAGACATATATAATGATGAGTGCAGAGACATATAGGATGATGAGTGCAAAGACCAATAGGATGATGCGTGCAGAGACCAATAGGATGATGAGTGCAGAGACCAATAGGAGGATGCGTGCAGTGACATATAGGATGATGCGTGCAGAGACATATAGAATGAAGAGTGCAGAGACCAATAGAATACTTCCACCCAAACAATTACTGTCACGTCATTCACCCTCGCTAAAGTCTCGTCAAAGAGACATGATGTAAAAAAAAAGACAAGTTCTCCAGCCTAACTAGCCATTCTACAGGTTGTAAGACTGGCAGCATAAATACGGACATAAATCTTGATCTCCTAGACAATCCTAGCATAAGTTAGTTCAAGACTCAGCCTGCAAATCTGGTTGTGGGTTGTATAAAAAGGGGGGAGCGGAGCGAGCAATAAACTAAAGCTACAGCGGATGCAGGTGGCACCAACTGACAACGACTATTCATCAAAGGTCACACCGCTTAAATAGGCCCCCATAGGTCACAGGAGACCAGCAGGCGAGTGAGAGGCGCAGTAGTACTAGTGGTGATGCAGATTCCACACACACACACACACCGACACATTTTTTGTGTTGTAATCACTCTTTCAACTTTACTGTATATATATATACTGCATACGGGGGAGAAAGGGCGAGAGGGCTCGTCTAGTCTCAGCTACGCTGTATGTACTGTTCGCTGTACAGGGAGGGAAAGGCTGGTCAAAGGAAAAAGGATGAGAGGTGGGGAAGGGGGAAGTGGGAGGGCGAGTGAGGGAGGGAGGGGGGTGTAGAGAGAGAGAGAGTGGGTAACAAGAAAATCTAAAAACAGCAAGGGACTAGAGCGTACAAACAATAGGTTTTACTCCAGATGAGGAAGCCTTTTTGAATAAAGGCGAAAATGCCAAAAAATGTTATAGGACTTGTTGGGTATAAATATTTTCTCTCTTCTGCTCTTTGTTAAAATATGGATATAAACGTGTTCAATACACACTACACTTGATGTATACAGTTCATGGTTTTTACTTGGATTTCTTTTTTGTTTGTTTGTTTTAATACATCGAAATTTCGTTGCACTGGTGCTTGTTTTATCTCTTCACACTACATGTATATTATATAACACTGTTCATGAATGAACAATGAAGTTTGTACGTACCACTGGCTATACGACAAATTTGGATAACCATACCACAGAAGAGAGGGGTAGGGACGCACATCAATTTTACAGTAGCAGTACCAAAAAGGACAAAAAGCTTTCTGTAACATGTTAGGCACGCAAGTACTGAAGGGAAACCAGAAGTCGGTTGGTGAACTTGTAAGTAAATCTGCAGTCACAGACTCGCGCGACTGCGATAAGGCTGTGAGAAGGACAAGGGAAGTCACTCTCCCGCTTCCTGATTTACTATGCAGCTGGAGTTACCCATCCTAAGGACTCCGAAGTGGATGGACCCTGGAGGGTAGCAGGCAAGCGAAGGGGGGTCATGTGTCAATTTATAAAACACTTTCCTTAAACATTCGGACTTCTTAAAAGTAAGTTCATAAACATCCCCACTGATTATTTCTCGTCTTGATAATTTTCAGCTCGTTCTCTTCAAGACTCCTTCATCTGAGTTCCAGATATCCGACTTGTTACGACACAGGAACTAAGGAAAGGCCAGCAGTAAATCAGTGCCAGCACTCACATCGTGAGGTGGTACCCCCTACAAACAATATTTACACTGGTGGTGGCTAATTCACTCATTATCTTACAGCATGGAAACATCTTCATGGCGGGAAATTGCCCCAACTCCTGTCAAACATTCAGGTCGACGGTTAGTGTAAGTAACAATAATTTCTTGGGCAATTTTCAACATAAGCCTACATGTCTTTGCTACCACATCATCTCTGGAACTGCTCCTAGCTATTTTTCCGAACTTTTGACTATGTTCCTTCTCTGTCTCTCCGCTCGTCTGCAGATGAAAGGATGTTCCGTGTTCCAGAAAACCACAGGGTGAGACACGGTGGTAGAGCCTTCAGTTTCTTCTCCTTTCAGACCTGGAACTCGCTACCTCGGTCCGTCCGTCACAGTCCTTCACTAGCGTCTTTTAAAATGTACTTGAAGACGCATCTTTTTAGAGAGGCCTTTTCTTAGGCGCCATGAGCGAGTGTTGTTAGTTATTTTTGGTGTTGGGATGTGTATGTGGTTGCGTGTTATTGACCAATGTACGCATGTTGTATTTTGTTTGTGTAAAGCGCTTTGTGATTTTGGAAAGCGCTGTATAAATTGCCTATTATTATTATTATTATTATTATTATTATTATTATTATTATTATTATTATTATTATTATTATGACTGTCTGGCTGCCTTTGTCTCTCCTCTTCTCGGTACCTCCCCACTCTGCACCTCTCCCACCTTGTTATGGAAAGCAGTAGTGTAAATTACTTCAAGTTAAATTGAAACAGCTTGTTAGTGTTAAAGGTAAGATAGACCGAGCATTTGGTTGGCTTGCTATTACCTTTCAACCGTCCATTTCTAAAGTTGATTTAATTGACGGGTGTCAAACTGCAACTAAAAAAAAAAAAAAGTCAGACACTCAACCCCAACAATTACCTTTGCAGAACATGGCGCACGTTCAAACTTAAAATTTAAAAATAAAGCATTTTCCAAAAGAGGAGGCGGAGTTGCTGTTGATGCTGAGAACGGCGAAGGGAAATAAAAGAAAACAAGGCTTAGAGGGTGGAGAAGATCATGAACGAGAAGATGAGACTTCTAAGAGTCAGAAGGAGGCGGTGAAGAGAAAAGAATAGTATAAGTAAGAGGAAGAAGGACGGAAGGAGGACAGAATAACCGGAAGAATGAAGAACGCAGCCGAAGAAGAAAGAAAGAAAGAAAGAAAGAAAGAAAGAAAGAAAGAAAGAAAGAAAGAAAGAAAGAAAGAAAGAAAGATGAAGAAGAAGAAAAAGAAGAAGAAGAACAAGAAGAAGAACAAGAAGAAGAACAAGAACAACAACAAGAACAACAACAACAACAACAACAACTGAACAAGAAATGAATTTTTTTTAAGAAAAAGAAAGAACGAAAGAGAAAGAAAGAAAGAAAGAAAGAAAGAAAGAAAGAAAGAAAGAAAGAAAGAAAGAAAGAAAGAAAGAAAGAAAGAAAGAAACAAACAAAAAAGAAGAAGAAGAAGAAGAAGAAGAAGAAGAAGAAGAAGAAGAAGAAGAAGAAGAAGAAGAAGAAGAAGAAGAAGAAGAAGAAGAAGAAGAGCGGCGGATAGCTATGAAGACTCACGAAGGAAAAACAACGTAGCATTACCGGGGTTTTTGTATAGATCTGACAACCCATGATTTCAGGCTTTTAGGTTCCAATACTAACCCGACATATTTGTCTTCACTGACCGAAAAAAATATGTTGAAAACCTGCACTTGTTTTTCGATACGCTTCGGTAAAGGTGCTATTAAGTTATTCCATCCTTAAAATGTCTTTTATAAAGCACATTCCAGTGACTCTATGCTATGAATTTCTAAAGTTGCTGCAGTGAAGAAACTGTATACAAAACCCAAACAGAAAGCCATGCAGGCCAAGACAGAATATATTTAATACACACACACACTTAAATATAAAAAAAATCCGTCTTGAAAAATATTCAAGAGAACGACCGAACAGAATAGTAAATATTAATTATTATATAAATCCACACATTTATTGGTTCATGTCCCTATTAATAGCACCATTACTACTCAAATACACCGCACGCGCGACGATGATGACTGAAAACAATTCAAGGACATACATTTTCCTTAAATATTTGTATGAAAAAGCACTCCTTTAATAATAGTCACAGTATGGAGAAAAACGTTTTAACAAGGCAGGAAATAAAACAGAGTAGAAAATGGTTTTTCAAGTGGTCAGAACATAAAACAGCAACGCTCAACGGCAGGAAAGCAATACATATAAGAAAAAATCAACAGACAAGTACTTTAAATGGTAAGAGCAACAGAACAGCAGACTGAGGAAGAGGGACAAGTGTCGAAGCAGTTTAAACAAGAAACAGCCATAGACCCGTTTCTTTGAACAGCAACAGTGACACGGAAACAAAGTCCTAAAGTAGATTATAGGGGCACCAGTCACAGTATCAACGTTTCTTGATTTTATTTCATTTTAGTTTATTGGTTTGTGACAGTGACTTTACTTTGGCAATTGCTTTGTTATCACATATAAAATATGATGCAGTGGACACTCGTTGCTCAACCTTATCGTGTTGCTCAACCTTATCGCTAACTTCGGAGTTTAGACGACTCTTTTCTTTGTTTGTCTTTTACGCGCGCGTGTATGTGTGTGTAAACGAACAACTGTGGCTATTATACACACCTTCGCTGCGGGGTTATTTTTTTTAGAATAAACCTTGATGTTATTAATTGGCAAATGAAAAAATGAATTTATTGATTAATTTCAAATCAGTACTTTTGAAAGAAGATATAGATAAAATTATTGGGTTCCTCTTATTTCTTTCCAGTAGCACAACAACACTGTGAATTTGAGAGAAGAAAAATAAAGATCCGTGACCGACGCTGAAATGTGTGCCCTTGGGTTCCTTTAAATGTTTAAATAACAGGGACAGACGAGACAGAAGAGGACAGAAGAGGAGCCTTGAGTGTGTACTTTCACAACACAGCACCCCTCTCTCCGAAAGGCGGCTCTATTACAGCTGCTCAGGTGAACCGCTAGTCAGGTAGGAGACAGTGAATAACCGACGCTCTTTAAAACTTGCGGTTACCTTTTCAAAACGGGGGCCGGCTACAGTAGAAGTCTCTGTGTATACGGTCTTACTGAGAGTTTAAGAGACAAAGAGGCTATCTATCAAGGCCAAGGGTTGTCGTTAGCGGCAGGTATGCCCCCCCCCCCCCACCTTCTCCACAGTGGCGCTCGCTACATAAAAGCCAAAACTTTCACAAGGTTTATCTACCGCTCAGATGTCATTCAACAATGTTCGACTTAGCCGCAATGACGTACCTTCGCCCTAGGCCCTGATCTCCCAAAGAGTGGCGTACATTAGCGTGCAACTTTCACAAGGTTATCTCCCGTCCAACGGTCGCTCAAAAGAAGAAGCCAAGAGTTAAAAGTTTTCTCAGTGGTCTGGTACCTATCTCTAGCATATCTCGATGTAACTCTCACTCCCAATGATCACCACTTAAGAACACCTCTAATTGGAAAAAAACGGACTGCTCTATTCTCTTCCCCGAGGCCTACAAGGTCAAATTCTTAGTTGAGTTACGTTGTTTCTTCTGTTAGAAAAGGACATGCAGGGCTAATAACATTTAGGAATACTCTTTTAACTTTAGAAATAGCAAAGACCCAAAGTATTTGGACATGCGCACTAGATCTCTCAGGGCTTGCAAACGCTTAATCCCATACAAGGATTAGTTTGTTTGTTTGTTTTCCGTTTTAATCTTTCCCGAGCAAAAGCATTTCTCGAATACTCTATCTCCACGTTGAGATACCGTTTGGCTACGTAGATTTCTATAGCGTATAGAAAATCTGTGGCCATTCCAACCAGACTCAAAAGAAGATTCGGGTCATAACGTCATAATTTCGGGTCTGTGCTGCAACTCAACACCCGGGTTTTGTGGAAACCGCAAAGGCAGTCTGCCATGCGTGGAACGCTATACACCCCCACAAACCACCCGACCGACGCGTCATCCACTCGCCCACCCCGGATAGTATTTATCTACCCAAGTCATGGTAGCCTAAGCAAGAAGCACAGCTCTACGAACTTTCCTTAGTTACTGGGAAGAAACAATTCCCTCTTCCCTACTCCCCTTTCTATTCCTACGCATCCTTTTTATCTTCCTAGACATCAGCTTAGTACAAATCTAAACGTCTTTTCTTTTTCGGAACTGCTAATTTATTGCAATGTGTTTTGGTACTGTCAGCAAAGCCTGTGTTCAGTTCTCTGGTTGAGTTAGTTACGTTTTCTTGAATCGTGAAATCAAATGAGAAAGAGCGCGCGGGTGTGTGTGTGAGGGAAGGTGAGGAGGAGGAGGAGGAGGAGGAGGAGGAGGAGGAGAGCGCCATGATGATCGATGATGTTAATCGCACAACAAAGTTGAATTGTATTGTATGTCATGGCATAGTCACCTCAGATTGTTCACAACACAGCATTAAATTTGTTTTAAAAAATTTGTGTTGGGTGTTTTTACCAAACTTTTCGTGTGTGTGTGTGTGTGTGTGTGAGGAAACAAGAAGTTACAATGACAACAGACAGCGTCAATTTGATTTTTGTAACAGATAAGTTTCACGCAAGAAAAGTTCCTTGAGACACCTTTTACACGCCAACCTTTAACTGTACTATCTCGCACTTTAACTGTACTATCTCGTACTTTAACTGTACTATCTCGTATCTCGCACTTTAACTGTACTATCTCGCACTTTAACTGTACTATCTCGTACTTTAACTGCACTTTAACTGTACTATCTCGCACTTTAACTGTACTAGCACTTTAACTGTACTATCTCGTACTTTAACTGTACTATCTCGTACTTTGACTGTACTATCTCGCACTTTGACTGTACTATCTCGCACTTTAACTGTACTATCTCGCACTTTAACTGTACTATCTCGCACTTTAACTGTACTATCTCGCACGCACATGCATCTCCTTAAAACCACTTCTCTTAACAATCAACACCCGATTCTTTAAATTGTTATGAAGAACGCGTTCCGTTTTAAACATTTACTGCATGTAGGCTTCACCTTGTTGTTGTTTGTAGATTATAGTCACACGACACTTTCGCATATAGGTGACTACTGGACCGATTTATACTGACACCAGCGGGCCAGTTGTTGGTAAAGGGGAAAATAATATGATCACACGTTGACCAATCCGGGATTCGAACCAGCGACCTTTCGGTTACTAGCAAGACGCTCTTACCAACTGAGCTACCCGGCCCCATCTTCACCTTGAAAACTGCATTAGGCATAAGACTGATTCAAAAATCTAATACCTCTAATGTTACCCTTTCTTTTACTACAACAACCGAGCCAAGGGATTGAACTAGAACCGCCTACTCACTCTTGACAGTAACCACAACCAGTTTACCTCTTCTCAGTCATAAAATTAAAAGTATACATAACCTATATGATGTACAACCTTTGAACTTTAAAAATGTTGCCCTACTACTATGTATTCAGATTTGTCACAGGGTCGCCATCGCTTTTCTCGTTTGTTCTTTGACCTACCACTCCGTCTCGTAAAGAAGAAAAACTACGCCCAAAAAAATGAAACTAGAATCATCTTATTATCCCGAAATTAAAAACTAATGGTCGGAAACTGTAACTGTAGACGCATTCAATCTAAACTTAAGAAGGTTACCCCAATGTGTAATCAAATCAAATGAATATGCCGCGCGTCCAAAAGATGAAACGCGAAGCTTCCTAATAGCCGGAAATTAAAAATTTAAGGCTCTTAACTAAAATCCAAATCAAACTAAGCTCATCAATTAAAGCTAACATGCATGCCCAAAATGGAAACTAGAATCGTCTCAATAATCCGAAAGGCCCATTAAAATAATGGGTCCATTGCGGTAGCTGGATTATATAACGTTCACCTTTACCTCGGTGTTTAAAATGGGTCTTGTTCAAAATAGGTTGTAAGCACGCTACCCCGTTCCATTTCACTATCAGCGTACACTAACAGAATCCGGTAACATGTGCATGCAAATTTGCCTTAATCGGTTTAGGAGGAAAGAAGATAAATGGTCACTTTAGGAAGAAGATTAGCCTTCCTATCATTCTCACTTCAACTCAACAGAAAAATTGAGTGACATATAAGCTTAATTTATGACAATGAGGAGGAGGAGCATCACGCAGAAGTAAAGGCGTCGTGAATAACTTCTCACATTGTTCTTTTTTTCAGGGAAGACGAGAGGAATACGAAGAGGGGGCGGGGAATTGAATGTACATGCATATTTAAAAAAACAAAGGAATAACAAAGACTAATAAAATTCTACAAAACTTCACAGTAATACTTGATTTTTTTTTGGGGTCGTACATTTCCCTTCTTGTCAACACTTCAAAAGTGACGATTTACTCGGTAAAAAGTTATAATGATTTCAGATACTCAAAATGAAAGCAAGAGAGCAGTTAACAAATAAGATACCACCATTTTTTTTCCCGCGTTTCCCCTAAACAAGCGACACCTTGTTCGTGCTTCGGAGCAAGAAATTTTTCAAAGTTAAAAATCGGCAACTTTGTTTGAGACACATAAGCGACTTGTCCCCCTTTTTTTCGGGCCTAAATGTACCGTGTACGCGTATCAACGCACGGGCGCTAAAAGTCTTTTTTAAATGAGACGAGCCATGGTGATCAGTTTTTTCCACGCTGTTGAAAATAGCTGTGCGAATATATATACAAGAGCTCCTATAAATTTGCCCACAGCGGCGTAGCTGTTCACCTTAAAGACCCTGTTTACTGTTGTTCATTGCCCCATATCGTTGATTCGTGTATGCCAGCCCATAGCCGCTGCGTTCCTCTCAGTGGTGCCTGGTATTGACTGTAGGCAAACTGGGGTCCAGGTTTGGAAAGCGAGAGGAAGCTGCTCTGTGACACTGACAGCACAATGTTGCTTCTTCCCCACCGCTCTTCCCATGGTCAACGGCATTCCCCAACCAGAAAAGTTCAGACATCACATCGAGTACAACAATACACCAATAACACCAAACAAAGACTTAAAAGATCCAACAATACATAGACCTCACGCCTAAGACCAAATACTGCAGCAACAGAACATTTATGTGAAAGTTTTGAAGACAACATTAACAAATCTTTATAACAACGCATAATTATATCAACAAAGCACCTGCAAGTCTTCTGTATCCTTATACTCGGATCATAAAACAGACCACTGGGCAGACATTTCAGCACAGCGCCATGCACCGGACCACTGCCTCTAGCACTCTGTAGTGTGTCGCTGACCGGTGTAACTCATATACTCTGACTGCAGCATTCTCCAGCTGCCGTGTGCAACGTGTTTCGAGCTGTTACAACCTTTGCAGAGCACATGCACACGGCCCCAAAGCAGATGACGATCGAACAAGAAAAGAAAAGAAATAGAACATTTCAAAAACATCGTACAGGTCACTGTCCTCTTCAACAATCCCTCGTGTTTCGGGAAAAATGTCTGCATTCTTTACGTGTCCTCATTTGTTCTCCCTTGCTCTTTGCAGTCTTCTCATTTGACATTTCTCTTTAGTAGCAGATTAGAAACACGACCAACAAAGGAAAAACGCACCACAGATTCAAACAAACTATTAGCGAGCCAAAGTACTAGGGCGAGTTACAAACACCAAACGAAACCATTCCTTTGCTAAGAAAATAGAAAACCGACATTAAAAACAGACAATAGCCAAGAGACATTTTAAAATAGAAAATAGACATTTTAAAATACAAAAGAGAAACTAGGAAGTACGAGCACGAAGACAAGCTATTTGTTGAATGGCCACACAAGGAAAGACAAGGCAAAGCGTACATATGTCACAGAGAAATTTTTACTTTAAAGTAGTGAACACTACTCACCAGGGTGAGTCTGAGCTGCTTCAGACTGGATGAAGGTGAGCAGCACAATGGCGAGAAACGTTGTAAACATCAACCGCCGTTTCCTGCCCATGGTTTTCAATGTGTGTTGTTAGGTATTCCTCATGGTGACACACTCACCAAGGCACAGCTAGCCTAACACACATATAGAAGCAGTAATCCGTCACTATGAACAAGTAAGTAATCCTTTGGGTGTTTAGATGTTGTCTGGATGATGATGGTCTCCAGTCCTCCGAAGCCCACGAGCCTGCAACAGAGAAGAATAGTGTTTACAACTAGACAGTGGCACTGCTGTTTCAAAAGTCCGTCAAGACAGTGCTACTCAAACTGAAACATAGAAATTGCGGCCGAGTACCGATGGACGGAAGGACAACTAACGGTATTTAACCAAACCGCATGAGGTCCACCGTCCTTACGATCACAATAACGAGGATACAGTTTTGCAGAATAATTCGTTAATTAAAGAGCAGGGAAATGCAAATGCATGGTGTGATGACCTAACGCTTAACTATGAACGTGATTAAAGTCTATATTATTTGTAAAAAAAAATCAAGTTGTTACATCTAACATTTCCGCTCTTTAAGAAGTTGTTGCATCAATGTTACTTGATCAGATCAACATAATTTGTGTTGATAAATCTGTAAGATAAGATAGCTTATACAGAAGATAATTAGTAGTATCACAGGTAAGAAAATTCCATCACATGGAACTGACAATAGCTCAATACACAAACTGTAGCAATGTTTCAGTTCTGATATAAGTAAAATTAGAACTTGGCATAAACGATTAACCTTAAGAATAAAGAAACAGCGTACAAAGACTCACGTCTATCTTAATTATCTTACCCTAATTATTGTTACTACTATTAATACGCGAGCGTTGTGGCCAAGTGGGCTAAGGCGGGACTAACTTGCCTTGTCCACAGGCCAGAAACCAATGGCGCCTGACAGGTGTGGGTTCGATCCTGCATCGGGGCGTTATGTTTCTCCGAATATTATTTACTTTCGACTCGGGCAACGTCTCGGGGGTTTTCTCCGGGTACTCCGGTTTGCTCCCCCAGCAAAATTTCAAAAAAATTTCAAAATTTAAAGAATTTCTAAATTTCAAAAATCATAACTAACTGTTAGGTAGGTTGGGTTTGGGCGCGCCACAGGCTGCGACTACGCCTTCCACAGGCGAGGCGGCCTAGAATTTCCCGATAAAAAGGGACAATAAAGCATTAAAATCTTAAAATCTAAATCTAAATCTAATACTCCATCGCCAACATCAAAATGTACACACGACCCGTAATAGGTAGCAACACTGAACACAAAAACAACATTATTTCGGTCAAATGGAGTCAAAATGCGACTTCTGTCAGGCCGAAATGAAAATATAGTTTCCCGTCTTTAATCCCTTTTCTCGTGTGGTTGCGCACGATTGTCAACAGATGCTGTACAATTCAAAGCACGCTGAATCGATATATATATAAACCAATTTCCATTAACTGACTGACACAATTTTTTTTTCAAAACACGGCACGAGAATGGCACTATTTACATTATCATCATCATCCGTCAATCGTCATCGTCGTCATCATCATCATCAACTATCATTCATCACCCAACATTATCATTACCATCATCAGCATCATTATGACCTCATCACTATCATTATTATCATCATCATCACTTATGCCATACTCCACAACGCGCCCTTTTCTCGAGTTGCAGTCACGAGAGCAATGCCAATGTACACGATAATTTTACTGCATTCTTACACGGAGTCCTACAACAAGTAGATTTAAAACATAACTTTAGTTAGTTTAGGCCTTCAGGCCCGATCATCTACATAAACAAATATTCATCAACATCTCATTAGCATTATTACATTATTCAAACGCAACGATTGCATGGGGGATATCTCTCTCTCTCTCTCTCTCTCTCTCTCTCTCTCTCTCTCTCTCTCTCTCTCTCTCTCTCTCTCTTCTCTCTCTCTCTCTCTCTCTCTCTCTCTCTCTCTCTCTCTCTCTCTCTCTCTCTCTCTCTCTCTCTCTCTCTCTCTCTCTCTCTAACATGAGGCGCGAGAAGTACATATTATAGGAATAGGAGAAGGACATCTTTAAAACAAAAACAACACACACACACACAACAGAATATTATTATTCGTGAGTAAAAATTCCCATCAATTCAACGAATTTTCATAGCGCGTGAATTGTAAAAGTCAGTCATTCCGCGGCAGTTGCTGCTAACGTTCCTCTTCTCCTATTCCTCCTCCTCCTTCTTGTTCTTGATGTTTTTGTTCTTATTGTCGTTGTTCTTATTGCTGGGGGTGTCGGATAGCGCAGTGGTTGGAGCACTCGCTACTGTGTCGCAAGTTAAGCATCGTCCAGTGCGGTTAGCACTTGGATGGGTGACCGCAAACCGTGAAGCGACAAATAACAACGCCCCCAGTTGACTCAACTGTGACTGAGTACCTACTCTCTTAATGGTGGGGAAGGTAAAGCAGCGAGGGAGAGAGATTGGCATCACCCTCATTACGCTGGCCCAAGATAAGTGTGATCTCCAACATCACGCTCCCCTACGGCCACAGGCTATGGGACCACCTTTTACCTTATTGCTGCTCTTTTTCTTCTTTCAGCAAAAAACGGATGCAATGTCTTCTACACCTGTTACACTTCTTGTTTCGAACCAGCAACGGACAGTTGCACTTCGTGGTGATGTGAGTAATACGAAGAAATAATAAGAAAAACGCGAGGAAAAGAAAAGCAAACTTGAAGGTGTTGCATCGAGAAAACCTTGGTTAAGATTACTTAAGCCTAGTGTGGACAATCCGCACTAAGGAAAAACAACACAAACAAACAAGGTAATACGCTTGTCCAACTTTAAGGCCAACACGCACAATCCCGTTCAATTACTACAAAGGGAAACCATTGAGACTTAAATACAGCGTACTCGTTCAAGTGATACACTGTTGTATAATGAACAAAGCGAGAAAGATTTTTTTAATATGTCTGATTATGTCATGAAATCAGCAAATTCACATATTTAGCGTTAACATGGCACGCCTGGAGCAAGCATACGAGTTTTAATGTGTGACAGAAAGGGAAATCTTTCGCGCGCAAAATAACCTTTGCGACTGAGGGCACTCGGGTTTGCCTCCATTTCAATTCAATTCTTTTATTTAACGTCTCTTCACTTGCTGGGTTTGCTTCCAATTAGTTGCTGATGCTGAGTCAACGGTATTGCTTTCTCCATACTTGATATTAAAAGCGTGGAGACCGGTCAGTGTGTAGCAGGAAGTCATGGAACGAGAGGGAGAAAGAGAAGGGGAAGGATGAAGTCAACCAATCTTTATGACCCACAGTGGACAATTCATACAGCATCACTGCATTGGACAATTCATACAGCATTACTGCATTGGACAATTCATACAGCATTACTGCATTGGACAATTCATACAGCATTACTGCATTGGACAATTCATACAGCATCACTGCATTGGACAATTCATACAGCATTGCTGCATTGGACAACTCATACAGCATCCCTGCTTGTCAGCAAATAAGAAAACAATAACAGAAAAAACTGGTAAAACAAATAGAATCACTATATATTTTCAACTTGACTTTTAACACACCCACACACGCTTACACACACACACACGCCCGCAGGCCCCCACACACACACACTCTCTCTCTCTCTCTCTCTTTCTCTTCTAGTTCTCTCTGACTACTAACGCACATACACCCGCATAACAAATTTACAGTTCATTTCATTTGGCTGACATATTATGCACAGACAATTAAGATAACTTTCCATTGATTATAATAGTTTGCCGGTATGAACATACTATATAATAGTATTAAATTACCTATCACATGATGCACCTGATAAAATCACATCACAAGTTTTCATCATGGGAAGCAAGAAGGATGCTGGACATAGTATGACGGTAAGAGAAGGAGAAAGAACGGGTGGGGAGGGGGTGTAGGGCAAGGGGAGAAGGGTGCAAGAGCAAGAAAAGTATGAAGGATGAAATATCAATGTATCCAGACTCTAATAGATGAGACGGAAAGCCCACGCTAGTGAAGGCCCCAACCCTAAGAATGGTCAATACTGCTGTATTATGTTGTATGGCGACAAAGCGTGCCTCCCTCCCTCCCACCCTTTCTCTTGATAGCCTGAATGACTACAGGGTCCTAGCTGCAGACTGAACGACGGTGATTTTGACAGGTGAGGCGCGCTGGGCCCGACCCGGACAGGTGACCGACAGGTGCGCGGACAATACCTGTTGCACCCTTACCTGGCCGCTGTGCCGTGCTGTGCTGGGCTGCGGTACACTGCAGTTTTATCTCCTGTCCCTATTCGCACCCTGCCTGTGTACAGCCGTAAGCCACAGTCATTGTACCCCGGATACAAAAACACCTCACTTGACTTTCTCTTCCTCCCTACCCTTGTTTAGTATGAATAGACCAATACATACACAGTCTGTGTATTATGCCATTAAGCAGAGTAAGACAGCCTGACTCCACTTCCTCGCTTAACTGTATCCATATATTAGCTTTTTATGAGTTTGCATATATATGTATACACAAAAGGCATTATCGCGTGAGCACTATTATAGAATATTAATAGGTTCCTTCACTCAATTATTTCTGATAGGGGTCTGTTTGTACTCAGCAATCAAGCCCCTGAACTTGACTGAAACCAGGGAGACAAACGCTATACAAAATATATAATTATCGTAAACTACTAACGGTTTGGTGTATGCGCGCTTCTTCCTCTGCGTGCGCTCGCGCCTCTGAGTGTATGTGCCTCTGTGTGTGTGCCTGACTGTACAGTCGATGATGTATATCAGCTAATAATCTAAATAAATTGTAAAACATTCTCGCCCGTGTTCACTGATGCGGGTGACTGCGTACTAAGTCTTGTTCCACCTACCGTTCAGCTACACAGAACGTGAACTTCGTACAAACAAAGCGAACGACACACACAAAAATAGACTTAATGCAAATGGATAAGGTTCGATGATCCCCAAGTGCGCATTTTGCCTCTGGCTATTCTTCTTAGTATGCTGATTGTGCTCTCAGTGCAGTGCAAACATAGAAAATTAAGAGCGGACTGAAGAAGAAGAAGAAGAAGAAGAAGAAGAAGAAGAAGAAGAAGAAGAAGAAGAAGAAGAAGAAGAAGAAGACTAAAGGGCGCGGTGGGGAATTTTAGATGAGAGGATGATGGTATCAGGGAATATAAAAGGGGGGGGGGGGGGGGAGAACAAAGAGAAAAAAGAAAACACGGCATGAATAATAGAAAAAGTCATGTTGACAGACAGATCGCGCGAGGTATAAAGACAGAAAAGCTAAAAACAGACAAAACAGACAGACCAGACCATGCTGTGTCATAACGGTGAGACAACGATAAAGTCATAAAGACATTACACTCAAACAAAGACAAGAAAGGGAGAAATGTCAACATGCCCCGTGAATGGCAAAACAACAGTAACTACATAACCTACACACACACACACACACACACACACTTATATAGACCTACTTCAACCACACTTGTTGGGGCGTACTGAAAAAGTTGCTTTGACTCTTGTACTGACAATAAAATGCCTGAAGATTCACTTTTCTTAACGTAGAGAATAAAAGTAATAATAACAAGAGAGCTCATGACTACACTTCAAAATGACGTGTGTGTGTATATAGCGGACGTGTACAGAAATCAAACCTGCCTTTCCAACCACAAAATAATGATACCATAAAGAAACTTCTCAGGTAGCTTCCCAGATTACTAACATCGAGCGCGACGATGCTCGACTACCCTATATTTAACCAAACTGCGATGCTGCGATACATGTTCTAGGTGGCTCCCATTCCTCTTTATTGCAGGCCACTACCTGAAGACCACTCATCTCTTTGATGTCAAGAAGGTTGACCGTTAGTGTAAGGCCATCAATTTGTAACGTTAGTATCTACCATTATATCAAGTAAGTCTACACAAAGTGCCATTTTCTTTAACTTAGTGCCTTTTCGTTCCTTTCATCGAATTTCGGCGACGCGAAGACCTTTCTGCGAAAAGTGAAAGATCTGTCTACTTTGATCAAAGAAAAGACAAATCACTTGATGAAGAAGTGAACACTGATCTGACTTGCTGGAAATTCACTCGCCAACGGTCGTTATCCACAGTTCAAACCTTCGAAACTTCGCCACCATGACTCGTGGTTGCCCACAAAGATGTATGTCAGACTCGGTCAAACGCTTTTTTGAAGCCTACAAACAAATGCTATAGACGATGTCGGTGCTGTACAGTAGGTATTTCTCGCAGATTATTCTGAGGTTGAAAATCTGCTCAACGGTACTTCGCCCTGTCCTGAATCCTGCTTGTTGTTCAGCAATCAGGTATGATTTGTTCAGCTTGGGGTTTCAACCTGTTGGTCAGGTAGACAATTTACAAAATGAAGATGGACAGCAAATAGACAGCAATAGACTTGAAGCGATACTACTCCCTCAGCACCATGGAAATCTGTATAGCACCTTTAAATGATGATTATAGTGTGATTCGATAACCAAGATTATGCATTATCAAACAGCTCTTATCACAAGTAAATGCAATAGGCGTGTTATTTCTACAGAAGAAAAAAAATCAACTAAAGAACAAAGTGATTGAAGGGAAGGATAAAAAGACTAAATTGGTTTACACAAGGTAATAAATAACTAAAGTCCTCTACTTCAACATCCTCTAGTAATCACGCCCTCTGTCCGTGCTTAAAAGTAGAACAGTGACGGCATGCTTTTATCTTCATGTAAATATTTGTTGTTGTTTTTCAATTGTAGTTTTGTACACATAAATTTAACTACGGTGTAATAGTCATATCACTCTCACACTCTCTCCCATATTAAATTGGAAACAGACAAAAGCCTTCTTTCTTTCTTGTCTTCTTTTTTGTTTTAAATGGAAAACCAAGACAGTTGTTCCTATCCACTGAAATAGACTAAGAAAAAAACCCACTAAACCTGTAGTGAAGTACATAATAAAGTCTCAAAGCCCCTCCATTCGCTTCCACGCTCCATTCTATTTTCCACTTCCACTCCACTTGGAAAATTCTAAAATGGAAGACACAACTCCTTCTTCTAATAAGAAACGGAGATGTAATAGAAAGGGCGCCAAAAAACTTTCCATTTTTATTTCTCCTGAAAGCAAACATAAAAGGCGACCCCCGCATCTTATCCCGCCTTGCCTCTCGGGAATCAGCCTATTAAGGCACTTTGCAAGGGTGAGGATGAAATCGCTACAGTCTTCCTACCCCACATCAACCCACTGATGCAGAACAACCTTAACAAGAAAAACAGATAGATCAAGCTGAATGAGACATTTCGTGACGCTCCTTAGGCCCAATGCTACTATTTATCTGGCCGTTATCTCTCTGGTCAATTTGTTTTTGAGAGAGCGTTCTTTCTCTCTTCTAGTTCTGCGCTAAGTAGTAATTTTCTCTGTTATTTTACCCCTGTTGGCGTACCGGGGGTTTCAGTAGTATCCCCATTTTCTGGAAATTTAGTGCTTTAAATTTTCACTTTCGCTGTCGTTCTCCTTTGTTCTTTCTCATTCTACTCTGTTCTATCTACTATACTATCTTCCTTCTTCGCTAGACCAGTCACCTACCTTTTTTCTTGAAAACTCTTCCAAAACTCCTCATTTGTGTACGAGGTCTGTTGTATCAGCTTGGGAATATTGGATGCTTTCTGCTATATGGTCACTAGTTTCCTATGATATTATTATTTAGCAATATATTATATAGGCATTATTTTTATATGAATGTGTTTGGTTAATATTTTATAACGATGTTTATATTCTATTTTGTTTTTGTAAACGGGAGTTCGATAAATTAGAGTATAGCCTCAGCGTCCCCTGCGTGGCCTGCCTTTATCGTAAAGTGACCGGCTGTGGAGTGCCTTCAGTGTAACCACTAGGGTTGTTTCAGCAGATCTTTTATACAGATCAGGGGTGAGTCATCTTTCAACCAAGTTGTGGTCCTGATTTTGTGGTCCTAATTCGGCTCTTTGCAGTCCACTGGACCCTGTAAGCAATGATTAACTGACTCTGTTATGTTCTTCCCCTCTCTATTTTCTTCGACTTTTCTTCCATCTTCTGGCCTCACTAGTGTTGAGTTTTTCTTTATCCAGTGCTGTTCGATCAATCCACTTTGTTTTTTTCTTCTTTTGTTCTGCCTCTCTAACACGTAGCAGGGCTCGAAATTAGCGGGGGCCCGGGGCCAAAAACCCGCAAAGTTGATTTCGGGCTCGGAAAGTTGAAAAACGAAGGGCCCGCTTGGCCCGCAAATAATTCGTCTGATACAGCTAGCTCTACTCGGCAGTTTCGTATTTGGGCCAAGGGAAGCAACCCACACCGGTGCCCTAAATTTGGACAGAAAAAAAAAAAACTGAGAAAAGAAGCGAAAACCCTTTAATTTTGCACTCAAAAGTTTAATATACACTTCAATATCTTTTTAATATAATAAACAAAAGGCTATGGCACAACATAAGCGCAAAATGTCCATCTTTGCAAGTACGAAAGTATGGCTACATATCGTCGCCATATAGTTGCTAAAACAATCGGCGATGGCGTATTTTCCAATTTGGGAAGCAAAAGACGCCAGAAGAAAACGTAGACGAAAGGAAAGAACAAGAAAAAGAGAGAAAAAAGAAGTATGAAGAGGAAAAAAGATCAAGGAACTACAATGAAGGGTGGGAAAAAATATTTCCTTTACTTCTGTTAACTCAAGTGCACATAAGTGTAATATGAATAGATGATTGAAAAAAAGAAAAGGCAAAATCTGTTTGTTTTAGTTTATCAGGAAGAGTACTGTTAAGTTTAGTTCCCTTTCATGGTTTTGTTTTGAACTTTTGTGCATTGAGGTCAGATTTTTTTGTTAGGTTACTCATATTAAAAATTTAATGATGTGTATTGTGCAATACTCCGTCACAAAACTAAGAAGTATTATACAAGAGACTCACTTGATTTTTTTCTATTTTGTTTATTGGCCATTTCAGGCTCACTAGTCACTGGAATATGTGTGTCACTGAATGTGTGTGTGTGTTTTTTCCCCTATTTTGTTGGTAATGTTTGAAAGTGAAAGAAAAGGCAAATAAAAATGACATCACTCAGCAAAATTGGAAATTCAATTGTTTTTATTTTAGATTATCAGACAAATTGTACTTTCTACTTATTATATTGTCAATAATTTTTTTGTTTTTTGTTTGCATTATTTTTCAAGTTGGGCCCCGAAAGTTGTTTGTGGGCCCTCACATTTTTCAATCAAGGGGCCCGGGGGCCCCCAAAGAAAAAAGTTAATTTCTAGCCCTGACGTAGGCTCTCTAGTATGTCTCCAATAATTTTCTCTCCAAGGACCTATACTAATATTTCTCTATTAATTTTGTCTCTACAGCCCTCTACTAGAATTTCTCTATTAATTTTCTCTCTAGGATTTACTCTCATAGATTTACTAGTATTTCTGTGCTATATTTCCCCATATATCCCTTAGTAAAATACAGTTTTCCATGTTTCTAAAGCAAACGGCAAGAGAACTTATAGAAATCGTGCCTTGTCTCGGTCGTTGTAAACCTAATATTTTGGGGGTTCCGTAACAGGCAGCACCTTTCCAGATCCATTTTTTTTATATAATAGTATCTAGCATTGCTATCGTATAGTACAGTCGTCGTATATATTCAAGGAAGATTAAATCGCTGTGTATCCACTGTCATCGTCAATATGTTATTGCAACACTTTGGATTTATTTGGTCCTTCTCACTCAATGTATGTGTGTTTTTTTCTCTAGTCAGCAATGCTGCAAACTTTACGTCACGTTATGTCCTGTCAGTTTTAGCTTTTTGCAACACCACGTACGGCTGTTTTAAAACCCATGTAGCCTATTTGCGTATTTCCCTTCCCCTTTTATTTACATTGAAGAAAACTGACAACACTTCCTCTACTAGATCTATCAATTCTAAATTCCCGTAACACGCGTGACCTCCCGTGAAAAACAGCGTCTACACGCAAGGAATTGACCCTTTTTTTTAATTGGCTCTTCCTCATCCGTCAATATTCATTTCCCTCTGTTTGCCTGCCTGCCTCCTTGAGCCCCTCCCCCACCTTCCTTCCCCTCACCTCTCTCTCTCTCTCTCTCTCTCTTCTCCATACACCATCTTCTCTGCTAAACAAATCGAAATCACTTTTAATCTTACGTCAATTCTCATTTTGTACAAACATCAGTTCTTTGCCTCTGGCAATCTGTGCCCACCTTTCTAATCATGTCACATAACGTTAAGTTTACATTTTAATATTTGTATTCAAATTATTCGTCAGTAAAAAGTATGTCTGTCTTTCCACCATCATACCATTCAGCTTTTACCCGTACAAATAATATACTAGATTTTCTTTTTTTGTCTTCCCTTACGTTCTTTCCTTTTTTTTTTTAATTTAAATTTTCTTTTTTTTTCTTTCCTTTCTGTCGCCCTTTTTTATTTTCTCCTCTCCTTCTGTCTTTCACATATTTCAATATTCTTTCCACTATATACGAACAAGCTTGTTCTGAGCAAGAGGGGGGGGGGGGGGGGGCACATAAGATAACAGAAGATTAAAAAAATTCAAGAAAAGAAAATAGATATATAGAATCAATGGAGTTATCAGTTTATGTGTGTGTGTGTGCGCGCGCGTGTGTGTGAAGGTGTGTGTGTGAGAGAGAGAGATAACTCAATAACCGTTAAATGTGTAGCGGTAAGGCAAGCACAAAGGTCCCCTATACGCTCAATGTGTCCGGGGACACAAATCTACCTCAACAACAACAAAGCACAAAGAAAGAAGACGCTAACAAGCTTAAAGCAAAGGCAGCGATGGCGGAGAGAACTATAAAGCAATCCGCTCTATATAAATATAAATCGGATCTCGCTCGTCTGCCTGGCACCGGATTTTTATGCGGCTCCCTGACAACCAGAGGCCTCGTGCACCTGTCGGAGAGGCTAATGAAGCAATTTGGCACAGCCAGCTTCCAATTGCTGATGCGAACCCTACCCCTATCCCGCCCTCCACACACCCACAGCGGTAGGATGTGACGCTGGCAAGGGTGATATAGATCTACCCCTCCACAACCATCCCGAGAGGATTTGATTTTCAGGGTAGGGTGGGAAACGTCTGTGAGGTGGTACCTTCTTCCCCCCTCCCCACTCCACATACGCCCCCTCCCCTAAACCTCTCCTGTATACCCCCTCCTCCCCTAAACCTCCCCTGTATACCCCCTTCCCTAAACGTCCCCTGTATACCCCCTCCCCTAAACCTCCCCTGTATACCCACTCCCCTAAACCCAAGTGGAGGAGAATTTGACTTTGTGAGTACGGAAATAAAGCTTTGGAACCTACCCCTGGCCCCTCAAACCTATTAGTCAGAGGATTATAATGACGTTCGAGTAGGACTACAGAAGCTGCCAGCGCACAGTCTTTGGTAGTACTAGTAGTACTGTGATGAGACCTGTGATGTAGTTCTTACCTACGCTACCTATCCTATTTTGTTTGTTTGTTTGTTTGTTGTTTGTTGGGTAGATTAGTGTCCCCGGACACCTGAGCGTATAGGGGACGTTTTTAATTTTAACTATTTTACCGTGGGGCCACCCTTGTGTCTTTAAGATTTAGGATAGAGGTGAAGATTTGTGGGAATGACTGAGTACCTAGCTAGGGGGATTTGACCGACACTAGGAACGAGTTCAGTACAGTTCTAACTAATGAAGGTGGTTTTTAAACTACACCACTCTCTACCAAACCGCCCGACCCAGGCAATTAAAGCTTAGAACCCTCGTGTGGTGCCGACTACAGAAGAAGAAGGGATGGTACTAGCTAGCGGGATACCTACAGGGGTAGTGGGGTGTGGTAAATCCTTACCTCCAAGGACCGAAGGGTAGAGAAGAGGCTGGAGCATACCGGGTAGCTGAGATTAGACGATGCCCTCAAACTTGTGAGAGGGGCTAGGCCTCGTCTAGTCTCAGCCATGATGTGTGGGGAGAGGGGGAGAGAGAGAGAGAGAGAGAGAGAGAGAGAGAGAGAGAGAGAGAGAGAGAGAGAGAGAGAGCTACTCAAGCATCAAAGTCTTGCAATAACGTTATGACGTTAGACGGAAACGGTCTACAGGAACTTGAGGAAAGAAAGACAGTGGCGGTAATAATGATCGTGGGACGTGATGGGGAGCTGTGGCGGCAGCGCTGGAGGTAGTGGCGACGGAGTTAACTTCTTTGCGCGGGTGACGTTGTGGAAGAGGGAAAGCTGGCGGTAGGATGATGTATGATGAAGAAATCAGAAGCGAATGAGGGATGGAAAAGTTGGTCTTTCTAGTTGAGTGCTAAAAGAGAAGACCCGGCATCCAGAGCGCTTGGAGGGTCGCACGCTTGTCTGCTCTCTAGTCGGCAAAAGCCAAACTTAAAAGCTTCACACAATGTATGATTTGTGCTATTAAAAAAGCTTCACACAATGTATGATTTGTGCTATTAAAGCTAGGCGCAGACCAAACTGTAGATGGAGAGTGGAGACAGTATGAACAGACACTGGATCAATGACAAGGCACAAGGAAAAGTACAAAAAGGAATAGTATGACGAAGAAAGGAAGGTAGGATAATTTAAATTGGCAGGGATGAGGTAGGCGGAAGAGCACGCACGCACATGGCATTACTGTCCTGTAAATAAGCACTAGACTTACCACTCCAATAGTTTATATACCAAGGAAATGAAGATGAAAGAGGAAACAAAACTTTGTGGGAGGATGATGTGTATGTGCGAGAGAGAGAGAGAGAGAGAGAGAGAGAGAGAGAGAGAGAGAGAGAGAGAGAGAGAGAGAGAGAGAGAGAGAGAGAGAGAGAGAGAGATGCCGAGCGCACGGAACAAAGTGTATATAAACTTATAGAGAAGAAAAAGCAAACTAATTCATGGGCTGGGGGACTGGGTAAATTTGCTTTGGAAAAAGACAAAAAAGAGGGATGAAACGCAATACAAACAGATGATACGGATACTGGAAGAGATGGAGACTGTGGATGGTTGGGAGGGGGGTTGGACAGAGTATATGGGAGGTTGGACCGGGGAGGGTTAAGTTAGGGACGGGGGGAATGGTGGAGAGGAGGTGTGGGGGTCAGAGAAGTACGAAATCAGCTGGGAGGAAATGCTAGAGTTTACACACGATCCATCTTCTGTACAAACAGTGAAGCACATGTCTTCGTGTGTGTCTGGGTGCCAGTGGATGTGTCTGTAAGTAATTGCTCAGTACCGGAATTTCCCCTGTCCCTCCAGCTCACACTTTTACACCATGGGTGCGTGAAGGTTGTTTGTGGAGGAGGTGTGGGGGGGGAAAGAAAAAAAATGAGGGAGAGAAAGAGAGAGAGGATGAGGAAGGCGAGAGAGGATGAGGGGGGGAGAGAGAGAGAAAGGTCAGTTTGCATGCGTGCATTACTGTAATTCGACTTTAGACTTCCATTGAAGTACAGCAAGCACAATGTACATCAATTTATTTTCATAATCATACAGTTACACTTTTAACGTTCCCACCCAGACTCCAATGGAAAGAAATATCTTCCTAATTTCCCTTAACACTAATAAGTGTTGCAAACACTATGCAACGAAACTGATAACAACGACCCCAACACCTCAGAACTAATCAAGAAAGTCAATGTTCTGTCACGCCGTCGATTGTTTCAGCTGTGACACGTTACGCAGCATAATGAATTCGCGTGGCAGCAATACAATTTGTTAATAACTTTAACTAAGGTGGTATAAATTCGCGTCAATTGGACGAAAGGATAAAATAGCGTCAATCTGACAAAAGAATACAATTACATCACTATTTAAAAAAGCATAACCTATATACGACGACAAAAGTTAATTTAACCAGTTAGACTAAATGAGTGGTCACTGTGTTGACAAGCGGAGTGTCAGAAGGCGAATCCAAGACCACATCAGAGGCCAATTCAAAAGCACATCCAGTAACAGCGTTCGATCACTCTTCACATTGGGCGGTGGATTATTTGGCGGATCGTTATTATGCGATGCAATGCAATGCAGCCTTTTTATAACATTTTAACATGTAATTTTCTCTCTCTCTCTCTCTCTCTCTCTCTCTCTCTCTCTCTCTCTCTCTCTCTCTCTCTCCAAAAACTTGATTATTAATCGCAATTCAGGTTGTAAATTGTATTTCATTGTTGTTGTTGTTGCATCAATTTTTATTCATCAGATTAACATAAGTTGTACTGATAACTGTATTTCATTGTCAAACAGTTGAGAGGGGGAAATTTATATACATCCACAAGGGAGAGACAGAGAGAGACACATACAGACACACAGACAAAGAAACAGAGGAGGATAGGAGAAGGAAGCAAAGGAAGAAAATAAGGAAGAAGAGGGAGGGGTAACTGTGAAAGTTGAGAAAGGCCAAGGGAAACGGTGGCGGGTTTGGTGCGCTACGGTATAAGCGCAATGTTGTTGTTCTGCAATACTAATGCACACAAGTCTTTCCCTACAGTGCATGCAACAACATTTTCCAATAGACGATGATGATGAGAAGGAGGTGCAAGAGGATGACGACGACGACAACAATGATATGATGATGAAGATGATGATGATGATGATGATGATGATGATGATGATGATGATAATGACGACGACGACGACGACGATGATGATGATGATGATGATGATGATGATGATGATGATGATGATGATGATAATGGCAGGTGGGGATCAAGTCTCTAAGACTGAGGCTAGAACTGTGGGAAAATGGACAGTTTTTCCGAAAGTGGAAGAAAAAAAAAAGAAGAACACTTTTGTTCAATCCTGCATTGTCCCCGGCGAACGTGAGTAGGGAGCAATTTCTGCGTGGTCCGAGGGTGATGGGAGACTCCGAACAAACACGAGCTGCCATATCCGGCCCTCGGCCCAAAAAAGCTCGGCTATGAATGGTAAAGGTCCAGCCTCACTTTACAAACTACTAACAGCCGTCTTTTTTTCTCTCAATCCAGGTTTTTTTTTCTTTCGTAATTATTTCAAATATTTTTCCTTTCCAAAATCTTTTTCTCCTCCTTCCCTTAGCTCTTACATTCGTCCCGCTCTAGTAAGCAATTCACAAGTATTTCACCTTAGGTAATCGCAATAATAAACACTGTAAACAGCGTACAATCTTAATCCGTGCTTTTCTTTAATATAAATTAGCATTTAGTGCAAAACTGGTTTTGAACTACCAAATAAAAAATCTCCTTTGAAAGAACGGACTTACTTTGTAAATTATACTTTGCACTTAAATTACACGCTTCAAATCCGTCCTTTTATTAAATATTTTCTTTGCTGTTCTTGCTTAGACTACTAGTGCTACCAAAAGTATAATTTGCACAGATATAAGGACTGTAACATTCGTATTCTTTGTTAATGAGACGTGGGTGATAAACAGGTCAGGCAGAAACACACAACGCAGATTGTGAATGTAAGGGGAAGATCGAGTAGAAGGAAATCACGAAGAGAGAAAGGGGGAGAGAGGGAGAAGTTGGAGAGAGAGATAGAGAGATAGACAGAGAGAGAGACAGAAAGAGAGAGAGAGAGAGAGAGAGAGAGAGAGGGAGAGAGAGAGAGAAAGAGAGAGAGAGAAAGAGAGACAGAGAGAGAGAGGTGCACAAGATATGGGAAATTCTATACGTGAAATAATTAAATAAAAAAAGCCTCGTCTTTCCTTCATGACTTCCTCTTCAACGATACGATAAATTAAACACAGCAATAATAATAATAATAAGAAGAAGAAGAAGAAGAAGAATAACGTAGAATTTCTCATTCACTCTCGACAGATAAATGTTCAGATTAAAGCAAGTAGAAGTCAAAGATGCATGTTTATGTTAAATCAACAGAATGACCTTCCCTTACTAAATGTGTTATCGCATCCTACATATTTTTACTTTCTCCCACTTCCTCCTTGCCATCAACAATTATCTTGAAAATTAAAGAGAAAAGAATAAATTTATGCACATGATTAAGTTTTAATGGTAAGCCAATGAATACAGCTTCATTGTTCTTGAGTAAGGAAAAGTGGTCACACTCCCTACAACACAAACTCTGACAAACAAATTATTTATTTCCCAACAATCTTATATTAAACACACTTAGTCTACTCCTGTGACTACCCAGCATCTAACATAACCTTAGCTGTTAAGCCAAACTTAATCTTCGATCGACCCAACTCACACCTCGCTTTTACGACGCACATTCATGAAAATTCCGTGGTTTAGATTCAAGCGCGTTACCGTTACAACAAAATAACGACTCAAAATCTAGATATATCTGGTCAGTAAATCAGTAGGGGCAACAATAAGTGTGGGCAAAACGGCACAAGCGACACTTTGATCCTGTCAAATTCCCCCAGTCCCCAGTGACAGGCGTCGCACCGCTTCCAACCATTGTCGTCTGCTTCATGCGGGGCCACTTTTTTTTTTCAAGAAAACTGTAAAACTATTACCGCCAAACACACGCACAATAACTTACCTTGAAAGTTTCAGATCCTATCAGGTATAATCCACAGAAAGAGTGCCAAACACAACGGAAAAACTGTATAACAAAGTCCAACGCACAGATTAGTGAATACAATCCCCAAAAAATGCAACAAGTCGTCCTAAGAAACAGAAGTGAGATTTCTATACTGAATGCACGCGGGCTGGACAGCCAGTAATATTCCGTGGATACCGAAGAGAGAGCGTTGGTTCACACTCAACGATACACAAAATTCAACTGCCTTTCCCCTTCGCTTCTCTCTCACAGCGAAAACCTCGTCAGTCACGTGACCCTCTTTGGCCCTCTTTAAACTAGAGTTTATCGGCGCTGTAGCCTACCCCGAGGTCTGTATGAGAGAGAGAGAGAGAGAGAGAGAGAGAGAGAGAGAGAGAGAGAGAGAAAGCGTACACAGAACGTGAGCGCGCGGTTTTTGCTGTGTATATGCAAGCAAAAGTGGGAGGGAAGTTCACTGAGAGAGGAGAACACTGATTGGAGGAAAGTTTTATAGATTTATTGGTGGTCAATCGTAGTTGGTTCGTGCCGCTAATGAATAGGGTCTTTCTTTTTTTTAGATTTTGGGGGCTGGGGTATGGGAAAAGAGATGAAAAACAAGGTACCTCTTGCTTTTAGAAATAGATCTGTGTATTATCACATTCCTGACATTAAAAACGTACCTGGCATCACCTGTCAGGATTTACCTGTAAGCTCAAGACTTCTGCAGGTTATGAATAATATTCAACTGTCCTGTGCAGTACTAGTGATCGCTTATCGATGAATGAACTCCCCCTCGCCGGGCTTTGAGATCGAACTGGCCAATCATGGATAGTCTAATCGATGCTCATGCATTTGATCGATCGTTCTACGATTGACGGGGGAGTTCTGGACTTGAAGAACAAGTTAAAGACGGAATGAGACCTATTGAGCAGAGAGAGAGAGAGAGACAGCGAGAGAGGGGGATGGGGGGGGAGGGTATATAATGAATTTCTCTCGCGTTTTCGTCGAGGACATTGGAAATGACAGGAAGTAAGTAATATAATGAAGCCTACGTGTTGACAGGGGCATACAAGCATTATTTATCTCACTGCATCGTGTGTTTTTGTATGGTTTACAAAGGAATAAAAAGCAGGTTTATTGATGATGTAATCTATCATAGAACTAGTGCACCAGAAAAATAATAAAAAATTCCTCTTTAAAAATCGTAATATTTGTAAAGATTACACATTAACTGTTAATTTTAGTTTTAAATTCTTTTTTTTTTTTATATCGTCTTTTTGTGTGATCCCCATGTTAGTTATCTGGAAACAATATTAAACGCAAATCAGGCGATAGCATTATTTTATTTATTGATTTCATTATTATTTCTATGCCACCGATCCTCCAGTCCAACCCCACATTGCAATACTTAGTTGGTTTACGTAGAACATGTCCACCACTTCACCTTCCCCATCACACCTACCCCGTTCCCCTCTCTCCCTTCTCCACACAACCCTAGTAACTGATCCCCGATCTGTACAGGAAACCTTTAATAACTATAGCAATATTGGATGTTATAGACACCTTATTCCTAAATCAGACTCAAAGATCGTGGATCCGTAATCAACAAGCAAATTACAAACCCGTTCCTGTTGCAGACACAGCACATATGCGTATTAGGCTACTAAAACATGCGGCGCAAAGAAAACCCCCGTTGGAGTACCTGAAAAACTTGGAGATTTACGTCCTAGTGTTATTGTAAACGTTAAGGACAAATTGGAGTACCGGGGCCGGGTTTCAGTTTAAATAGTATCCCCACTTTCTGGAAAGATCTAAATTTCCACTGTCGCTGTCTTTCTCATTTGCTCTTTCTCATTCCTGCTCTGTTCTATCAATCTGCTATACTATCTTCTTCTTCGCTAGACCAGTCACCTACCTTTTTTCTTGAAAACTCTTCTGGGACAAGACTCCTTATTTGTGTATGAGGTCAGTTGGATCAGCTTGGGAAGATTGGATGCTTTCTGCCAGGTGGTCACTAGGGCTTCCTATGATGTTATTATTTAGCAATGTAGGCATTTTATATGTATGTGTTTTGTTCATAATTTATAATGATGTTTGTATTCTATTTTGTTTTTGTAAACGGGGGTTCAATAAATTAGAGTACAGCCTCAGCGTCCCCTGCGTGGGATGTCTTTATTGTAAAGTGACTGGCTGGTGGAGAGCTTTCAGTTTTCCCACTAGGGTTGTTTCAGCAGATCTTTTATGCGTATAAGGGGTTGTCCGGTCCTGATTTGGCTCGGAAGAGTCCGCTGGACCTAAAGCAATAATCATGTAATGTAAGGCGCAAAGAAAAGCACGTCTCTATGAGAAGACGGAAAGGAAATCGAAGGGACGCAGTAATCTTACCCGGAAAAAACTCACGTTGACCTGCAAAGTCTCGTCCTACCTAAGTCATATAAGTTCACTCCCTGCGGGAATCGAATCCTGCAAACTTTTGGCACGTTTTCCACACGATACTGGTCGACTTGACAGCAGTCATTCCACACAGTGGCGCTGGCTACATTAGTGGAAAATCTGTCACAGGGTTATCTTCCGTTAGACAGTCCGCTTTGTTTAGTATTAATTATTAGTGAGCGCCTCGAGCGTCTTGAGTTAGATCTTGTATCGGCCAGCGCCTTGAGCAACTCTTGAGCTGAAAAAGCGCTATATAAGAAGGAAAATTAATGTAGCCTTTAATAAAGACATGCGAGCTGAAATGACAATATCATAGTTAAGGACATTTGCCAAACAAATCCCTAAAATAATAACTCGCAATATCACGCCTTAGTGTGTGCTGCTGTAAGCAACGCAACACGTAACTGAAAATTTCAGTCCACGCAAAGCACGTGCAAAGTAAGCCTACCAGGAGGCGCGTGCAAGATTTGATAAAGGGGCGCGTGTACCTTTTCGTCATGGGGAAGATTTTGTTTCACAGAGAAAGCGAGACCGGTCGAGACTACAGCAGCCTGTGGACACATCCCAGAAATTTCGACTAATTTACAATATTTACCTTACATTACATTACATGATTATTGATTTAGGTCCAGCGGACTCTTCCGAGCCAAATCAGGACCATACAACCCCTGATCCGCATAAAAGATCTGCTGAAACAACCCTAGTAGTAAAACTGAAGGCTCTCTACCAGCCAGTCACTTTACAATAAAGACATCCTGTCATGAATTGGCTAGTTTTACACTGCCCAGTGACTATTTAGCCATGTGTAGTAATTGTAACAGTAGAGAGTTAGTATAGTACACAGCAGCAAGTAAATTACACAGCAAGCCACACACCGCGAGCCCGACCCACGCTCCGCAGTGAGTCAGCACTTGAGTTTTGAATCTGACCAGTTTAACCAATCAGAAGCAGGCTTAGCGGTAGAGCAGTTCTGACTGTGTCAGAGCCACACACAGTTTGAATCAGTCGTGTGTGAGACGAGGTAGAGGCAACATCTCCACAGCTAGAGAAATCTCTACACTCATAGACCAGGACGCAGGACTTAGGAATCTTAGAATTCTCTCAAGTCACAACGGGCCTGAACTTGTCAAACAGGTAAATGAACACCCTTCTGTTTCATCGTGATATATTTGTATTATTGTTGAAATTATGTTTGAAGAATTTGCTATGCATAAATGTGAATTGTTAATCCGAATTTGCGGGACCACGTGGAAGAGCCTACCACGAGGCGAAACACGACCGGTTGCGCCGCCATGTTGTATCCCGTACGGAACCACTGTTGTTTAACTTATATGTATGTTTGCAGACCAGTGGTTGTACCACTGAATGTTTATATTATTATTAATTCTGTATGTGTATAGTTAGACACGATTGATATTTATGTATGTATAGGAATTTAGAGTGAGATTCCAGTGGACCCCGGAAGTAGCAGAATGTTCGTCGCTTATGTATAGAGATGTGGAGCTATCACTGAGGGGCTACTTGGCTTTCAGTGAGACGCTCTGCACAAACCGATTATTCAGGGTTGTGCAGAATTTCGTCTCTTATATTACAGACGAGCAGGCGAGCTATCCCGAGCTATCCCGAGCTATCCCGAGCTATCCTGTGTGCCCCACTCCACAGAAACGACTAGTTGGTTGAGGAGACTCTACCGCACAAGACGGAAAGAGCTGCCTTGAAAGACACCCTGTCAGACCCCACAGCGTGGCAAGGGAACCCAACTACACAACTACAAAGGTGTACCAGAAGCTGTCACGAAGAAAGGGATTTGGGGAAAGGGGGTAAGCTCTTAATCTCTAGCGCTGTGTTATCTCCTTTGATAGACTAACGTGCGATGACATTCCAGAGATTAAAGCAAGGCCAAATTAATAAGTGATAAATAGAGTAAAGACGAGGAGGAAAAGTAAATGTACTAGTTAAGAAATTCACAGTCAAAGGCCAGTCAAGGGAATTGCGATTTCTGTAACTATCTACTTTTAATAATTGAAAAGGGAGAGTCTAGGTCAAATTGTTCTATAGTGATTCATTGGCGTGGCGTCTCTAGTACTGAGTAGTCCGGTGATATTCGGGAAAGTCAATCTTATGGGTACTAGAGCTATCGTAGACTGATCACATCACAGGGTGAGAGAGTATCTGTATGGGGGCCAGAGTTTCTGTGATAATCTGGCGAGTGGGGGGTCTCTCAGGCTTGGGCACTTAGCTGTGGACTGCAGTGCGGCGAATTGTCCAGGATCCTCTGGATGGCTTGCCAGTGATGGTGCAAGCGTGGTTGGAAATATGCAGGTCAGTGGTCACGCGGGGATGACTCACGGATCACGAGTGCTAGTGGTGTTGTTGTGTTGTGGTACAGGCGTTGAACTTGGCTTACGTGGCTAGCCGGTTCAGAAATTGCGAAGTCCCAAATCACGCGTCTCATTGACCTCCCGGGTTGTTGGGGGCCTGCAGCGGGTCAGCGATTGGGAGATGATACCAGTCCGGGGCAATGCGTCCGGCACAGGAACCCGTCTGCAACGTGTACAGACGCTGTATCAGCTGGGGATAGGGATAATGCGAATTCCGGGCCTGTTGTACAGTCACCCTTCTCAGAATTCAAATTGGTGTGACCGGTCAAGAGTTGAATCAGTGCACATACCAACAGTCAAACAATGCTACTAGATTTACTGGGCCAAAGTGGGGGTTACTGGCAGCCACTAGTAAAAGTACATTCGGCGCATTTAGGATGGGGATGGCAACAGGGCAAATATTTATACATCGGGAGGCATGGGGGAAAGCAATAATAGGGGTACAGGACAAATGGGTTGTAGGTCTGGGCCGTACTTGGGATTCTAATCTATAGGGAGGGGGTAGCATGGCATGGGATATTTATACATGGGGCAACGGAGTATACAAGCATAAATTCAAACATGTCATGAGTTATGTACAAGGTAGAAAGTATGTGCAAGGGAGAAAACACAAGTCATAGCAATACATCAAAGCAAATTATAAACATGGACCTACATACTGACAGGACGCATGAACATGATGGCGAACGACGGGTGATGGGGTTGCTATATGACCACGAGTAAATTCCCTCTCTTACCTTGGTTTAAGACGGGTGGAAGCACAAGGATACTGACGAAACTCAGAGGTCGCTCGGTGATGGCGGCGTGGATTCGAACAGGTTGTGACTTCGAGGCAGGGAAGTTAGCATCTGACACTAAGCCTTGGTCAGTAGCAGACTTTAAGGCGATCCTGGGGGCGGGGCTTAAGAGACTGTGCGAGCCTGCTAGGTAGTGATGGCTGGTCAAGAGGAATGATGGCTGGTTTGAAGCGATCGTCGCTGGCGGTGCGGGGTGGTCGAATGGTTGCAGCCGGGCCTCAGGGGTGCAATTGTCCGCCTCGTCACAGAGGCCCCCCCAAGGGAAAAGGCGAGGACGTAGGACTCGACGAAGGCGCGGCCAATCAGCTCTGAGGTCGGCTGCCGGGTGCGACGATGGGTTGTGATGATCCGGGTGATGCGGGGCGATGCAGGGTTCCGGGTACGGTAGCGGATGCCCAAGGCTGGGGTCCGCGGAGCTGCCGGGTTTCGGCTACGGTTAGTGGGCGGCGGCAGGAATGAAGGCTGGGGCGTCGGCCCTCAGGGGCGACTCGATGGAGTCGGTGGCGGGGTGACGGCTGAGGAAGTCTGCGCCGTGGTTGTCTTTTCCAGGGATGTGTTCCAGCTGGAAAGAGTATGCCTGGAGCAGCAGAGCCCACCTCATTAGCCGGGCGTTGAGCGATTTGGATGTCGCCAGGAAGGAAAGCGGCTGATGATCCACTTGGACTGTAAAGTGCGAACCGTAGAGATACAGTTGGAACTTCTGGACTGCCCAGACGAGGGCGAGACACTCCTTCTCCGAGGTGGCGTAGTTTTGTTCGGCCGGCTTGAGTTTCCGGCTGGCGTACGCGACGGGGAAGAGCGTCGGGGCGTCCGAGGAGTCCCGTTGGAGCAGAACGGCTCCGAGGCCTACGTCGCTGGCGTCTGTGCGCAGGACGAAGGGTTGTCCGTGGTTGGGGAGTCGTAGGACTGGCTGGGACGTCAGCTTGTCCTTGAGCTCCTGGAAGGCAGCTTCGCATTGCGGGGTCCAGATGACTCGGTCCGGTGCGGTTTTCCGGGTTAGGCTTGATAGTGGCGCGGCGATCCCGTTGTAGCCGGGTACAAACTTCTGATAGAAGCCACTCAGTCCCAGGAAGGACTGAACATCTTTCTTGGTCTTGGGGCGTGGCGCGTCTCGAAGGCGCTGGACGGTCTTTTCCAGAGGCCGGAGCTGTCCACGGCTGATGGTGTGGCCGAGAAATTCCAGCTCTTGATAGCCGAACTGGCATTTGGTCGGCCGGGCAGTAAGGCCAGCTTCTCTGAGGCGGCGCAAGAGTTGGCGCACCACTCGCAGGTGCTCCTCCCATGTCTCCGTTGCGACGAGTATGTCGTCCATAAAAGAGTGTATGAACGGACAGTGGAGGGGGTCCAACAGCTTCCGCATCATCGTGCTGAAAATACTTGGGGCATTGTGCAGACCAAACGGCAGAACGTTAAATTCATAGTGGCCGTCCATCGTGCTGAAGGCTAGGTACTGGCGGGATGAAGGGTGCACGGGAATCTGATAAAAGCCTTTGCTCAGATCCACCCTGGAGAAGTATCGGGCGGATTGTAGCTTTGCGAACAAGTCCGTGGGGTCGGATAGGGGTCCGGGCACGAACTGGGTTACAAGGTTCAACTGCCGGAAGTCGATACAGAGGCGATGTTCTCCGCTGGGCTTCCGTGATAGAACTATTCCTGCGCTGTAGGGGGAACGGGAGGGAGCGATGACTCCGGCTTGTAGCAGAGCCTCTACTTCCGTTCTTACTACTTGCTGCTGGGAAAGTGGGACGGGGTACGGTTTCTGGCGGACGGGAGTGGGGTCCGTTAGGGTTAGTCGGACTTCTTCTAGGTCCGTCCTCCCAGGAATGTCGGTGAGGACTTCCCTGTGTTCTGCTACGATGGCGCGTAGCTGGTGTTGCTGGCCGGCGGGAAGTGAGGGGTCCAGAGAGACGTCCCGGAAGGATTCCTTCCCTTTTAGTGGAAATTCGGCGACGCCGGTCTCTGTGCCATCCACCTCGACGGCCAGCGCGACCGTGAGTAGTGAGTGGGAGTCTGGGGCGGGTGCAGGTTGCTCCAGGTACCGCTTGAGCAGATTGATGTGGTGGGTCCTGGGTTTTCCGCCTACCTCGATGCGGTAGGTGGTGCGCGAGAGCTTCTCGAGCACCGGGTAGGGTCCCTGCCAAGCTATGTCTAGCTTGTTCGTGCCGCTGGGGAGAAGCAGTAGGACTTGGTCTCCTACCTGTAGCTCTCGGTCCCGGGCGCGGCGGTTGTGGTAGCGGGCTTGTCGCTCTCTCGCCTTCTTCAGGTTGGCGGAGGCGGCTTTCCATGTTGCCTTGAGGGTTTCTTGTAGCTTCGTGACGTATTTTGTAGCGTCGACCGGTGCCTCGTCCAGTTTGGCGTCGGTCCAGCTACGTCGTAAGGCGGCTAGTGGTCCGGAAAGGGGTCTTCCGAAAAGCAGCGTGGAAGGCGTGTATCCGGTGGAGGTGTGCGGGGTCTCTCGATACGCGAAGAGCGCTGACGCGACGTATGTGTCCCACGCTTCCGGCTGTTCGTCGGCGATCTTGCGGATAATCGAGATAAGTGTCCCGTTTAGGCGCTCGACCTGTCCGTTGCTAGCGGGGTGGTAGGGTGGAGTCCGGATATGGCGGATGCGGAGTAGTTGAAAAACCTCCTGCATAAGTTTTCCGGTGAACTGGGACCCGTTGTCGGTCAGGATGTTGTCCGGGAATCCGACTCGAGTGAATATGGTGACGAGCGCGTCGGCGACTCGGGCGGCGTCGATCTTCGGTAGAGGAACGGCTTCGCACCACATCGAGCAGGCGTCGACGAGGGTTAGTAGGTACTGGTTCCGCTTCTTGGTCCGCGGGAGGGGTCCTACAAGTCAACAGCCACTCGCTGGAAGGGCGTTCCGACAACGACGGTGGGGCTGATAGTGACCGGGACGGTGTGATGGCGGGGCGAGTATCGTTGGCACTGGCTACAGGACTTGACGTAGCGCTTCACGTCATCGGTCATCCCGGGCCAGTGATACTGAGCGCTGATTCGTAGGGTGGTCGCTCCGATGCCCATATGTCCGCTTAGGGGCATGCTATGGCCAAGTTCCAGGACTTGGGGGCGAAGTGTCGCAGGCACGACTAATTGAGTATGGTCGTCCTTCTGGCGGAAGAGGAGTCCGTCTTCGACGAAAAAGTCCCCGGACTTGGGTGGAGTGCGTGCGGCGGGAAGCTTTCCGTAGCACTTGCGGAGGGTGACGTCGCTTTCTTGGGCCTTCCGGATCTGTTCCGGCATCTGGTTGGGTATCGGAGGTGGAGTCGCGGCTGTTTTCGCCTGTGCGCGCGTCTGGACGGCGGCCATCGATTCCACGGGCTGGGGCGGCATCCCAAGAAAACGTATCGGCATCCTAAAATTAAGTCGTACAGGGGCTGGTCCATTACTGCAGCTTGAATGGTCCCCGTTACGTATCGGCTGGTGACTTGGATCCGGGCTATAGGGAGCGTGGTGCTGGGTTGGGACGCGTCGGCCAACTTCAGGGTGATAGTCTCGCCGGTCAGGTCTTGTTCTCTGATGAGCGAGCGGCGGACGACGGCGTCGAAGGTAAGTCCAGTGTCGTAAAGACAGTGGGCTGGGCGATCGTTGACTGTCACTTGCTCGGTGACGGCCGGTCGATCGGCGGGAGTAGCGACGGGGGTGACAGGGGTCCCGTCGGGGGTAACTTGGCGTAGGGCTAGTACGGTACCTTGTTTGCGACGCTGGTCGCTGATGCGTCGAAAACATTTCTCCCGGGTGTGTCCTCTGCGTTGGCAGTAGCCGCAGTAGAGCTCTGTGCTCCGCTTCCCTGGCTCTGCTGTGAGGGTTGGGCGTCCTTTGGGCGGCGGTGGACGGTGGTTCGCCGGCGGGACTGGCCGGCGAGGCGGGTGGCGGGTATCTGGCGACGAGGGTGCGGGGGGATCACGGCGAGGCTGTCTGTCGTCGGGATGGGCGGTGAGGTATCGATCCGCGACGATGATCAAGTCTTCAAGGCGAGCGGCGCCTTGTTCGGCGGCGAATGTCCGGAGTTCCGCCGGCATTGTGCCTCGGAGTTGCTCGGCGAGCATCAACTCTAGTAATCCGTCATAGGTCCTGGGTTCGTCAGTTTGCTCAATCCATTTATCCCGTAGCGTAGCTAGACGGTCGGCAAACTGCGTGAACTTCTCCCCTCTCTCTCTCCGGGAGTTCCGGAAACTCTTGCGATAGTGCTCACCTGAGAGCTCAAAGCCATGTAGTAGGGCTCTCTTGAGGGCGGGATAGTCTCCCTCCTCGGAAGTCGGTGTCTTGGCCAGAATCTCATAAGCCTTTCCCTTGAGGCCATGACTGAGCTTGCGATACCAGAACTGGGGGTCAACCGTTTTCTCTCGCGACTCGCTCGAATCGGGCGAGATAGACTTCAATAGTTTCGTCCCGTTCGACGAATGGGTCCAGGGGGAAGTTCATCCCCGGAATCGGCGGGGGGGGGGGGGGTGCGGGTATTCCGGCGCTGGTGGCGAAGCTGGGGGCGATGAGCGAATAGTCTTCGCTAGCCGGCGATGCGATCCCTAAATCGCGGCGGTCGCGCTCAAGTTGGAGGAGTGCTTGGCGCCGTTCGAGCTCCCTGTCTTTTCTCTTCTCTTCGAGTGCCGCGACCCTCTCGTCCTCCTCCTTCTTCCTTGCGGCGGCCCTCTCCTCCTCTGCTATTCTCTCTTTCGCCTCCTCTCTTCTCCGCTCGGCGGCTCTCTCCTCCTCTGCAAGCTTCCGGGCGGCGGCCCGTTCCTCCGCGGCGAGGCGCTCTTTCTCTTCCTCTTTCCTCCGGGCGGCGGCCCGTTCCTCAGCGGCGAGGCGCTCTTTCTCCTCCTCCTTCTTCAGTGGCTCCTCTTTCTTCCTCCTGCCTCTTCGCATCTCGCTCTTTGGCCCTCTCCTCCCTCTTCACCTTTTCCTCTGCCACGTCAGCCTCCACGTTCGCCAAGACGTAGTCTTTGAGTTCGGTGCCGGCGAGCCCTAAGCTCTCGCCAATACTCTTGTACTTAAGAGCAAGCTCTCCCCGGTCGGCCATGGTAAGAGAGGTAACTTACCCTGCAAAAGGTCCTAACCGGATGAGGGGTGCACCCGAGGGGTATACTGACGGAAAACAGGGGGGTGGGCTGGATGAGCTACGATGAAAACTGCAAAGGGGCGAATACAACACAACCACAAAGACAAAATGCAATCAATCAAAAAATCACAAAAAATGAACGCAAGAAAAAAGCCTGTTGAGAGATCACCACTCGGGAAAGCCAGTAAGGGACCTATGGGGCTATGCTAACTACTACTAGGCCTAGTGGGCTGGGTCCTATCTATACTGGGCTGGGGTGGAAATCTAGCTAAGTCCTAAGTCTAGTCAAGTTGGGATGGGAGCCTAAGTCTTTTGTCTCGTTGGTTGGAGGGGGATACCTAAGTCTTCTGGTCTCGTCGGGTTGGAGGGGGAAAACCTAAGTCTTTGGTCTCGTCGGGGTCGCCAAAATTAATGTCACGAAGAAAGGGATTTGGGGAAAGGGGGTAAGCTCTTAATCTCTAGCGCTGTGTTATCTCCTTTGATAGACTAACGTGCGATGACATTCCAGAGATTAAAGCAAGGCCAAATTAATAAGTGATAAATAGAGTAAAGACGAGGAGGAAAAGTAAATGTACTAGTTAAGAAATTCACAGTCAAAGGCCAGTCAAGGGAATTGCGATTTCTGTAACTATCTACTTTTAATAATTGAAAAGGGAGAGTCTAGGTCAAATTGTTCTATAGTGATTCATTGGCGTGGCGTCTCTAGTACTGAGTAGTCCGGTGATATTCGGGAAAGTCAATCTTATGGGTACTAGAGCTATCGTAGACTGATCACATCACAGGGTGAGAGAGTATCTGTATGGGGGCCAGAGTTTCTGTGATAATCTGGCGAGTGGGGGGTCTCTCAGGCTTGGGCACTTAGCTGTGGACTGCAGTGCGGCGAATTGTCCAGGATCCTCTGGATGGCTTGCCAGTGATGGTGCAAGCGTGGTTGGAAATATGCAGGTCAGTGGTCACGCGGGGATGACTCACGGATCACGAGTGCTAGTGGTGTTGTTGTGTTGTGGTACAGGCGTTGAACTTGGCTTACGTGGCTAGCCGGTTCAGAAATTGCGAAGTCCCAAATCACGCGTCTCATTGACCTCCCGGGTTGTTGGGGGCCTGCAGCGGGTCAGCGATTGGGAGATGATACCAGTCCGGGGCAATGCGTCCGGCACAGGAACCCGTCTGCAACGTGTACAGACGCTGTATCAGCTGGGGATAGGGATAATGCGAATTCCGGGCCTGTTGTACAGTCACCCTTCTCAGAATTCAAATTGGTGTGACCGGTCAAGAGTTGAATCAGTGCACATACCAACAGTCAAACAATGCTACTAGATTTACTGGGCCAAAGTGGGGGTTACTGGCAGCCACTAGTAAAAGTACATTCGGCGCATTTAGGATGGGGATGGCAACAGGGCAAATATTTATACATCGGGAGGCATGGGGGAAAGCAATAATAGGGGTACAGGACAAATGGGTTGTAGGTCTGGGCCGTACTTGGGATTCTAATCTATAGGGAGGGGGTAGCATGGCATGGGATATTTATACATGGGGCAACGGAGTATACAAGCATAAATTCAAACATGTCATGAGTTATGTACAAGGTAGAAAGTATGTGCAAGGGAGAAAACACAAGTCATAGCAATACATCAAAGCAAAATTATAAACATGGACCTACATACTGACAGGACGCATGAACATGATGGCGAACGACGGGTGATGGGGTTGCTATATGACCACGAGTAAATTCCCTCTCTTACCTTGGTTTAAGACGGGTGGAAGCACAAGGATACTACGAAACTCAGAGGTCGCTCGGTGATGGCGGCGTGGATTCGAACAGGTTGTGACTTCGAGGCAGGGAAGTTAGCATCTGACACTAAGCCTTGGTCAGTAGCAGACTTTAAGGCGATCCTGGGGGCGGGGCTTAAGAGACTGTGCGAGCCTGCTAGGTAGTGATGGCTGGTCAAGAGGAATGATGGCTGGTTTGAAGCGATCGTCGCTGGCGGTGCGGGGTGGTCGAATGGTTGCAGCCGGGCCTCAGGGGTGCAATTGTCCGCCTCGTCACAGAGGCCCCCCCAAGGGAAAAGGCGAGGACGTAGGACTCGACGAAGGCGCGGCCAATCAGCTCTGAGGTCGGCTGCCGGGTGCGACGATGGGTTGTGATGATCCGGGTGATGCGGGGCGATGCAGGGTTCCGGGTACGGTAGCGGATGCCCAAGGCTGGGGTCCGCGGAGCTGCCGGGTTTCGGCTACGGTTAGTGGGCGGCGGCAGGAATGAAGGCTGGGGCGTCGGCCCTCAGGGGCGACTCGATGGAGTCGGTGGCGGGGTGACGGCTGAGGAAGTCTGCGCCGTGGTTGTCTTTTCCAGGGATGTGTTCCAGCTGGAAAGAGTATGCCTGGAGCAGCAGAGCCCACCTCATTAGCCGGGCGTTGAGCGATTTGGATGTCGCCAGGAAGGAAAGCGGCTGATGATCCACTTGGACTGTAAAGTGCGAACCGTAGAGATACAGTTGGAACTTCTGGACTGCCCAGACGAGGGCGAGACACTCCTTCTCCGAGGTGGCGTAGTTTTGTTCGGCCGGCTTGAGTTTCCGGCTGGCGTACGCGACGGGGAAGAGCGTCGGGGCGTCCGAGGAGTCCCGTTGGAGCAGAACGGCTCCGAGGCCTACGTCGCTGGCGTCTGTGCGCAGGACGAAGGGTTGTCCGTGGTTGGGGAGTCGTAGGACTGGCTGGGACGTCAGCTTGTCCTTGAGCTCCTGGAAGGCAGCTTCGCATTGCGGGGTCCAGATGACTCGGTCCGGTGCGGTTTTCCGGGTTAGGCTTGATAGTGGCGCGGCGATCCCGTTGTAGCCGGGTACAAACTTCTGATAGAAGCCACTCAGTCCCAGGAAGGACTGAACATCTTTCTTGGTCTTGGGGCGTGGCGCGTCTCGAAGGCGCTGGACGGTCTTTTCCAGAGGCCGGAGCTGTCCACGGCTGATGGTGTGGCCGAGAAATTCCAGCTCTTGATAGCCGAACTGGCATTTGGTCGGCCGGGCAGTAAGGCCAGCTTCTCTGAGGCGGCGCAAGAGTTGGCGCACCACTCGCAGGTGCTCCTCCCATGTCTCCGTTGCGACGAGTATGTCGTCCATAAAAGAGTGTATGAACGGACAGTGGAGGGGGTCCAACAGCTTCCGCATCATCGTGCTGAAAATACTTGGGGCATTGTGCAGACCAAACGGCAGAACGTTAAATTCATAGTGGCCGTCCATCGTGCTGAAGGCTAGGTACTGGCGGGATGAAGGGTGCACGGGATCTGATAAAAGCCTTTGCTCAGATCCACCCTGGAGAAGTATCGGGCGGATTGTAGCTTTGCGAACAAGTCCGTGGGGTCGGATAGGGGTCCGGGCACGAACTGGGTTACAAGGTTCAACTGCCGGAAGTCGATACAGAGGCGATGTTCTCCGCTGGGCTTCCGTGATAGAACTATTCCTGCGCTGTAGGGGGAACGGGAGGGAGCGATGACTCCGGCTTGTAGCAGAGCCTCTACTTCCGTTCTTACTACTTGCTGCTGGGAAAGTGGGACGGGGTACGGTTTCTGGCGGACGGGAGTGGGGTCCGTTAGGGTTAGTCGGACTTCTTCTAGGTCCGTCCTCCCAGGAATGTCGGTGAGGACTTCCCTGTGTTCTGCTACGATGGCGCGTAGCTGGTGTTGCTGGCCGGCGGGAAGTGAGGGGGTCCAGAGAGACGTCCCGGAAGGATTCCTTCCCTTTTAGTGGAAATTCGGCGACGCCGGTCTCTGTGCCATCCACCTCGACGGCCAGCGCGACCGTGAGTAGTGAGTGGGAGTCTGGGGCGGGTGCAGGTTGCTCCAGGTACCGCTTGAGCAGATTGATGTGGTGGGTCCTGGGTTTTCCGCCTACCTCGATGCGGTAGGTGGTGCGCGAGAGCTTCTCGAGCACCGGGTAGGGTCCCTGCCAAGCTATGTCTAGCTTGTTCGTGCCGCTGGGGAGAAGCAGTAGGACTTGGTCTCCTACCTGTAGCTCTCGGTCCCGGGCGCGGCGGTTGTGGTAGCGGGCTTGTCGCTCTCTCGCCTTCTTCAGGTTGGCGGAGGCGGCTTTCCATGTTGCCTTGAGGGTTTCTTGTAGCTTCGTGACGTATTTTGTAGCGTCGACCGGTGCCTCGTCCAGTTTGGCGTCGGTCCAGCTACGTCGTAAGGCGGCTAGTGGTCCGGAAAGGGGTCTTCCGAAAAGCAGCGTGGAAGGCGTGTATCCGGTGGAGGTGTGCGGGGTCTCTCGATACGCGAAGAGCGCTGACGCGACGTATGTGTCCCACGCTTCCGGCTGTTCGTCGGCGATCTTGCGGATAATCGAGATAAGTGTCCCGTTTAGGCGCTCGACCTGTCCGTTGCTAGCGGGGTGGTAGGGTGGAGTCCGGATATGGCGGATGCGGAGTAGTTGAAAAACCTCCTGCATAAGTTTTCCGGTGAACTGGGACCCGTTGTCGGTCAGGATGTTGTCCGGGAATCCGACTCGAGTGAATATGGTGACGAGCGCGTCGGCGACTCGGGCGGCGTCGATCTTCGGTAGAGGAACGGCTTCGCACCACATCGAGCAGGCGTCGACGAGGGTTAGTAGGTACTGGTTCCGCTTCTTGGTCCGCGGGAGGGGTCCTACAATGTCAACAGCCACTCGCTGGAAGGGCGTTCCGACAACGACGGTGGGGCTGATAGTGACCGGGACGGTGTGATGGCGGGGCGAGTATCGTTGGCACTGGCTACAGGACTTGACGTAGCGCTTCACGTCATCGGTCATCCCCGGGCCAGTGATACTGAGCGCTGATTCGTAGGGTGGTCGCTCCGATGCCCATATGTCCGCTTAGGGGCATGCTATGGCCAAGTTCCAGGACTTGGGGGCGAAGTGTCGCAGGCACGACTAATTGAGTATGGTCGTCCTTCTGGCGGAAGAGGAGTCCGTCTTCGACGAAAAAGTCCCCGGACTTGGGTGGAGTGCGTGCGGCGGGAAGCTTTCCGTAGCACTTGCGGAGGGTGACGTCGCTTTCTTGGGCCTTCCGGATCTGTTCCGGCATCTGGTTGGGTATCGGAGGTGGAGTCGCGGCTGTTTTCGCCTGTGCGCGCGTCTGGACGGCGGCCATCGATTCCACGGGCTGGGGCGGCATCCCCAAGAAAACGTATCGGCATCCTAAAATTAAGTCGTACAGGGGCTGGTCCATTACTGCAGCTTGAATGGTCCCCGTTACGTATCGGCTGGTGACTTGGATCCGGGCTATAGGGAGCGTGGTGCTGGGTTGGGACGGGCCAACTTCAGGGTGATAGTCTCGCCGGTCAGGTCTTGTTCTCTGATGAGCGAGCGGCGGACGACGGCGTCGAAGGTAAGTCCAGTGTCGTAAAGACAGTGGGCTGGGCGATCGTTGACTGTCACTTGCTCGGTGACGGCCGGTCGATCGGCGGGAAGTAGCGACGGGGGTGACAGGGGTCCCGTCGGGGGTAACTTGGCGTAGGGCTAGTACGGTACCTTGTTTGCGACGCTGGTCGCTGATGCGTCGAAAACATTTCTCCCGGGTGTGTCCTCTGCGTTGGCAGTAGCCGCAGTAGAGCTCTGTGCTCCGCTTCCCTGGCTCTGCTGTGAGGGTTGGGCGTCCTTTGGGCGGCGGTGGACGGTGGTTCGCCGGCGGGACTGGCCGGCGAGGCGGGTGGCGGGTATCTGGCGACGAGGGTGCGGGGGGATCACGGCGAGGCTGTCTGTCGTCGGGATGGGCGGTGAGGTATCGATCCGCGACGATGATCAAGTCTTCAGAGCGGCGCCTTGTTCGGCGGCGAATGTCCGGAGTTCCGCCGGCATTGTGCCTCGGAGTTGCTCGGCGAGCATCAACTCTAGTAATCCGTCATAGGTCCTGGGTTCGTCAGTTTGCTCAATCCATTTATCCCGTAGCGTAGCTAGACGGTCGGCAAACTGCGTGAACTTCTCCCCTCTCTCTCTCCGGGAGTTCCGGAAACTCTTGCGATAGTGCTCACCTGAGAGCTCAAAGCCATGTAGTAGGGCTCTCTTGAGGGCGGGATAGTCTCCCTCCTCGGAAGTCGGTGTCTTGGCCAGAATCTCATAAGCCTTTCCCTTGAGGCCATGACTGAGCTTGCGATACCAGAACTGGGGGTCAAGACCGTTTTCTCTCGCGACTCGCTCGAATCGGGCGAGATAGACTTCAATAGTTTCGTCCCGTTCGACGAATGGGTCCAGGGGGAAGTTCATCCCCGGAATCGGCGGGGGGGGGGGGGTGCGGGTATTCCGGCGCTGGTGGGAAGCTGGGGGCGATGAGCGAATAGTCTTCGCTAGCCGGCGATGCGATCCCTAAATCGCGGCGGTCGCGCTCAAGTTGGAGGAGTGCTTGGCGCCGTTCGAGCTCCCTGTCTTTTCTCTTCTCTTCGAGTGCCGCGACCCTCTCGTCCTCCTCCTTCTTCCTTGCGGCGGCCCTCTCCTCCTCTGCTATTCTCTCTTTCGCCTCCTCTCTTCTCCGCTCGGCGGCTCTCTCCTCCTCTGCAAGCTTCCGGGCGGCGGCCCGTTCCTCCGCGGCGAGGCGCTCTTTCTCTTCCTCTTTCCTCCGGGCGGCGGCCCGTTCCTCAGCGGCGAGGCGCTCTTTCTCCTCCTCCTTCTTCAGTGCCGCTCCTCTTTCTTCCTCCTGCCTCTTCGCATCTCGCTCTTTGGCCCTCTCCTCCCTCTTCACCTTTTCCTCTGCCACGTCAGCCTCCACGTTCGCCAAGACGTAGTCTTTGAGTTCGGTGCCGGCGAGCCCTAAGCTCTCGCCAATACTCTTGTACTTAAGAGCAAGCTCTCCCCGGTCGGCCATGGTAAGAGAGGTAACTTACCCTGCAAAAGGTCCTAACCGGATGAGGGGTGCACCCGAGGGGTATACTGACGGAAAACAGGGGGGTGGGCTGGATGAGCTACGATGAAAACTGCAAAGGGGCGAATACAACACAACCACAAAGACAAAATGCAATCAATCAAAAAATCACAAAAAATGAACGCAAGAAAAAAGCCTGTTGAGAGATCACCACTCGGGAAAGCCAGTAAGGGACCTATGGGGCTATGCTAACTACTACTAGGCCTAGTGGGCTGGGTCCTATCTATACTGGGCTGGGGTGGAAATCTAGCTAAGTCCTAAGTCTAGTCAAGTTGGGATGGGAGCCTAAGTCTTTTGTCTCGTTGGTTGGAGGGGGATACCTAAGTCTTCTGGTCTCGTCGGGTTGGAGGGGGAAAACCTAAGTCTTTGGTCTCGTCGGGGTCGCCAAAATTAATGTTCACGAAGAAAGGGATTTGGGGAAAGGGGGTAAGCTCTTAATCTCTAGCGCTGTGTTATCTCCTTTGATAGACTAACGTGCGATGACATTCCAGAGATTAAAGCAAGGCCAAATTAATAAGTGATAAATAGAGTAAAGACGAGGAGGAAAAGTAAATGTACTAGTTAAGAAATTCACAGTCAAAGGCCAGTCAAGGGAATTGCGATTTCTGTAACTATCTACTTTTAATAATTGAAAAGGGAGAGTCTAGGTCAAATTGTTCTATAGTGATTCATTGGCGTGGCGTCTCTAGTACTGAGTAGTCCGGTGATATTCGGGAAAGTCAATCTTATGGGTACTAGAGCTATCGTAGACTGATCACATCACAGGGTGAGAGAGTATCTGTATGGGGGCCAGAGTTTCTGTGATAATCTGGCGAGTGGGGGGTCTCTCAGGCTTGGGCACTTAGCTGTGGACTGCAGTGCGGCGAATTGTCCAGGATCCTCTGGATGGCTTGCCAGGATGGTGCAAGCGTGGTTGGAAATATGCAGGTCAGTGGTCACGCGGGGATGACTCACGGATCACGAGTGCTAGTGGTGTTGTTGTGTTGTGGTACAGGCGTTGAACTTGGCTTACGTGGCTAGCCGGTTCAGAAATTGCGAAGTCCCAAATCACGCGTCTCATTGACCTCCCGGGTTGTTGGGGGCCTGCAGCGGGTCAGCGATTGGGAGATGATACCAGTCCGGGGCAATGCGTCCGGCACAGGAACCCGTCTGCAACGTGTACAGACGCTGTATCAGCTGGGGATAGGGATAATGCGAATTCCGGGCCTGTTGTACAGTCACCCTTCTCAGAATTCAAATTGGTGTGACCGGTCAAGAGTTGAATCAGTGCACATACCAACAGTCAAACAATGCTACTAGATTTACTGGGCCAAAGTGGGGGTTACTGGCAGCCACTAGTAAAAGTACATTCGGCGCATTTAGGATGGGGATGGCAACAGGGCAAATATTTATACATCGGGAGGCATGGGGGAAAGCAATAATAGGGGTACAGGACAAATGGGTTGTAGGTCTGGGCCGTACTTGGGATTCTAATCTATAGGGAGGGGGTAGCATGGCATGGGATATTTATACATGGGGCAACGGAGTATACAAGCATAAATTCAAACATGTCATGAGTTATGTACAAGGTAGAAAGTATGTGCAAGGGAGAAAACACAAGTCATAGCAATACATCAAAGCAAAATTATAAACATGGACCTACATACTGACAGGACGCATGAACATGATGGCGAACGACGGGTGATGGGGTTGCTATATGACCACGAGTAAATTCCCTCTCTTACCTTGGTTTAAGACGGGTGGAAGCACAAGGATACTGACGAAACTCAGAGGTCGCTCGGTGATGGCGGCGTGGATTCGAACAGGTTGTGACTTCGAGGCAGGGAAGTTAGCATCTGACACTAAGCCTTGGTCAGTAGCAGACTTTAAGGCGATCCTGGGGGCGGGGCTTAAGAGACTGTGCGAGCCTGCTAGGTAGTGATGGCTGGTCAAGAGGAATGATGGCTGGTTTGAAGCGATCGTCGCTGGCGGTGCGGGGTGGTCGAATGGTTGCAGCCGGGCCTCAGGGGTGCAATTGTCCGCCTCGTCACAGAAGCTACCTCACAGAAGGACTTCGACCGCACCATAAGAAAGTTAAGTGTACACCCAGAAGTGCACTTAAACTGATCATTACAGGACCACAGTAGTCCAACTCTTCAGAAACTGTAAAACGGACCACAGTAGTCCAAATCTACATGAAATATACTAGCAAAGTGCCCGAGGAAGAAATAACAGCTGCCTAGACTATCAGCGATCGAACTATTAGCATTGAAAGAGACTTTTTAAGTTAGATTAGTACTTAGAGAATCTTGTATAGAGTAGAAGAAATAAATGTGTGATTTTAACTGTTATCAAGTGGCTGGTCTACATATGATTCATAGCCGTGTGAAAGCTAGTGTGACAGTAATCTCTTACCATTTTTCTATCTATTTCTGTACCCCAACCTTAACACAGAACGAGCTAAACAAATAAATTTATTAAAGTAATTCATAGGGTGACTTACTAGCAGTTCCCACCGAATAAACGTGAGGGTCCATAATTCCATTGTGCAGAGCCCATAAACCCCACGTGACACATCCCACGCAGGGGACGCTGAGGCTATACTCTAATTTATCGAACCTCCGTTTACAAAAACAATTTAGAATACAAACATTATTATAAATTATCAACAAAACACATACATATAAAATGCCTACATTGCTAAATAATAGCATCATAGGAAGTCCTAGTGACCACCTAGCAGAAAGCATCCAATATTCCCAAGCTGATCCAACAGACCTCACACACAAATAAGGAGTCTTGTCCCGGGAAGAGTTTTCAAGAAAAAAGGTAGGTGACCGGTCTAGCGAAGAAGAAGATAGTATAGCTGATTGATAGAACAGAGCAGGAATGAGAAAGAGCAAATGAGAAAGACAGCGACAGTGGGAATTTAAAGCACTAAATTTCCAAAAAGTGGGGATACTATTTATACTGAAACCCCCGGCACCCCAACAAGGACAATATTTACCACCATATATATGTGAAATAGACCATCATATTATTCCTTCCTCCTCGAGGCCCTCACTGCCACGGCACCCCCTGTTCACGCCTCCCCTTCGCGCCTTCTGCTGACTATCCACCTCGCGCCTTGCCATCTTCAACTTGTGTGAACCTCTACGAACGACCCTTTCCAGCGTCGCATCTCAATTCTGCAACGAACGTCTTCCACGACAGCCCTGTGGCCACTTCCTATATGAAATCTTACAATATTATGACTTCAAACTTCACGTCTCCTATACGCTATGGTGTCCGGAGACGTAAAACGAAACAAAAACTTGAGTAAATGTCCCACCGCCGTAACTCAAGTGTAGAGCGTTGGACTGGCACGCCGATGACCCAGGTTCGAATCCCGTGGTGGGCGAAATAAAAGTGGCCATTTTTCACTGTCCATTTTAGCAGTATGATTGCTGTGGTGGTTCAGTGTTGATTTAGGTCCCTAACTCTTGTTCCCTGGGATGGTTATCCCCGTCTGCCATATCGCCAATGGTGGGTGTAGACGTTAAACCTCAATGTTTCACTTGAGTAAGAGAGTGATTGAGTGATCTGAGAATTGAGAATGAGAGATTTGTGCTGATTTTTGATGATGATCATTGAAGGGATTTTTGGAAAGCGATCTTGTATGCAGTTGTTGATGTTTGCTGAATAAAGTTCAAAAACTTTATGCGACGATTCCTGCCTTGCTACTGAGTGAACAGGATGCGTGGATAAACGAATTGAATTACACTTATCAAGATTCAAGCGTCGGGGCTGAATCAACTATTGATAAATAACCACGTGTAACAGATGCTGAGACTGATTCCCTTGGCAGTGACCATCTTCCTATATTTATACTTGTTAATAACATTGTTGATACACAACTTTAAGATGATTGTTTGCCAAAGTATAATTATAGTCATGCAAACTTGGAAACATATCAAAGTTTAATACTGGGATAGGATACTAATTTTGTAAACAATGTTGCTAATTTTGTAAACAATGTTGCTATCAGTTATGTATATGATAATTTTGTGCGATATATTCACTTAAAAGGTAAAAAGGTAAAGGTAGTCCCATAGCCTTGTGGCCGTAAGGGTGCGTGAAGTTGGAGATCACACTTATCTTGGGCCAGCGTAATGAGGGTGATGCAAATCTCTCTCCCTCGCTGCTTTATCTTCCCCACCCTTAAGAGAGTAGGTACTCAGTCACAGGTGTTTCACCCGTCCCCTATACGCTTAATGTGTCCGGGGACGTAAATTTAATCCAAAAAAAAAAAAAGTTGAGTCAACTGGGGGCGTTGTTATTTGTCGCTTCACATTTTGCTGTCACCCATCCAGGTGCTAACCGCACTGGACAGTGCTTAACTTGCGACACAGTAGCGAGTGCTCCAACCACTGCGCTATCCGACACCCCTATTTAGCAGCTTCTAATTCTATTTCTCAAAAGGGAACATCTTATAAGAAAAAACATATTGGAAATATATGGTGAAATAGTAAATGTGAAACGGTAGTGAACAGGGGTGATGTCAGCACGGCATCACTGGGCGAAAGTCTTCTACACAGAAGTCACCGGCCTGTCCTGTCCTGTCCTGTCCCATAACCCGAAGGTCGTAGGGGCACCACAGATGATCGTTTAACCAGCATACTCCATCTTTCTCTGTCCTCAGCAGCCCTCATGGCTTCGCTCAGTGTCAAACCAGTCCATTCTCGAATGTTGTCCTCCCACCTCTTTTTCGGTCTCCCCCTTCTTCTACCTCCTTGCACTGTGCCTTGCAGAATGGTCTTTGCAAGGCCTGATGATCTGGTGACGTGGCCATACCATCGGAGTTTCCGTTTCTTCACCACTGTGAGCAGGTCATCGTGTTGTCCAATGGCTTGTGTGATGGTCTGTCGGACTTCGTCGTTGGTGATGTGTTGGGTATAGGAAATGCACAGAAGTCTTCTGTAGCACCTCATCTCCATGCTTTGTATTCTTCGTTGGAGATCTGCTGTGAGGGTCCATGCTTCGCAAGCATATAGGAAGATGGAGATGACCAGAGAGCGCAGCAGTCTTACTTTGGAATGTAGACTGATGGTTCTGTCTTTCCAAATGGGCTTCAACCTTGTCAGGGCAGCAGTTGTTTGTGCGATCCTGGAGAGGACTTCCTGTCGAGACCCATTGTCTGACACAATGGCTCCTAAATATTTGAAGCTGTGCACTGTGTTGAGGGATTGGCCTTGTACTTTGATGTCCGTGTTGATGCCATTGGTGTTGTTGGTCATCATTTTGGTCTTCTCTGCACTTATTTCCATTCCATAAGCTCTGGAGGTGGTGTCAAGCCTCTGTACAAGCTGTTCAAGTTCTTGTTCCTCTCCAGCCAATCCATCAATATCATCCGCAAAACGAAGATTGGAGATTGCTCTGCCCCCTATGCTGACTGTGCCTTCGTGATCTGCAAGAGCATCTGACATGATGCGCTCTAGGAAGATGTTGAAGAGTGTTGGAGAGAGTAGGCATCCTTGACGCACACCGATTGTTGTTCTGAACCAGTTCCCGATGACGCTGTTATGGAGGACTGCACTGGTAGCCTTGTCATACAGGCTTTTGATGACTTCTATAATTTTAGGGCTGATGTTGTACACTTTCATGGTTGCCCATAGAGCTGCATGCCAGACTCGGTCAAATGCCTTCTTGAAGTCTATGAACACATGATATAGTCACCGGCCAGGACGGAGGAACCTCATGTTACTATAGGTTCAACGAACACGTGCTCGGGGCCAATGCGAGCCACACTGTATTCGTGGATATCGGCTGTGGCCAACAGCCTGGAGAGGATTGGGCCCTGCCCGGTCTTTTCTTTTTGCCCAAGACACACTGCATGATGAAAACAACCATTCACTCCATACCGGATCGGTCGTCGCCCGGGTCACCAAGGACCGCGCCTTCCGTTGGCCACCAAGACGGAGGTGATAAGTGTGCTACTGATGGACAATCTAGCAAGATCCGCACTAGAAACAACATCGTCATAGGAACCTGGAATGTCAGGACCCTAACTGCGGATGGAAAATTAGAAGAACTGGCCCACGAGCTGGACCACTATCGATGGGACATTTTAGGTATCAGCGAACTGCGCTGGAAAGGACTAGGTGAAACAACGACCGACAAAGACCACAAGCTTTATTTCAGCGGGAGAGATGACAGGCACGAACCCGGCGTTGGATTCTTTGTCCATAAGGACATTCTAGCCACTGTCATGGGTTGCCGCTCAGTCTCCAGTAGACTCATTACCATCCGTCTGAGAGCAGCCCCTTTCAACATCACCATCATCCAGGCCTTTGTTTGTGTGTACGTGAGAGGCATAGAGATAGTGCATGCGCCTATGTGTGTGTACAGGTATGCCTGTTTAAATGCGTGTCTGAATATGTGTGTATGGTCTTTATCATCTTGGTGAAAAAAAAGACGTTACTAAAACACCCAATCAACCACTTTTATCATGTACGTAGTTAACGTCTAATATACAGATGGACGGTAATGTAAGAAGAAGAACAACAACATAGTATAAATGCAGTGCGAGTCAAAGATACAGAGACAGAAAGAGATACTTTATAAAAATAAAAAAGCGGTGACTTCGCCCTTGAAGCGAGTGTGGACCGGGACTGTTAAACTTTATGGTCTTTCACGGGACGCAGCACGCACAAATGTTTGATCTTCAGCCCCGATGAAACCAACAGCTTCATCAGCAAAAACGGAAATGACTTGACTTGACTAGGATGGCAAAGACTTTAGGTTGCCCAAGCACCGTGAAGGTAAATTGAAATCTCCTTTCGCTCGCCGCCTTAAGAAGCGTGGTAAGACTAGACGAAGCCTTCTCCAGGGCTCAAGTAGTTTGTCGTCTGCGTCTGCCGAGCTTGCTCACGCAACGTCAGACACCGGGCCAGTATAGGCTGCTCTACAGTGCGATCAAATCAGAGGTCAGCAATTACATTCTACTGCGGTAAGGTCCACCACACATGTTTGTTTTATGCAAATGCAGCATTTTTATTACAGGTATAAGCAATTTTTAATAAGGAGTTACTTTTCAACCAGTCTTTTTATTAGTCGCGTCCTGCTCTCCATCTACACCCCTCACTAGTTCTATACCCCCATCACACACACTCATACACCCCCCCCCCCCGCACCACCGTATAGTAACCAATGGCGTCCATCTCGCTTCCCATCTCTTTTACTCTGTGTGTTATGTGTGTGCGTGGCCCAGGGGATGTGTGTGTGTGCGTGGAGATGTGTGTGTGCGTGGGGATGTGTGTGTGCGTGAGTATGTGTGTGTGCGTGAGGATGTGTGTGTGCGTGCATGTGCGTTTGGGCAGTCACAAGAACAGCATTATAATATATAGTTGCATCAGTTCAGTCAAAACTCCAGATAAGTTTCGTTTCGTGGCGTCACTAATTCTCGCAATCATATTCGAAGTCACGAGCGCTTTTGGAATTATTTTCGGGTCAGATGCCTTCATTGTACATGGAAATATTGGGCTCTTAAACCTCATTCTTACAGATCCTGTATTGGGATCTGACAGACCTCTAGCTTGATATTATTATTATTGTTCTTATTATTCTTATTCTTATTATTATTTGAATTCATTCTACAAGCCTTTTGGAATACGAGGGGACGAGCGCACACCATGGAATTCCTAAAGCCTGTGATTATATCGTCCCCCTTCCCCTCTCCCCGCTCCCAGCTCCCCCTTTTTCCTCGCCGTTTTTTACACGTTGGTTTTTGTGAGATAGGGCCGATAAGAAGCAGGTAAAAAGATCCTTGATAGACCACTGTGAGCTTTTAAATCGGCTTAAAGTTCTTTGCTGCGGCGTCTTACGGGCCTTGCGAGTTCACTTTTACAGCCTGTGGCGGGAACAGGTCGCTATGCTAATTATGCTCGTGCAGGGCGCACGGAGGTTGTAGGATTTGGGGGGAAGGGGATAGAGAGAGAGAGGGAGGGGGAAGCCTATAAAGACAATAGTGGGCCACAAAACGGAGAGATGGTCTTTTCATGACTGTCCGACGGTGCAATAGCCTGGCGACCCTTGGGAGGTTCGCGCGCCTTCGTTTCGCCGTTTGTGCACTTTAAATTCGTTTTTTTTTTCTTTCTACTTTTCATTAATTCAGCATCTTCTTTGTGCTTCTTCTCTTTCTTCTTTCTTTCTCCTACTTTTCTTTATCCTCCCTCTTATTCTTTTTTTTTCTTGCTTACTTACTCTCTTTATTACCATCTTCTTCTTCTTCTTCTTCTTCTTCTTCTTCTTCTTCTTCTTCTTCTTCTTCTTATTCGTCTTCTTCTTCTTCTTTGTTTCTTTGTTTCTTTCTTTGTTTCTTTGTTTCTTTCTTTCTTTCTTTATTTCTTCCTTTCTTTCTTTCATTCTTTTTCCCCGTCTTCTTCTTCTTCTTGTTTTCTTTGTCCCATCAAAACTCAACTGGTCCATGTCGCACACTTGCGAGGCACCGGCTTCACTATATGCCGGCTCGGGTTTTTACAATTTGACAGCAGTGACCATATTAAACCTTTTTGTATGGAACTTCTAATTCTTTACCAACAGATGAAAGATGAAGTAGACTATGTTGTGCTGATTTATGTTCATAGTTAAAGCTTTATAGTTTCAACACGTACAATGACTATTTAGTCAATGAGATTTTTTTTTTAAAGTTTGTGGTAAAGCATCTTTGTAAAATGAGGGTGATTCCACGCTTTGTTTGGAATACATGGGAATACTTTAAAACAGCCGGGAGTCAGAACGAGACAAATGTCAGTCGGTCGGTCCGTCTATCGGTCCGCTGGAAAGCCAAATCTCAAGAACCGCTAAACGGATTTTGACCAAACTTCATAAACAACATTACCTAGGTTAGTGACCGTGCATCCTATTTGCTCTGCCGCAAAGTTCAAGGTCACTGGAGTAATTTTTTTGTGTGTGCTAAACACGTGTTGCTCAATATCTCAAAAACGGCAAAAGAGATTTTGTTGCGTTTTAGTATACAGTACTTCACATCACGGGCCATCTTTCAGTAGTGGTATACAATACTTCACATCACGGGCCATCTTTCACTACTGGTATACAGTACTTCACATCACGGGCCATCTTTCAGTAGTGGTATACAATACTTCACATCACGGGCCATCTTTCACTACTGGTATACAGTACTTCACATCACGGGCCATCTTTCAGTAGTGGTATACAGTACTTCACATCGCGGGCCATCTTTCAGTAGTGGTATACAGTACTTCACATCACGGGCCATCTTTCGGTAGTGGTATATAGTACTTCACATCGCGGGCCATCTTTCAGTAGTGGTATACAGTACTTCACATCACGGGCCATCTTTCAGTAGTGGTATACAGTACTTCACATCGCGGGCCATCTTTCAGTAGTGGTATATAGTACTTCACATCGCGGGCTATCTTTCAGTAGCGGTAAACAGTACTTCACATCACGGGCCATCTTTCAGTAGTGGTAAACAGTACTTCACATCACGGGCCATCTTTCGGTAGTGGTATACAGTACTTCACATCACGGGCCATCTTTCAGTAGCGGTATACAGTACTTCACATCACGGGCCATCTTTCAGTAGCGGTATACAGTACTTCACATCACGGGCCATCTTTCAGTAGCGGTATACAGCACTTCACATCACGGGCCATATTTCAGTAGTGGTATACAGTACTTCACATCACGGGCCATCTTTCAGTAGTGGTAAACAGTACTTCACATCACGGGCCATCTTTCGGTAGTGGTATACAGTACTTCACATCGCGGGCCATCTTTCAGTAGTGGTATACAGCACTTCACATCACGGGCCATCTTTCAGTAGTGGTATACAGTACTTCACATCACGGGCCATCTTTCAGTAGCAATCCGGTTGTCGCCCAGTCGGTCAGTTGGTCGGTCCATCACTCACAATTTCACTTTTTTTGTTTTGTTTTGTTCAAAAAGACACTTTTGGTCATATCTCCAGAACAACTGAACCGAAATGTATCATTTTCTCTTTGTGGACAATTTAACTACTGCTAAGAAGTCGGATCATTCAATTAACTTTGTACGTTCTTAACGGTCAAGGTCATTGTACTTGTCCATTTTGTATACGCGTTTTGCGCTGTATATACAAACATTGCATTCCTTTAACTTTTTATTTTATATATTTATGAATTATTTTTTGTTGTATTGTTTTATGTTTGTTTTTTTTGCTTGCATGTCTTTGAGATAGTGGCCCATGTTTCCAGTCAGGTCACAACACCGTACACACAAATTAACACTTTTGAATTATTATAACCACCATCCACATATACATAAACTTAATGATGTAATAAACACAAAGTCTTCAAATCCTATATCCTATCCTATCCTATCCCATAACTCGGAGGTAGTAGGGGCACCGCAGATGATCGTTTAACCAGCGTACTCCATCTTTCCCTGTCCTCAGCAACCGTGATGGCTTCGCTCAGTGTCAAACCAGTCCATTCTCGAATGTTGTCCTCCCACCTCTTTTTCGGTCTTCCTCTTCTTCTACCTCCTTGCACTGTGCCTAGCAGGATGGCCTTTGCAAGACCTTATGATCTGGTGACGTGGCCATACCATCGCAGTTTCCGTTTTTTCACCACCGTGAGCAGGTCATCGTGTTGTCCAATGGCTTGTGTGATGGTCTGTCGGACTTCGTCGTTGGTGATGTGCTGGGTATAGGAAATGCCCAGAAGTCTTCTGTAGCACCTCATCTCCATGCTTTGTATTCTTCGTTGGAGATCTGCTGTGGGGGTCCATGTTTCGCAAGAGCATAGTAAAATGGAGATGACAAGGGAGCGCTGCAGCCTTACCTTGGAATGTAGACTGATGGTCTTGTCTTCCCAAATTGGCTTCAACCTCGCCAGGGCAGCAGTTGTTTGTGCGATCCTGGAGAGGACTTCCTGTCGGGACCCACAATGGCTCCTAAATATTTGTAGCTATGCACTGTGTTGAGGGATTGGCCTTGGTCTTTGATGTCCGTGTTGATGCCATTGGTGTTGTTGGTCTTCATTTTGGTCTTCTCTGCACTTATTTCCATTCCATAGGCTCTGGAGGTGGTGTCAAGCCTCTGTACCAGCTGTTCAAGTTCGTGTTCCTCTCCAGCCTATCCATCAATGTCATCCACAAAACGGAGGTTGGAGATTGCTCTTCCCGCTATGCTGACTGTGCCTTCGTGATCTGCAAGGGCATCTGACATGATGCGCTCTAGGAAGATGTTGAAGAGGGTTGGAGAGAGTAGGCATCCCTGACGCACACCGATTGTTGTTCTGAACCAGTTTCCGATGGCGCTGTTGTGGAGGACTGCACTGGTAGCCTTGTCATACAGGCTTTTGATGACTTCAATAATTTTAGGACTGATGTTGTAAACTCTCATGGTTGCCCACAGAGCTGCATGCCAGACTCGGTCAAACGCCTTTTTGAAGTCTACGAGCACATGATATAGATGTTGTTGGTGCTGTAGGTATTTCTTGCAGATTATTCTGAGGTTGAAAATCTGTTCAGTGGTACTTCGCCCTTTCAGGGCGAAGTTTTCAATGAAGAGGATAAATTGATGTCGATTGTATTTATGTAATTTTTTCACTGTTAACATCGTATGATTGAATTGAAGAACGTCTTTTTGTGTCTTTAGTTTCTTCTGATAGTTATATGAGTCAGAAGAGACTAAAGACACAAAAAGACGTTCTTCCATTCAATTCAATTCTGACAGGCACAAACACACACCTTATAGTTACAAGGTTTGTAAAGCTATAATGTGGTATAATGTGATAACAGCATTTTGATTTTGCGTCCTCTATGACGTTATGTTTGTCCGTCCAGCTTGGCTCAGAAGCTCGAGCCGTCAATAAACTTAAAACTTGAAACTTGAAAATGCGCATTTTTCGGTAATGTGTGTAAATGTGTAGAAATACATTTAAATGGCTTGCCATCTTGTATTTATTTGGATTTGCGTTGTTGTTGTTGTTGTTGTTGTTGTTGTTGTTGTTGTTACAGTGTTTATTTATTGTATTGTTTGCTTACAATGTGCTGTGTACATTCTCCATTGGAGTAATAAAGATTTAGATCAATAATAATAATAATAACAACAACAACAACAATATTAATAATAATAATAATAATAATAATAATAATAATAATAATAATAATAATAATAATAATAATAATAATAATGGATGCTATACGCGCTGTCACGACTCAGTTTTCAAAACCTGTGATAATAGGGTTTCTAAACCTGTTATATATAGATGGTGGAAGGTGAGAGAGAGAAAATAATGAAAGTTTATTGCTAAGTTTGCAAAGTATGTAATTTCAACTCGTGCATTTTGTTAGCTTTGCTTCGTCATCATAAACTGGTCAAGACTGCCGCTATATGGATATGAGGACAGGCATGTATTTTCACGTGCCGTGCAAGTTTTTGCAGTGAGCGATACTGCACTAACTGTGAGAGTGCGAGCAAATAAAAGCAACATTTTGAAGTCACAAAGATAGATTTTTGAAAGTGAAGTGTACTCTAGAGTGCCAGCGGAGGTTTTCAAGGGGGGTTTGTGCGGGCAGTAGTTAAGTTTTGTACTATTTGCCGCCAACTCAAACAGTGTGTGTCATCCTGCTGTGACGGTCCTGCAAGGCAGTGTCCAATCGTCCTGGAACCCGATGTCCCGTTGAAAGAAGAGAGCTGCATGCACATCTGTGACCACTCGGACCGTGTCGTCTTTTTGTTTTGTTGTGTCGTCGGGTCCGAAGAAAACACCGGTATCGTAAGTACCGGCACGCAGTCCCTCAGTGGCCATTTTGCTCGGGTGAAAACATATTTGTATAAACATGTATATATTTTATATTGTTTTCCTGCGTCAGCCAAAGAAATGAAATGAAATGATAGATATAATCCAAGACAGCTAGTAGCAGGGTTGGGCGGGCATTGTTATTCTATGGGGTGTGGTCAAGTACGTCCGGCCAAACTTGTACCAGTGAAGATCCCTTAATCTTATTACGGAAGAACCGTTGATTTAGTAATCCTCACTGAGGTTCAAGTGATAGAAATTGTTATTAAAAAAAATGCCTCTCCGCTGAGTCGAGCAACTTTCGTCAGGCGTAAACCTAATAACATAAATTTTAGCTGCAAGTTAGTGACTAATGGTTTGTTTTTTCATATAAAGTTAGAAACTGTTATGTTTCAGGCAATTTCTAGACTGTCCTCACAATCAGAATACTATATTTATTGTCCCAACAAACAGCAGGGAAAATTATTTGGCAATGTACAACAATCAGTCAGTAGAGAATAAAACTTCAGTTCATATAAGCAAGCAGCACCAAACTTCCTTTCAACCATTTCATCTCAGATGTATTTTGAAACGAACATTTTAAATATATTCGACAGAAGATGATAGTCTAAAATCATTTCGGTGAATGGACATTAAATGAGATTTTGAAAAAATCGGCAATAATTATATGAGTTTTTAAAAAAAATAATCAAGACTCAAATCTGGGATAGGACGATTTTGTGTGCATCCGACCGACTGTATGGAAAGCAAGGCGGTTGCAGGGCAGTGCCACTCATCATGCCTTTGTGTGTAAGTTTGTCAATGGTATTTTGACATTATAGGCCTACGCTAAATTTCGTGAACACCACGCGACGTAGATGAGACTGGCCGAGTACCTCTCGGAGGCAAACGTCAAGTGTCGGTGACTCTCCGTTACGCTGTGTGTGTGGACACACTAAATATAGGAGACCACATTCACGCAGCGTAGCTGAGACTTCGCCGATGACCCCTCACACCTACTTGTGCTACTGGACCGCCGAATGTAAAACTGCTAGTGTCAGGTACGCAATGTGGACCAATGTTTGACACACATTGGGTGACTTTTTCACAAGTAAGTGTTCCTGCTGCACAGGGCCAGTGTCTGTGTGTGTGTGTGTGTCGGTGTGTGTGTGTATGTGTGTACGTGTGTTTCATCTTACGCTGGTGACTGCTCGCTGGGCGTGGCCACTATAAGTATGACAGGTCAATCACGAAGTGACCTCCGCTGTGTCTCATCTCTTTGTCAATTTGACCTTTGATCCACAAGTCAAGTGACCAGCAAATCTGCTCTATTACACAGGGGCTTTAGTTGTTACACGAGTTGTTACTGTTTTTAGCCATATGACTATGTATCATAGATCCCTCGAACTTCCGTGGTCGGTCGGCCCTGATGTTGACACTGACATTTCAAATCATTTGTAGTTAATCTTTATGGCACTGCTGAGTGGATCAATGAACACTGACGTTTAACGTCCACACCCTGCTTTGACCATACGGCGGATAGGGATTACCATCCCTCAGAAGGGTAGGGATCTAAATCAAAACTGAACCACCAGAGCAATCATTCTGCTAAGGTAGAAAGTGGAAAAGTGGCCACGTTTTATCTTGCACACCACGGGATTCGAACCTGGGTCATCGGTATGGCAGACGAATACTAGTGAGCTAAAGCGTTGAATCGGTACTGCTACACAAAGCCATCAAGACATAAATCTGTAAAAGGTGAAAACAAATTTAAACCCTAACCAATCAAGAGTAATTTTATAGCATCCTCTAACCAATCCAATCCCAATCCAATTTAATCCCAATCCTATGCTTATTTGTATAACATAAAATACAAATCCACGCCGAAAATACAAAGCATGCTTGGGGCTTTCTACAAGACGATTCCAAAAAGGTGTTGGCAACTTAAGACGAGGGACTTCTGCTGCTGTTGGCCTCACTGACCAGACGTCTTGTTTATGTTCCGTTGATCTGGGTGCTGACACCGACATTTAAGAGGAGTCCGTCCATCAAATTGCAATTTTCCGGATACCGACTATAGAATGCGTTTATGGCAAAGTTGAAAATACACTCTCAGTCCCAAGCAATTACTGCTATCAGTTAGGAAGGCGTTGTTGACCTCCAACGAAAGAAGCGAGTTTGGAATTGAGGTGTTTTCATTCTAATTAAGGAGTTGATCCACAGTCATGGCTATGTCGTACACGTGACACGATAACTCTTTATACTGAACCACTATATCAATACCGGATACACGATATCCCCATTTGTACACAATGACATTGGACAACACAATGCTGAATCGATGGACATTAACAGTCTTCACAACACATTCTATTCTCTTCACGACGGCCGCGAAAAACATTCTGTCGGTTATCTTTCATTGGTTATTTTGATTTGTTCATTAATCGTTATAGAATTACATAAACTAAGAGACTCTGTTAACTTAGTTGGAAGAGCACATTCCGAAAGAGGATCAAGGAGAGTGAGGGAGGGTGTTAAAGCAAGGTGGCTGGTGCAATTTGCTGTGAAACAAGAAGATGGCACCTTATCCAATGACGGGGAGAGATTGTTACTGGATTGACTGTCCATTACCAGCAATTGACTACCACACAGAAACCACACAAACTACTACCTGCGATCAATGGAGAATTAGGTCTGAGGGGTCAAGGCCACAGACGATGTGGCATAGGTTCTAATACCCTGTTGACCACCACAAATGACCATTACCGGAAATTACGACCTCGAGTCAGAGGAGAAAGGGTTGCGATGAAGCCTAGAAATTGTTAAACCACTATAATTTTTTGCGCAGGTTCTGATACTCTGCTCGGGGTCATGATAAAGTTCAAAATCCCCCTGGAGGTCAGTTTAGAGTTAAAACACTGTCTCATTGACCGTCTACTGTGGGCGATGTTGTGTGTCTCTATTTCAGAAATCACACTGCTCTCCTTTTATTTGGCAGATCCCAATTTGTCTTAACGAGCTGGGAGTGGCTCACACCGAGAATCAGGATCACCGGAAGCACTTCCTGAATAGCTAGCAGAAAGTGTCACCTGCAATTTCCCTGAATACTCTTTATCGGGGAGTGGCACTGTCGTTGTCTCTGGAGAAGAAAGGAATCGCTTTTTTAATTCGTGGCTTTGTACAAAACCATTGCTTGTAATTTCTGCCTCCTTACAACAACTGACCCGCCCACTACGTTGCTATCGCTGCCTCTTCCTGTTCCTCCAATAACAAACTGATTAACGGCCATCAAAGCGTCAACGACTTGATAGACGATGAGGAGGGGAGTGGGGGAGATGGGGGGGGGGGGGGGGGGGAAGGAAGGGGCAAAACCAAACTTTCGCTCCTAAAAATTAACTTCCGTCATCTGAGACACCACAGACTATATACCCAGACGGAAAACTTCCGTCATTTTGTGTGGCCGTTTACAAGAATTGCGTCCCTTGAAAATGGGTTGAGAGCAGGCGAGAGTGACTGTTTGGCACTTTCAGTTGCAAAGGGAAATCTTTCTTTCGCTGTCCGCTCGACGAATCAAGTTATGTGTGATAATTACGTATAAATGCATGCTATTTGCAAAATATTTATCTGTGCACAAAGCCTACGGACACAAGAAAAACATGGATTAAACTCCTTTGACAGTTTAAAAGATTCTTTTTTGAAGTGATTTTTTTTTAATGGCCAGATTTGTTTAAATTGAACAATATCTGAAGCGTTGCTACTTCATGCAGCTTTTCCAAAAACACAAAAATATGGTGTTTTGTGATCCAAAATGTAGCAAAGCATAAATTGTTATGCAAAGGTGTCCTGAAAGTGAAACATGTCAATTCTGTGTTTACTCATTGTATGTACGCCAAAAATAGCTTCGTTTCAGGACGCGTGAATACATTTTTATGTTATAAATGCATAATTTAAAGTAGGCCTACGTTTATTTTTGTTGATATAATAAAATTCACCTTGCCACATTCATTTCATAGTTGGTTGAACTTTGTTGTGTACATTTACATTAAACATGATGCTAAGAACCTCACTCTCCAACATTCTCTCCCTTTCTCCCCCTTTTCCAGTTTTTCTCATCACAATCTCAACCATCTTTTTACATGTTTTAATATTGCTGAAATATTTATACTTGCGAATGTATATGTTTTGACATAATTATATTTATACTATTTTGCAATCACTGTGTAGTGCTTTTTTATTTGTAAATGTTTTTATCGTTGCTGCATTATGTATTATTACCGTTGGTGTCTTTGTAATATGTGTGTGTGTGTGTGTGTGTGTGAGCGTGTGTGTGTGTGAGCGTGTGTTTGTGTGTATTTCATGCATGCTTTTTAATACTTAGATGTGATGTTCGTTAGTATTTCTTATGGTGTTCAGCGTGTTGTTTCTTTTAAACTCATAATGTTTTAATATTGTTTAAATATGTATTTATGTATTTTTGTATGTGTGCGTGTGGGTGTGTGTGTGTGTTAACGCTTAGAGCAGACGTTAGTTTGGTTTTGCGCTTGGCTTGAGAAAATGAATTATTATTATTATTATTATTATTATTATTATTATTTATAAATGAATTATTATTATTATTATTATTATTATTATTATTATTATTATTATTATTATTATTATTATTATTATTATTTATAAATGAATTATTATTATTATTATTATTATTATTATTAAATATAAATTTTAAATTACACTTCTACACAAACCACCAGTACTCCGTGAACATAATTAGGCTATTATCGATCATCGTTCCATAGGCCTACATCGCAGCAGCGTTACAAAAGTGCAGACACATGAGTTCATTCACATGCATAGACTGGGTCTTGCACAGCCATTAAACAAATTACAATAATTAATAATAGTAATGCAATTCTTGATAAATAACGACAGCTTAAACAATGAATGAAATAATATATAAGACTAACGCTTGGATATTTATAGCCAATTGCTATCGGTGAGATGCTCTGTAGTAGGGTCTGCTACAGCTATAAACCATCCTCAAAGGAGGTAAGCCTTGAAATTGGTTTGTAAGCGTTATATAGGAGTTTTCCATCTGGGTATCGTCTGTGGGGACACTACTTCCGGTGACCCCGCAGCGAAGAGCTTAGCGACTCGTGATTGGCTTTAATGATGGGCATTACAATTGTTGTTGTTTATGTATGAAATACCTATTGTTGTTCTTATAAAGCTCTTTTCCAGCTGATCAGCTACTCAAGGCGCTGGCCGATACAGGATCTAACTCAAGCCAATGCGATGCGGCCACAATATTAAATTAGAGGCGCGACCAGCAGGATTTTTTTTTAATGAATGCTCTCACCCGATGCGTCAAAAGCATACTTGGCTGTCAATGGCTTTGAGGTGTTTTCACCTGTTGTTATAATCTGTGGCTTCACACCGTCAGCAGTAGGACACATCACATCGTTCTTCAGCCTGCTGTAGTGATTGGCAAGCGGCATGGTAGCGTGACGTACATGGCGTCACATCATGATTGTTCACACCACAGCTGCGCGATATGCATGGTGTACTGTTCTAGCCTTAGACCATAATATACCGGACTGCTCTCTCTCCTGATTCCGGTCTCTGCACTCGTCGCGCAACTATTCTTGCGCAGCAGTCAAACCATTATTCCGGTTCAGTACATCGGAGAGCTTTTCACGTGGATTGTTTTTAGTTATCTATGATTTTGGTTAGTGGTGCAGTTTGTAAAGTGTCTTTTGTCTTGCATTATGCCTGGTGCAAGTTGTACGATTGTGGGTTGTGGTGCATGCAACGGAAAGCACAAGGGGCTTTCGTTTTTCTCCATTCGCCAACCAAAGGACTTGAAGTGGGAGAGAGAGCTTGTTCACGCCGTGAATCGTGCAGACAGCAATTTTAACAAAGACACTGCAAAGATTTGTTCTAGACACTTTCGACAGGAATGCCTGAAGCTGGGTAAGTGTTATTTACCTAGAATATAAGCTCGTTGTAATCATATTAAGTTCTATTCACTATACAAAACTTTTATCTTGCGATATATTCGGGATTCTTGCATGATTTTGCATGATATTTATTAACATCGTAAGCAAAAGTAGCAGTAGCACACGTGTGTACTTTCAGGAAGTATTCAATTCTGAGCCTTATTCGGTTTGCTACTTCATGCAGAGGAACGATAGAACAGAATAGAAATCACAGGAGTATCATTAACTGTCAATTTTGTTTATGGTAGATCACTAGATAATTTGTGTCTTTGCAAATTTCTTATTTTTCTGGTATTATGTTACTGAAGGTCCTGGTGGGAAAAAACGGTATCTTCTACCCGGGAGCCTTCCAACAGAGTGTATGCCTGTCAAGTCCATTGTCACAAGGCAGCCTCCTCCAAGAAAAGAACTTGTAAGTGTCTATTTATATTTTTAATCCTGTTGAATGGCTTTTGATATAATAACAATAACATCCCATGGAGCAGTAGATCCATGTCCGATGAACAGTTGTGCACTTGCCCATGCAGTTATGTCAATTTTGTACTTTAGTCTTTAGACTTGGGCATTCATTTCTCCATTGTGGCATAAATCTGGTTTTGCCTTTGGCATTGATTTCTCCAGGGTTTATTATCAAATTGCAATAAAATTAATTTATGACTATTATCACTATATTAAGAGGATAGTCCTGACCCTGTAACTTTCCCAGGGCATGTGCAGTGCACATAACTATTTAAAGGGGTCACACAATTACATTGAAATGTCACATGTTTTATATATTTCCATTGGATTGAGGTCAAATTTAAAATTTGGTGTATAGTGACCTTATGAGGTGGTATTAATACTATTATCAGTGCAATAATTCAGACTAGGGGCTAAACGGTTAAACAAAAGTGTGCCCATATCTTCAGTGCTTTCAGACCGATTTCATGGACATTTCACTTGAAGTGGCCACGACTTAACGTTTGTCACCCAGGTCATGCACTCATGGCCACAGGGTCAAGATGACTGAATTCTTTTGTACTGTCACATGAACTGAAGGCACATTTCTTTTATTGGTAGTACACTTTTCACAGACAGCAATTATGTCTCTTGTGCATAAAAGGATGCTATGGGGTGGGGATGTACTTTTTGTTTATTGGCAAAACCTGTTATAATAATAATAGTGATATAATAAAATATTGTTATCTATTTGGTACAATTATGCATCATAATACAACTTCACACTTTTTAAAGGGATTACTCTGATACCTGAATTTTTGTGTGTGTATTTCAGGCAGCACGTGAACCACCTCTGGTGCCTGTCAAGGTTGTCTACAATAACTTCAGTGATGTTAGAAAAGCTGCATCAAAATTAGAAGCTCCATGGTGTGTAGTTCTGCACTCCGATGCCCAGGTTGTAGCTGTTTCACTAACGCAAACTGGTATTGGACATCTGCAAGTTAGCATCACCCCAGATCTATTCGCAGTGGTTTCTGTTTTTGGACTGCAAGCACCCCACCTGACGGCCAATATTGAATCAACTCACCTCTCTAAACATCTGACAGCATTGATTGGTCTGCATATATGTCCAGGCGTGGTGGACCATGCCCTGCAGAAATTTGCCGAGCTCCCAACTGGACAGGATTTATATTACAGACATGTACTCTATGTCTCAGAGACTTCTTCAATAACACATTCCTCTACTGCTCGATCAAGTACCTGTCAGTTGCTGGTGAAAGAATCCTCCAGGATCTGTAATGACTGCCTTGAAGTAAAGAACTTACTACTGCGAAAACAGGCAAGAGCACATGCAAACGAAAAGACACCAATTCTAAAAAACAATCCATTGGTGTCAGTGTCGCACAAAAAGCTGAAGCAAGCATTCAAGACCATTCGCAAGCAAGCTGCTACGCTGAAACTACAACTGGAAATCTTCAAAAAATCTCTTAAGACTGACTCCGTTATAGTGAGCGACACCTTTCATGAGTCTTTGATCAGTGCCATTGATAAAGAAAAACTCTCAAATGAATCTAAGTTGACCAAGTTGTTTTGGGCTGAGCAACAGAAAGCCTTCCAGGTTGGCAACAAGGGGATGCGATGGCATCCAACTATGATACGCTTGGCCATTCTTCTGCACAGCCGAAGTCCTGCTGCTTACGAAACCCTTCGAGCGACAGGTGTGCTTCGCCTTCCTGGTGAATCTACACTAAGAGATTACACTAATGTATTCCATCCAAAAGCTGGTTTCCGCAGGGAAGTACTGGAGAGTTTCCGCAATGAAACAAAGAACTATAGGGACAGTGAACGTTTTGTGGTGCTTTTACATGATGAGATGACGATCACATCAGATCTCGTCTTTGATCGCCGTTCAGGTGAGCTTGTTGGCTACGTAACAGGCAGTTCCGGAGACCTAAAGAATATTGCCACCCATGCACTACTGTTTTATGTAGTTGGTGTAAACACCAATCTCAGCAAGAGTCTGGGATTTTTTGGCACCAAAGCAGTGACAGCAGATGCACTGTTCCCTTTGTTTTGGAGGGCTGTAGGCCTTCTCGAAACATACTGCTACCTGAAAGTTATTGCGTCGACGAGCGATAAGGCACCCCCTAATCAACGTCTTGTTGACATGCATGGCACACCTGGCAGCATCTGTTATAAAACAAAGAATTTGTTTGCACGGCAGCGAGAAATATATTTCTTTTCAGATGCACCACATCTTGTGAAGACAGTGCGAAACAATTTGAGCTGTTCAGGATCAGGCAAGAACACTCGATTCCTGTGGCTGAATGGTTGTCATCTTCTTTGGCAGCATGTTGTGGCTGTATACAACAGCGATTGTGCCCAGGTGCTAAGACGAACGCGACTAACAGCTGGTCACATATACTTGACTCCACAATCTGTCATGAATGTCAAGCTGGCAGCCCAAGTGTTGAGTCAGCGGGTTGGAAAGGTTATGCTGGCAATGGGGAGGCCAGAAATGGAACAAACTGCCAAATTCATACTGCTGATGGACAGATTTTTTGATTGCATGAATTCACGTAGTTTGACAGAAGCTAAGCAAAAAAAGAAGTCAGACATTGCACCATATACAAATGTGATGGATGAGAGATTTACATTTTTTGAAGAACTCCACAGCTATCTGGTGGCTTGGAAAGAAGCAGTGCAAAGGCGCGAGGGAAACTTCAGTCAGACTGAAAGGAACAAAATGTTTCTCAGTCAACAAACGTTCAAAGGCCTGTGCACAACATTGAAAGCATTTCCAGAGGCTACTCGATACCTTCTGAGCAATGGCGTGGAGTATGTTCTAAGCAATAGGTTCTGCCAAGACCCCATAGAACAACACTTTGGACGTCAACGAGGACTTGGGCGAAGATGCGACAATCCAAATCTGTGGATGTTTGGTTACAATGAAAACAAGCTGGCCATTCAGAGAAGCCTAGCTCTGACATTTCAACCCAGAGGTAATGTTGCAGCCAAAAGAAAGGTTGATGTTGAAATCAGCACAAGTCCAATGAAGAAGATCAAGCGTTGACAAGCTCTGGATTATTTCAAACTGAATGCCAGGCTGTTTTGGTCTTTAAAATTGTGGGATTTGTGTTGGCTCATATTTTTTAATGTAAGAAATTATATACCATTTGACTTATGTGTGGTTGTATACATTATTGTAACTGGGACTGGGAGCCGCTTAGACCATCACTGTCGCTTGGTACAGTAGTTCACTAGTTGTAATTTGTTGTGACAGGAGATACTGTATCAGTAGAATGAAAATTCGGGCGGATGTTATTGTGATTGATAATTTGGTATTGTATTGTTGTTTTTATTGCAAAGTGCTCCTTAGTCCTTTCTGGTCGAGATTGCATTTTTTGCTCATTTGCTTTTGATGGTTACTGATCCTTCTCTTTTTGCTATGACGGATGAGAGAATAACTCAAATTATTGAATGTTACTGCCAAAACAAAACAGACAGTTGGATTTTCAAGAGCAACCTGACTGTTTTCCGCCGACCCTAAAACCTCTTTTGATTTCTTATCAAAACAATTACACATTCTGTGCCATTCCAAAACATAGGGAAGTAAGGAAATGGTTTTAAAATAATAATAATAATAATAATATGCCGACCACTTCTTTTTTTCTTTCTTTTTTTTTTGGGGGGGGGGGAGTGGGGGAGGGGGGTTATGTCACCTTTCATCAAAGCCATTTTGTTTTTATTTGGTGAAAGCATCCGTATAATTTGTCTCTGCACTCAATAGTCCTACCACCTATTATTCAGAACACAAGCACTTTTCAGTGACAAGCAGAGTTAATATTACATTGTTAGCGATAGTACTGATAATATGGTTTTCATGTAAAATATATAATTTTTCTTTTGTGGTAAAAAGTTCTTGTTCTCTTAATTAATTAATGTAACAAAAGTGCATTGCCATTTGCAGGTAACTTGTTCTGTTTCTAATACAAAAGAAGGGTTAATGTTTAAAATCAGTTGAAGTCCAATCAAGAAAATCAACGTTGACTCTGAATTATTTGCCAGGCTGTTTTGACTGCGTGCAGATGAGCTCTTTATAAATTTTGGAATTTGTTTTGTAACGTATCCGTTGATGTAAGAAATTATATACCCTTTTAGTGCGGGTGTATTTAAATTATTGTCATTGGAATGCTGCATTGACCATTACTTATGTGTGGTTGTATACATTATTGTAACTGGGACTGGGAGCCGCTTAGACCATCACTGTCGCTTGGTACAGTAGTTCACTAGTTGTAATTTGTTGTGACAGGAGATACTGTATCAGTAGAATGAAAATTCGGGCGGATGTTATTGCGATTGATAATTTGGTATTGTATTGTTGTTTTTATTGCTGAGTGCTCCTTAGTCCTTTCTGGTCGAGATTGCATTTTTTGCTCATTTGCTTTTTGATAGTTACTGATCCTTCTCTTTTTGCTATGACGGATGAGAGAATAACTCAAATTATTGTTACTGCCAAAACAAAACAGTTGGATTTTCAAGAGCAACCTGACTGTTTTCCGCCGACCCTAAAACCTCTTTTGATTTCTTATCAAAACAATTATGTACACATTCTGTGCCATTCCAAAACATAGGGAAGTAAGGAAATGGTTTTATAATAATAATAATAATAAGCCGACCACTTCTTTTTTTCTTTTCTTTTTTTTGTGGAGGGGGGGGGGGTGTTATGTCACCTTTCATCAAAGCCATTTTGTTTTTATTTGGTCTAACAGTGAAAGCATCCGTATAATTTGTCTCTGCACTCAATAGTCCTACCACCTATTATTCAGAACACAAGCACTTGTCAGTGACAAGCAGAGTTAATATTAAATTGTTAGCGATAGTACTGATATGGTTTTCATGTAAAATATATAATTTTTCTTTTGTGGTAAAAAGTTCTTGTTCTCTTAATTAATTAATGTAACAAAAGTGCATTGCCATTTGCAGGTAACTTGTTCTGTTTCTAATACAAAAGAAGGGTTAATGTTTAAAATCAGTTGAAGTCCAATCAAGAAGATCAACGTTGACTCTGAATTATTTGCCAGGCTGTTAGTGTTTTGACTGCATGCAGATGAGCTCTTTATAATTTTTGGAATTTGTTTTGTAACGTATCCGTTGATGTAAGAAATTATATACCCTTTTAGTGCGGGTGTATTTAAATTATTGTCATTGGAATGCTGCATTGACCATTACTGTCACTTTTAGTTGTAATTTGTTGGGACAGGAGATACTGTATCTGTAGAATGAGAATTCGGGCGGATGTTAATGTGATTGACAATTTGGTATTGTAGTGTTGTCGTTGTTGTAATTTTTGAGTGCTCCTTGGTCCTTTCTGGTTGAAACTGGGTGTTGATTCCATGCTAGTGAATTGAAAGTTTTAAATGTCACATTATACTGTACATCGGTGAAAGGATGATAATTTGAAATTGACTAGTGATTCTTATAGGTAGATTTTTAATACCTTTCAATTTCCATATTTGGTGTGTACTATTCATCAGGAGATACAGACTAGCATTGTTGAATTTAAGTGCTAAATGTATTGTAACAAAATGTAATGTGCTCTGCTGTCTGAATGACATACAGTCTTGTATTATTGAAGCTAAATGTAACGTAACAAAATGTGTGTCAGGCTGTGGGCATTTGCCTTTATTTGGTGTGTGCTATGTAATGTGTAGTGTGCGCATCTGTGTGAATAACAGACTTGTATTATTGATATTTAAGTGCTGAATGTAACGTAACAAAATGTGTTTGATGGAATTCACATATAATATGGGTGTGCACAATGCATAGTATGCGCATCTGTCTGAATAGGACAAAGATTTGCATTATTGAATTTTTAGTGTAATTTTATATGCAATGCATAAAGCATGAAGTTTTCTGAGATACAGATTTGGATTATTGTATTTAAAGTGTTACATGTACTGTGTAACAAAATATGTATGAGACGGAGAGATATAGGGAGCATATATTCTGTATGATTTTAGCTCATTTGCTTTTGATAGTCACTGATCATTATCTGTTTTTTGCTAAGACAACTCGAGATTATTGTTACGGCCAAAACAAAACAAAATAAGTTGGATTTGAGCAACCATGACTTTTTTCGGCCGACCTTTTTTTGATTTCTTATCAAACATCAAAAGAATTACTAATTTTTTGCCATTCCAAAACAAAGGGAAGTAATGAAGTAAGAATTATAAATAAAATAATAAACTGATACAATATTTTGTTTTTATTTGGCGTAACGGTGAAAGCATCTGTGTAATTTGTTGCAAAGTAACCAGACCGCTAATTATTTAGACCACAAGCACTTTTCAGTGAAAAGCAGAGGTATATTATTTGCTTTTATGTTCATATAAAGTATTTATTTTTTTTTTGGTGGCTAAAAGTTTCGTTTCTCTTAATTAAAAGTGACAAAAGCGAACTGTTCTGGCTCTAATACTACACGTTTATATTTAGATTCTTTGTGCGTTAACAATAGTTAATGTTGTAGCTATGTTTTAAACTTGTATGTTACAGTTAGAATGGTGTTGGAAGAATACATTATATAATATATTTAATTCTGTCTTTCATTTTGGTGTGTTGTTCCTCTAATGTTCTCTGCTTAACATGCACTAATACACCACAAAAAAGAGCACCCAAGACAAGAGTAAGACATATTCAAACGAGTCATGTTTTCTAACACTGGTGGGACATGTACTAGAAACATTTATTGTAGGAATATCAATACATTGTAGAACTTGACGCATCACGTACACGCCTATAATAATAATAAATTCATGGAAAGCTTAGAACACACTAAAACGTAGGTATGCTCAATGCAGCGCACAAAAGCAAGGCAATAATGCACTCACATGATCGAGAATAAATTATGTTGCGAAGATGATTGGTTGAATAAAATCGTTAATACACCTAAAAGCTGTTGGGGGGGAGGGGGGGGGGGGATAATTGTTCTTGATGGATTTAGTTTACCCAAAACCATCAAGAACCATTATCCCCACTTCCCCCCCAACAGCTTTTAGGTGTTAAGCTGTTTACGGATACCCTTTGCTTTTTTTGTTGACTTAGTTCTACGCCTAAACGAGTTCATGATTGTCTTGCATTTGTGAGACATCCTCACCTTGAAATAGAGGTGAACAACATCTTCCAAGATCTGTCTTTCGTACTGTTTGACACATCAGTCTTGCATAAAATATCATACAAGCAAGTAGACAAAGACTCTGACTGACTGCATCTATCAAGATATGTTTTAAATGAAGCATTCACACTTGATGCATCTCCAAACAACTCCCTGAAACACATTTCAAGACCCAGAAAAATCTTAACGTAATTGGTTTCAGTTTGATCAAACCACCTCTGTCGAGAATGCTTGTCAGTGTCTTTCTGGTACCTGCAGTAGCAACAGTTCCAGTTTTAGTAGTACTGTCACCATCACTGCATGTTAGTTTTTCCAGGCACTTAATGATCCTTGCCCCAACATCTTTATCTTGGAGTCTTCTTGCCTTTTTTCTGAGTTTTTGGATTACAAAACCACCAATATACTCGACAATGTCATGCTCAGTGTCAAGAAGGGGCATGCTTATTTCAGAACACAACTGTTCAGGTTCATACTGCAGTTGAATTAAGAGCTCAAATGTTTTCAGACACAACCATGGGGCTAGAATTTCTGATGACTTTTTTTGCACCAGTGGACATGTTTTCTGTGCACAATTGATGAAACTTGGTGTAGGCACGTTCCTTTGCTGTATTTTAACATTTGTGTCGTGGTACCAAGCAGTCGTTCAGGAACTGGAGAACAGGCAGCATCACACTGCTTAAAAAAAAAAACATTTTATTAGAGAACAGGTTGCAGCAACAGTAAAACCAATTTCTTGTTCCTTTTATAATGTAAGCTCTTGCTCAAATAGAAAGATATTAAAATAATGCCTGTTTCTATCAGAATCAAAATGCTTTTTTGATATCACACAGGAATCAATTGATTATTAATTAAAATAGACAGCAATAGCACTGTCATAAACACTTGGCTAAAATTTAAAAAGACATCCTGATCACACATAATTCATACACCTACACCACATTTACAATAACATTTTAATAAATATATAATGCACAATACTATGTATCCACACTAATATAATTATCAAGTATAGTACTAAAACTCATTCAGACAAATTACAGCAATCACATTCACTTCGATTTTCATTTAATTTAATAAAATAAAAAATGCAACGCTCAAAAAGGGAGTAAAAGAGTCATCACAGAACACATCTCACTACAGAACAACGAAAAATGGTAACAAAAATAAAAACAATGCTTGCACTACACTTGTGCATGTGAGTGTGAGTACTGCAAGCATTGATTTTATTTAATGCTTTGTGAACCAGTACATCCACACCAATAGTAGATATTTAGATGTACATTTTGTGTCATCCCACTGATTTCTGAACATTGTAGAAAGGAGTAAGGCAGGGATAATGGGGGAACATATGATAGTACGTACTAAGTTCTTGCAGATTTCACGAACGCTCTCTGGCATACAGTCATCTCTTTGCAGCTCTCCGCAAGCCTGTTTAACAATATTCACCGTCAGCTAGGAAAATAAAAGGTTAACAGCGCCATTAATACATTAGGCCATTAAAGAGAATGCAACATACCCATTGATTAAAAAACAGGCACAGACTTTAGCAAGTTAAACTAAGAACAAGTAAAATGTTGACCTTCATGCTCTGTACCAATTTATTTAGTTCCTTTTTTGTGGATGGGGAAGGGAGGAGGAACGTGTTATTTCAACCAAAAGTTTGTCACTTTTCCTCAACCCTTACTGTTGTACACTGAGAGATTAAAAAACAGTTCTTTGTAGGCCTAATGGTACAAATATTATTGATTAATACTTTTTGCACTAAAATGTACCTTGACAACGTTGGAAGTGGCGGGTAACGCCGAACTGGCAGCATGCAGACACTCTCCAACATCTTCTTCAGTTCTTGGTCCGGATGAGGCTGATCAAATTCCTGGTTTACATAAACAAGCTTGTTAATACAGCTCGGCAGAATTATAGTAGAAATAACAATTACAGATCTGTCTAGATAGAAGCTACAGATTAATTTATGACAGATTTACAATACATTTAATTATATTTCAACAGTTTCCATCTCGTGTAAACGTGAAACTAATTACTAGAACACTTCATTTGATCTACTCCAGCAGCCTATCACGTGTGACGCAAATAAACGATAGAATGCACAAAAGAAGACTTAATCGAAATAAAAACTGTCCAAAAACAAAAATAAAGGCTATCATGTATGCCCCTATTTATTGAATAAGTGTTCAAGGTAGAAAATCTTGGGAATGTTTGCTCCTCTTTACCTGCAAAACCGTGTCGATCTCCATTGTTGTTGTGCGTGGAAAGAAAAGCGGATGCGTAGGTTGACTAAATCAATTGACGCATGCGCGACGGGAGTTCGGCCTACGGTTCGTCTGTTTCTCGGCAAAGAGATGGCTGTCCAGTATATTATGGTCTAAGGTTCTAGCGCAGTGTTTATTCCAAACCTAGGTATTATGCGCACGCGTGTAAAGCGCCTGTGTTTACCTGGGGCCGTATGCATGAAAAAGGAATAGAGTAGTTATTCCGGAATATGCAACTATTCCAGAATTAAAGACCACTATTTCGTGTGCAGGAAAACGTAAATTGTGTATTCTCTTTTCTACCCCCGTTGGGGTGCCGGGGGTTTTAGTATAAATAGTATCCCCACTTTCTGGAAATTTAGTGCTTTAAATTCCCACTGTCGCTGTCTTTCTCATTTGCTCTTTCTCATTCCTGCTCTGTTCTATCAATCTGCTATACTATCGTCTTCTTCGTTATTCCAATATAAAGTTATATCAACTTTTCAGTCTGGATAAAGCTCTTATTCCTATTTCCTTCGCTGAAACAAAATGGCCAATGTTATTATATATCGGGAAAATCGCATACGATAATACGCCAAATTACGGATTTGATCGATTTCACCCCTTCCAAAAGTTTGGTGAGGTGGAACTATACGACAAATTCAGAGTCAGAAGGAACGACTGTCACGGACCGGGTTTATACTAGTCTGGTGACTTTTTGTGTGTTGTAGTATCTTCCTGTGTGAAGATATAAATTATAATATTTTTATTGATTACTAATTTCTGATTGGTTGAGCTAGTCATGTGACGGTTCACCAATTACATGTATTCAAAGAAATGTTGCATTCTTCTTGTGACTTGACCCAGGAGTGGTCGTTGTGTGTGTTGTACTTCTAGCAGCTGCGTCTGCAGGTATATATTGTTTATCATTGAAATATTGTATTATGAACATAATAATAATTTAATCCTGATTATATTCTACTTATTGTGGAATAAGAATTGGTAATAAATAATTTGTGTTATTAGTATGAAGGATGGATTAGGGTGGTGATGGAGATAGTGGATCGTTGTATATTTTTGATTAATGAACTGAAGCTGGATTAGTATTTGATTTGTAGTTGAAACCTCAACTCGCAATGTATAGCATTATATTTATTTTTGTGAATGAAAGTAATTAGCGGCAAGAATGTAATAATAAGTTGTTATAATTAGAGTTACAATTTTTGCGTATGTGTGAACTGTGTTCTACACATATGAGATTTGAATTATTGTATTGCTGGTCTGGTCCTGTCGCAGAGAGAGAAAGGTATATGTGGAAATACAGAGGAGTTTATGTATCGAGATATTTAGTGGGGGAAAACTTGTATGTTTTCAGAAGTCTCCGGCTGAGGGGCCTCGAGGCGAAAGAGAAAGAAGAAGGGAGAAGAAGGAAGACTGAAGGAGAAGGAGGAGAAAGAAGAAGAAAGCAGAGAAGGAGAAGAAGGAAGAAGAAAGAAGGAGAGAAGAAGAAGAAGAAGAAGAAGAAGAAGAAGAAGAAGAAGAAGAAGAAGAAGAAGAAGAAGAGAAGGAGAAGAAGAAGAAGAAGACGAAGACGAGAAGAAGAAGAAGAAGTCATGAAGAAGAAGGGGGGAAGTATCGAGAAGGGGCCAGAGAAGAAGCCAAAGAAGAAGACGAAGAAGAAGACGAGAGAAGCAACCACTGCTACATCAGCAACCACTGCTACATCAGCAGCAGCAGCAACCACCGCTACCTCATCATCAGCAGCAACCACTGCTACCTCATCAGCAGCAGCAACCACTGCTACATCAGCAGCAGCAGCAACCACTGCTACATCAGCGGCAGTGGCAACCACTGCTGCATCATCATCAGCAGCAACCACTGCCACATTAGCAACAGCGGCAGCAACAGCGGCAGCAACAGCGGCAGCAACAGCGGCAGCGGCCACAGCGGGGACAGCGGCCACAGCAGCAGTAGCAGCGACAGCGGCTGGGGGGTTTATTGAAGGGGGTGAAGAGGACGGTGAAGAGAGGGGAAGGCCTACGATAGATAGAGGAGACATTGAGAGGAACGAAGGAAATATCCATGGACAGAGACAGAGGATTTAAAACAAAGGAAAGACATAGCGATTCATAGCCTCCGTGAGACTCTGGGGAATAACTCTCTCTGTCGACGGGACTGGACCTCATTGGTGTTTATTGTGACTAGTGATACTTGGATTATCTGACCAGGCCGATATTGGTGATTATTTGTGACTGGATTATACGCGGATTATTTGACTGAGACTTATGTGTGTGTGTTTGTGAATGGTAATCCACGGATTATTTCTACAAAGTACGTGAGTACAAAACTATATATATATATATATATATATTTTCCTTATTATTGATTGGGTTGTATGTACTCGTATGAGCTTTGTTGATTATTGTTTATTTTCTGGTAATAGAAAGGGGGTGTGACGACAAAAGAATTCTTGAGAGTTAGGGAGTGTGAGACGGGAGAACACGCAGAATATTCACGCACGCATACACGCAGTTTCTTGATATAACCCCTTTCGTTACAGTGGTGACCCTGAAACCCGTAGTTAGTTAGTGGGAGTTTAGATTATTTATTTGTCTTGTTTCTTAGTGGGAGTTTATATTGTGGGAGTTAATTGAATAAGTATAAGTTGAACAGTAGAAGGGTTTTGTATAAATTTTGGGGCACTTAACTTTGGTGTGCTAGGAGTAAGTGTGTACTGTGTAACTGACTGGTTAAATTGTTGTTTTCATTTCTTTTTGGGTAGGATGTTAGTGTTTGTATAGATTATACCCCGTCTCCGATTCTTTCCTTACGGGTCTGATTCCTTGTATAGTTCTGGGATCAGAAAGGGCTTAGATTCATTTTTCTTCCTGTTGTATATATATCGCTAATTCTAGTTCAGCTTTTCAGTATTGTTTTGTTTTTATTTCTATACTTATTAGGATCCTGTCTTGTATAGTTATAGTTGTCACATCCCTATTTTAGTTGTTGTAGGTGTTTAGGATTTATTTTTGGCATTTTAACGTAACTTCCGGTGTTTTCTAGCCGAAGTGGAACTTAGTTGTTTTTCAATTGATTTCTTGTATTCTATTGTACCGATATTAGTTTAGAATTTTAGTTCTCTCCTTGTTGTGTTGTGATGTTGCTGTCGTTAATTGTTATTTAGTGTAGTGTTTCATTATTATTATTATTTGTTTTGTTTTGTTTTATTTTCACTTCAAAACAAATTATTTATAAAATTTCACCTGTATAATTTAGATTTAAATATTGGAAGTTGTTAGCTATTAATTGTTGCATTTAGTATGGTTTTCTGATGCTTGCTTGTACTTAGACGGAATATAATCTAAACATTGTTTCTCTTTTCTTTTATGGTTAGCTGTTTTGTTGGCCTTGAACTTGTTTTCATTTCGAAATAATCTTCTTTGGTCACACTTGTAGTTGCATTGATTTCGAAATAATTTCCTTGTGTTAGCTTAAACTTGCTTTGATTTTGAAATAATTTTCTTTTGTCACACTTAGCTTGCTTTGATTTTGAAATAATTTTATTTTGTCAAACTTGAACTTGCATTGATTTCAAAATACTTTTCATCTGACAAACTTCGCTTGGTTCGATTTTGAATTATTTTCTTTTGTCAAATCTGAATTTGTTTTTGATTTTGTAATAATTCTGGCCTTGTGAAACTTGGGAAAAATAATTTTTACCTTGTATTACATTAAGTTAGTGTTAAGTTGTCACTCGCTTTGTCTTACTTTTAGTAATTTGCTTTTGAATTCAACTGACCATGTCTTCTGTTGAGGAATACGATACTCTGTTTAACTCATTTTTGACTCAAGCCCAGAAGTTAGGTTTTTCGGACGAAAAGCTACAGCAGTACATTGAGCAGTGTTTTCAGAGACATGATAGGGCTAAGGAAAGGGAACAGGAAAAGGTTAAACAGGAACTGGAACGGGAAAAGGTTAAACAGGAACAGGAAAGAGAGGAAAAACGATTTCAATTAGAACAGGAAAAGGTTAAACAGGAACTGGAACGGGAAAAGGTTAAACAGGAACAGGAAAGAGAGGAAAAACGATTTCAATTAGAACAGGAAAAGGTTAAACAGGAACAGGAAAGAGAGGAAAAAAAATTTCAGTTAGAGCAGGATGCCAAAATGCAGGAAAGAGATGAAAAGAGGGAAGAACGGGAAAGAGAGGAAAGGAAATTGAAGATGGATTATCAAATGGAACTTGATAGACAAAGCCTTAAACTAAAGGAAAAAGAGATTGAACTTCAGTTAAAACAGGCTGAATTGCAGAGCGAGAACACTACCCCTAGGACCCCCCGAGGTTCTAACCCGTCATTTCCAAAGTTGCCCCAACTACCTGTCTTCAAAGAAGATAGGGATGACATTGATTCTTTTTTGTACCGATTTGAAGCGCATGCTAAAGCTCTCAATTATGATAGCAGTAAATTGGTTGTTTACTTAACTGCATTGCTACAAGGCCCGGCTTTAGCTGTTTATCATTCTTTGTCTGCTGCCGGTGCAGTTTCCTATGATGATCTTAAGCAAGAACTTCTTAAGAAATTTCAGTGCACTGCAGATGGATTCAGAGAAAAATTCAGATCAGTTAGGCCTGAAGTGGGGGAAAGTTTTGTAACTTTTTCAAAGCGTTTTTCTCACTTGTTGGAAAGATGGATCCAACTATCAGATTGTGAAAAGACTTTTGATGGACTATGGAATCTGATTTTGTGTGAGCAGTTTATTGCTTCTGTTTCGAGAGATCTCGCCGTGTTTTTGAAAGAAAGAAATTTGACAAAATTCGCGGCTTTGATAGACAGTGCTGAAGCATTTCGCATGGCTCACCCGGAGAAGAAACTGGCACGGAAGTCGGATGACTCGATTTTTGCATCCGCGTCGATTTCTCAGAATGTTCCCACTCAGAATCAATTTCGTGGGACTGGCCAAAGATGGAATAATTTCCGGGGATCGGGATTTCGTGGCTCTCCGCGTGGAAACTAACAACCCGCAGGTTCTATTCCAAATAGGGGTTTTGCCCATCAAGACATGAATACCCAACAGAACGCTCAAAACAATCAGGTTCCTCGTGGACGTGGAAATATGTATTCTAGACCGGGTTCTCGTTTCTCAGGTAGTCCTCCTCTCAACAAAAGACAGAATAGACAGGACATAGTTTGCTATTGTTGTGGGGGCGTAGGTCACATAGCTGCATGGTGTCCTTATGCTAGTGGCAATGGATACCCAGAGACTCAAGATACTGAAAGTGGTTCGCAGAACTACCAGGACCCTCCAGTTCACACTCAGTCAGCTTTAGTCGCGGAGGTCATTTGCTCAGTTGGTGATGAAAACTGTGGTCAGCCCAAGTTAGTGTCAGGTACCGTAAATGGCCTCAAAGCAAGTGTACTCAGAGACACAGGTGCTACTATCTGTGGCGTTCGCAAGAGACTGGTTTCGGACGGCCAGTACACTGGCAAAGAGTGTAAATGTTTGTCATTCGGTGGGAATATAGAAGAATTTCCGTTGGCCAAAGTGCCTGTTGACACTCCGTTTTTCTCTGGCACTGTGTTATGTTGTGTCATTGATCAACCAGTGGCCGATTTGATTGTAGGGAATTTACCAGGTGTGTCCGACCCTTTTTTGGGTGCTACCACACTCATCCAAGATCAAGGTCAAATTCCACCGGTTCCTTTAGACAAGATGCCGACTCATTCAGACTCATTCAAACGGGTTACAGTTGATTTGGTAGAACCGATTTCTCCGCCGTCTGAGGAAGGTCACAGATGCATACTCAGCATCATTGATATGGTAACACGTTACCCTGACACTATTCAGCTTAAACTCGTCAAAAACAAGATCCTAGAATCTTGCAGACTAGCACAAGAATACATCGAAACAGTTGTAGCCAAAACCAGACACAATCATCAGTGTATTCCATAAAATCTGTGGAAAATGAACATGCTTTGTGTATATTTCTGCTATTGTATGTTTAATACTGGAAATCTCTTGTATTACTGTAATATGATCTGTTATGTACCCTATTGATTTTTGTTTCGCTGTATCAAGGTAACATGCATGGACTGGAACTACATATCTTGTATGTCTATTGCGCTTTGGGTGACTGCTTAATACAATATGTTTATGTTTCAGATAAGTGCTAATGACCAGTTCTCTTTTTGCTTCTTGTACAGTATAGGTGGACATGATTGTAGTAATTTTTTCTTTCTGATAAAATTCAGAAAACTCGGGCGTTTTCTTTTTGCAGGAAGGGGGTATTGTCACGGACCGGGTTTATACTAGTCTGGTGACTTTTTGTGTGTTGTAGTATCTTCCTGTGTGAAGATATAAATTATAATATTTTTATTGATTACTAATTTCTGATTGGTTGAGCTAGTCATGTGACGGTTCACCAATTACATGTATTCAAAGAAATGTTGCATTCTTCTTGTGACTTGACCCAGGAGTGGTCGTTGTGTGTGTTGTACTTCTAGCAGCTGCGTCTGCAGGTATATATTGTTTATCATTGAAATATTGTATTATGAACATAATAATAATTTAATCCTGATTATATTCTACTTATTGTGGAATAAGAATTGGTAATAAATAATTTGTGTTATTAGTATGAAGGATGGATTAGGGTGGTGATGGAGATAGTGGATCGTTGTATATTTTTGATTAATGAACTGAAGCTGGATTAGTATTTGATTTGTAGTTGAAACCTCAACTCGCAATGTATAGCATTATATTTATTTTTGTGAATGAAAGTAATTAGCGGCAAGAATGTAATAATAAGTTGTTATAATTAGAGTTACAATTTTTGCGTATGTGTGAACTGTGTTCTACACATATGAGATTTGAATTATTGTATTGCTGGTCTGGTCCTGTCGCAGAGAGAGAAAGGTATATGTGGAAATACAGAGGAGTTTATGTATCGAGATATTTAGTGGGGGAAAACTTGTATGTTTTCAGAAGTCTCCGGCTGAGGGGCCTCGAGGCGAAAGAGAAAGAAGAAGGGAGAAGAAGGAAGACTGAAGGAGAAGGAGGAGAAAGAAGAAGAAAGCAGAGAAGGAGAAGAAGGAAGAAGAAAGAAGGAGAGAAGAAGAAGAAGAAGAAGAAGAAGAAGAAGAAGAAGAAGAAGAGAAGGAGAAGAAGAAGAAGAAGACGAAGACGAGAAGAAGAAGAAGAAGTCGTGAAGAAGAAGGGGGGAAGTATCGAGAAGGGGCCAGAGAAGAAGCCAAAGAAGAAGACGAAGAAGAAGACGAGAGAAGCAACCACTGCTACATCAGCAACCACTGCTACATCAGCAGCAGCAGCAACCACTGCTACCTCATCATCAGCAGCAACCACTGCTACCTCATCAGCAGCAGCAACCACTGCTACATCAGCAGCAGCAGCAACCACTGCTACATCAGCGGCAGTGGCAACCACTGCTGCATCATCATCAGCAGCAACCACTGCCACATTAGCAACAGCGGCAGCAACAGCGGCAGCGGCCACAGCGGGGACAGCGGCCACAGCAGCAGTAGCAGCGACAGTGGCTGGGGGGTTTATTGAAGGGGGTGAAGAGGACGGTGAAGAGAGGGGAAGGCCTACGATAGATAGAGGAGACATTGAGAGGAACGAAGGAAATATCCATGGACAGAGACAGAGGATTTAAAACAAAGGAAAGACATAGCGATTCATAGCCTCCGTGAGACTCTGGGGAATAACTCTCTCTGTCGACGGGACTGGACCTCATTGGTGTTTATTGTGACTAGTGATACTTGGATTATCTGACCAGGCCGATATTGGTGATTATTTGTGACTGGATTATACGCGGATTATTTGACTGAGACTTATGTGTGTGTGTTTGTGAATGGTAATCCACGGATTATTTCTACAAAGTACGTGAGTACAAAACTATATATATATATATATATATATATATATATATATATATATATATATATATATATATATATATATATATATATATATATATATATATATATATATATATTTTCCTTATTATTGATTGGGTTGTATGTACTCGTATGAGCTTTGTTGATTATTGTTTATTTTCTGGTAATAGAAAGGGGGTGTGACGACAAAAGAATTCTTGAGAGTTAGGGAGTGTGAGACGGGAGAACACGCAGAATATTCACGCACGCATACACGCAGTTTCTTGATATAACCCCTTTCGTTACAACGACATTATAGACCTAACGGACGAAATTTCTGAGGACATACAAGTGATGAATCGGCACGGATCTTTGCCACAAGTTCCTTCGTTAAATACAATAATGTTCCCAGACAGGTACACGCATAAGGGAGGTAAATATTATATTAAAAGTTAATTAAGAGGTCGCTAAAAATGTTTTGAGGAAACTTCCTTTCAGGACCACATTAAAATCAATTTAAAACTCTGGAAATGGACAAACTTTTGCTTAAATCTCGATCATGAACTTTTCTTTGTCAACTACTTAAAACACCGTCCTAGTCGGATATGTATGTGTGTGTGTGACGGGGGGAGGAGGGGTGTGTGTGAGATATAGGTGTTTGGGTTTGGTATATATTTTGCGTTTGCTTTATTAATTAATTAATTTATTTTATTTTTATATATTGATTTTATTATATTTATTTTATTTTCTTTCTGTAAAGCGATATGAGCTTTAGTGAGGAAGTGCGCAATACAAATGTTAATTATTATTATTATTATTATTATTATTATTATTATTATTATTATTATTATTATTATTATTATTATTATTATTATTTTTATTATTATTATTATTATTATTATTATTATTATTATTATTATTATTTTTCTTGTATGTGGCGTTTCATTAAAGTCATAACAACACTGTGTACGGGCGCGCGCGCGCGCGCGTGTGTGTGTGTGTGTGTGTGTGTGTGTGTGTGTGCGATTATGTTTAGATGGCGTTCTTGTGACATACACTTGAGAATGTTCATGCATTTTCTTGTACACAAACCCCGTTATGCTGACGTCAAAACAATAATCCGTGAAAGTAAGGTTTAGGGTAAGGGTTAGTGTTTGGGTTAGGGTTAGGGTCAAGATTAGCGTTAGATCACTTAAAAGTACTTAAAAAAGGAGAGGAAATCTGACCCATTGTCAACATAACGTAGTTTCATGAGTGTCGCAACAACTCTGTCTAAACAAGTGTGTGTGTGTGAGTAGGTGTGTGGGTGGGTGTGTGTGTTTGCGTGTGTGTGTTTCTTCTCTCGCTAATCTCATGCCATTTGAACTATCTGCGTCTTTGCTTGACAGTCTTCAGTGTCGGTGGTTCATAATAGCGTAACTGTACAGGCGTAAGTATACCTTGATTTGTCCACATGTCCATTGCACTGCCTTTGTTAAAGCTGTTGTGTCCACCTTGAGTGACCAGCGCCATTACAGCTGCTGTTGTCACTTTGCCAGGTGGACACAGCAGTACGAACACTACGACAACTCAGCAAGTACACCTGTAAATTGATGGTCATCATGACGCAAAAGGTCTTTCCACTATCGTGACTCGCATACCTTAACAGTGGAAACACAATTATTAGTATTCATGTTGCGCAAATGCCAGCATATATGGATGTTAACAGCGAAGAAACAACCTTATCCTTCCTATCCTATCATATCCCGCAATTGGGAAGCTATTGGGGGTACCACATATGATCGTTTAACCAGCGTACTCCATCTTAACTTTGTCATCAGCAGCCCTCATGGCTTCGCTCGGTGTCAAGCTAGTCCATTCTCGAATGTTGTCTTCCCACCTTAAGTTATTTACGGAGAAAATATATTATTTAAGAAACGATCCAGGTCCAGAGTATTAGCTCTAAAGATTTAAAAGTTTGTGATTGAACTCTTGGGCGACTTAATATTCTAAAGATGTAAATTGTGTATGTACATGGCCTATTTCGATACATCACCATTTAGTTGAGCTTAGGCTTACAATATCAACATATACAGGAATAATGTTACCTGTCGAGTGAGTACTGACGATAATGAAAGTAGAAACATATTACATAGTCCCATCATTAACGAAATTGCGTCTGTCACCATGAACACTGGATTGTAAAAATCGTTAAAAAAAATACGTTGTATTTTTTATATCTTGGTTGGTGTTTATTGTCTAATATTCATTTTTTGTGAAAACACATCCAAATGAAGCACCTAAGTGAGTTGAATCGTTTTAAAAAGGTTTGATGTCCAAACTTCAGTTGCTGAATAATGAAAACTATTATTCACTGGTGCAAATCTTTTATACGGGGTTTGTGTATAACTGTTTAGAATAATATAATAATAATGCAGTATGCTGTCGCGCGCTTTTTCTAATTCAACCTAAGGAGATCGCTACTATATTATGAAGGCGGTGAAAAATATTTGTTAAATGTAGACTGACCGCATCTAATGCCATTAATAAAGGGGAGATAGAGGAAGTAAATGTAGATTGACCGCATCTAATGCCATTAATAAAGGGGAGATAGAGGAAGTAAATGTAGATTGACTGCATCTAATGCCATTAATAAAGGGGAGACAGAGGAAGTAAATGTAAATTGACCGCATCTAATACCATTAATGAAGGGGTGGGGGAGATAGAGGAAGTAAATGTAGATTGACCGCATCTAATGCCATTAATAATGTGGAGATAGAAGAAGTAAATGTAGATTGACCGCATCTAATGCCATTAATAAAGTGGTGGGGGAGATCGAGCAAATGGCGGAGGATGAAACCGGAGTACTCGGAGAAAACATTAGATGAGCTGGAAAGTTTAGTCCCTAAGATACCTAAGTTCATCTCCTGGGGTTCGATCCTGTCATGATATCCTGGAGAAAATATGATAATCTTACAAGGGGATTGATATCTGTAGATAGATGAGGCGTTTAGCTATCTCTGTCAGTCGTTCTTTACCAAGATTCCTAAGCGATGTGAGAGACTAAATCACGGTGCTTGGGTCACATACAAATTTATATTTATTCTCGGGTTTCAAAGTATCAATGGCTCATTTAAGAAATGATTTATGCTAGTCAAGCGAATAGTTTAATTGGTCTCAAGAGAAGAAGAGCTAATGGACACACAACAATACAAATAGAATGACACCAGCCCTATATATGTGATTTTAACTTTTATATCTTCAACACAAATTCTAACATGACTTTAATTAAATGTAATTAATAATTCTAAACTGTCCAATGTGCTTGGGAAGTTCTTTAGCAAGACTTCTTCATCATGTGCCACAAAGTTAGTATGGTTGTTGGTCTAATATTGTTCCGAGTGGTTTTGACATCAGTTGCAGTTGGGAGGAGACTTAGCTCTCGGTTTCGGTGAGTTCTTGAGTCTGTTGGTCATTCTGAGGGAGTCTGGTCATTTTCAGGATGATTAGGTGAATCTGGTAGCTACGGGGCCGGACGTGGTGAGGTAGATTCTAGTTGATCTCCTTCTTTACACGGGAGCTAGCGTTTGGGCGTTGACTGAACAAACCGTCCCAGGACTGAGTTCTAATCTCTGGGAGCCGTGAAACTGTCTCTTGTCTATCACTCCGTTGGTGATGGCTGAGGGTTTTTCACTTCAGTCTGCTCCTTGACCCTCGTGGTCCTACGCTTCGTGTGTGACTGTGCGTTTATGTTTGTATGTAGATTATAGTCACACGACACTTTCGCATATAGGTGACTACTGGACCGATTTATACTGACACCAGCGGGCCAGTTGTTGGTAAAGGAAAAAATAATATGATCACACGTTGACCAATCCGGGATTCGAACCAGCGACCTTTCGGTTACTAGCAAGACGCTCTTACCAACTGAACTACCCGGCCCCTCCGTGCGTTTATTCTGGGGTGTATGGAGGATATAGCTGAATCTACGTCATCTCCAACCAATCATCTCATTATGGCGAATACGTGAATCTTTTCTCCGACGTCTTTGTTCTCTAGTCTTGACTCCGGGACACTATCCGTTACACCTCAACTTCGATTGTCAAGGGAGAGTTGCAGGGTAGATTTAAGAGTGATTTGGTTCGCGTGGCTACTTAGCGGTCCAGTGCCAACGGTCAGCTGTCTAAATAGGCTAAGTTACATTCTTTATAGCGAGTTCTGTATAACCTTTGAGGGAAAGTTATACGGGGAAGAGGATGATGATAAGGGATGATTGTGGAACTTGTAAGCTCGACATGGTTATTGTAGTGAGTCAGAGGGGCAGAAGTGTTGGTATTAGCTAGCACGTGCGATACATATTCGCCTAGTCAGCAGTTACTGCAGTTGCTGGCCGGGAAAGTTTATAGTTTGCATGGTCAGTTGCATGACGCATACAGGTACCTACTTCCGGCTATTTTTCCTATAGGGAGCGCCCGGACAGTTCTTAGTTCATGATTGGCTGGAGCTTGGCGCATTACCTTATCTAGAGAGATGCGGATTTTCTGCAGAGATTGTGGAATAAAAGGAAGAGAACAAAGGAGGCTCGCTCTCTTATCTTTGACCTCCTGCTTCGTCCAGTCCGCTCTTCTGTACAGAATGCTAGAACGTAGGGCAGTCAGTATATAATATGTAGTGAATTTAATAATGTAAAGAGACTGCGGGCTCTTTTCTCTTGTGCATAATGGGTTAGGATGTGTGTAGGATAATTACTACAAAGCTTGGTGGCTTGCATTTAGTAGTTGTTTAATTGGTGATTTTGTTATTTAGAGGCAAAAGTGAGATTGAAAGTTAATCAGTAAATGAGCTGATAAATAAGTTAGGGCCGGTCGGTTCTAAGGGTATGTGCATAGCTTAGACTGCTGTTTTAGTCTATTACTGTTAGTATAGGGTGAAAGTTCGTGTTTTCAATGGAGGAACGAAGGGCGAAAGAAAATGAAAAGATACGGTAAGAAACAATGAATTTACTTGACTATTATTTGCATTGTTAGTTAGAATATATGTGCATGCGAGTTTTATGTTTCTTGGTTGACACGTATTAGTTAGATTATTAAAATTGTATAAAAAATGGAGACAAGCTGTAGTTTATTGTGTTTTATTTGAGCGCGTGGCAAACCCTTTTGGAACGGCAGTGAGACTGATTCTACCTTGTTTGTCTTGTATATTATAATTTGGTTTGTCATGCCCTTTCCCCGTACAAGTACAGAATTAAGTAGTTTAGATTAACTCTCACAAGATAACGCAAATATAGAGACGCGTTACATCTGCATGATATTATCGGGAGTGAACGTCTCAAGGATGTTAATAACTGCGAACATTCCCTTCTAGAGCTGGTAAATTAGCATCAGGTTTTGTTCAAAACTATCTGTTTATCTCTAAGCTAAGTTACAACATCTTTGTCGTCAACAGTTCTGATATTACAGATCCCCGCGACCATCAGGATAGAAAACCAGCGCCCTACCAGCATTGCATCCAAGGCATCCTCGGTTTAACTAACGTTAGTTGATAATTCTGACAATAAAAGGTAAAAACAATATTCATGCATGAGCGTTTTATGTACAACTTCACTTTAACAATAAATAATGGAGAGAAAAAAATTGACTGTATCCCTTAGTCTTGGAAGTGTTGTAGGTGTAATTTAGGTGGATGAAATCTGACAGTAAATATAGTTGTCATTATAGGCCACTTAGTATAGCAGATCCGAATATGCCAAGATGGTTGCTCATGATTCTCGACCTAGCCAACCCCCTCATGAGCATTTGGTGATGCTATCGCCCGCACCAGGGCCTGCTAAGCCATTGTATAGCATAGGGAATGCAGTGAGGACACAGCTGGAGTTAGAGGTGTCTCAGTATTCCTGGTCTATGGTACGCACAAATCTGTGTTGTTCATTTATTTAGCGGGTCGGCCGGTCGGCCAGTACATATTAATCTCCACATTTATTAATTCTTATTCTATTTATTAAAAACAAAAGAATGTATACATGGTTGTGGATACTAGTTGTTGTATTGTGTTTTTGCTGCTGATTATATTTATGCTATTTTGTGTCACTGTGTAGTGCTCTTTACTTTTCCATGTTTTTATCGTTGCTTCATTATGTCTTCTTAATGTTGATATCTGTTTATGTGATGTGTGTGTGCGTGTGTGTGTGCGTGGGTGTATGTATGTGTGTGTTGTTGTTGTGTGTGTGCGTGCGCGTGTGTGTGTGTGTATTTTATACATGCATTTTTATACTTACATCATTAGATGTGATGCCCGTTATTATTTATAATGATGTTTAACGTGTATTTATCTTATAATGTGTTACTATTGTTTAAATATTTATCCTTGCGAATGTACGTGTGTGTGTATGTATGTGAGCGCTTAGCAGCGGACTTTAGTTTGGTTTGTTTATGATTATGATTACTATTAGGATTACAATAATAATAATAATAATAATAATAATAATAATAATAATAATAATAATAATAATTAGTAGTAGTAGTAGTAGTAGTAGTAGTAGTAGTAGTAGTAGTAGTAGTAGTATTAGTATTATTATTTTATTTTATTTACAATTATTATTAAATATGCTCTTGCACTGCCGCTTGCTAAACATTTTTGTTATCTGGATTATTATTATTATTATTATTATTATTATTATTATTATTATTATTATTATTATTATTACTAATAACAATAATAAAACAATAATAATAATAATAATAAAAATAATAATAATAATAATAATAATAATAATAATAATAATAATAATAATAATAATAATAAAAGCAAGAACAACAACCACAATAATAATAATAATAATAATAATAATAATAATAATAATAATAATAATAATAATAATAATCGTCGTCATCATCATCATCCTCATCATCATCCATCAACCATCATCCATCATCATCATTACACTGCGACACACAAAAATGTTCCCTTGTTTTGTGGAATAAAGTTTTCTTGACTGACTTGACTGGCTGAATAATGGTAATGGTAATACTGCTACTGAATAATTATACTCGCGGCCTGTGCATACAAGTAATGCAATAATGATAATGTATTTATTTCATCGATCTTATGTAGCGGTTTTCCAGCTCAAGAGTGTCTCAAGGCGCTGGCTGATACAGGATCTAACTGAAGGTGGCTGAGGCGCCCACTTGCAGCCTTTGGGCGCATTGTGTGACGCCCAGACAACTGAGCCCAATCCCTTGGCGACCGTGGAAGGAGGAGAAGGGACCTAGTGTTTGCTGGAGTGTTTGTGTAGCCGGCACTCACGTCTGTAGGACATGATCGTCAGGACATTGGAAAGTCCGTGCTATGGAATGCGTGTGTGCGCAGACTAGACCTCGGTTTATACTTTCATCTGAAGAAGTTATTAAGTATTCATTGCTTACAGGGTCCAGCGGACTGCAAAGAGCCGAATCAGGACCACAAAATCAAGACCACAACTTCGCTGAAAGAGGACTCGCCCCTGATCCGCATAAAAGATCTGCCGAAACAACCCTAGTGGTAACACCGAAGGCACTCCACCAGCCAGTCACTTTACAATAAAGACATCCCATGCAGGCGACGCTGAGGCCATACTCTAATTTATCAAACCCCCGTTTACGAAAACAATATAGAATACAAATATCATTATAAAATATCAACAAAACACGTCCATAGAAAATGCCTACATTGCCAAATAATAACATCATAGGAAGCCCCAATGACTATTTGGCAGAAAGCGTCCAATATTCCCAAGCTGATCCAATAGACCTCACACATAAATGATGAGTTATGTCCCGGAAGAGTTTTCAAGAAAAAAGGTAGGTGACTGGTCTAGCGAAGAAGGATATAGTATAGCAGATTGATAGAACAGAGTAGGAATGAGAAAGAACAAAGGAGAAAGACAGCGTCAGTGGGAATTTAAAGCACTAAATTTCCAGAAAGTGGGGATACTATTTATACTGAAACCCCAGGATGTGAAGAAGTAACTACTGGATGCCATATATAGTATTATGTTACACTTAAGCTAGGTGAATAGCACCTAATTAAGATTATATCGATAAGCTCCAGTCCCACCTCTTTAGGCGATACGCCTTTATCACTTGTGTTTAGGACTTGAGCTTCAGGATCTTTAATGTCCTAGCACGGAAGTGCAGCCATCATGCCGATGACCAGCTGAAACCCGACGTGAAAATTCTACCGATATCAGTGAGACACATTTGGCGAGGGTAGCCACCGTGGAATTAACTGGGAGTAATAAATAAAGAACACCACGGCATACTAAGCAGACACAATGCTGCGGATTTGACAACAGAAGTGAGAGTTGTTTGGGGTCTACCGGATGTGTCGCACGTATTATTGAGTGACCTCCCTTGGGGCTGGATGTCGCTTGTGTCACTGCTGTGGCACTAGAGGTCAATACGACATAATCGTGACTCCTCATTCCCCCACCCCCCACCCCCCTTGTTTTTTTTTAATAGTTCGGACAGTTTGTTCAGAATCATTATTTATAGCTTGTGGAATAAGGTTTTTTATGAATTTATGTTTACGTTACATTACGTTATCTTTGCCAGATCTCTGGATGCAAGCATCGTATTATATAGGTACTGATACAGATCTTAGCGTTTCCTCCAAGGTAGCACGGTGTCCAATCCATCTCCCGTCATCGTTCGTTTGTGTTCTGTCTGCAGTGAAGAGCCCCACAAATCACATACACACACACCCTCGCGCGCGCGCGCGCACACACACACACACACACTCCCATACACAACAAACACACGTATGTCACTCAAACGTGTGATTTAGAGGCAGGAAGATCGCTCTTAGACGACGAAAATGAAACGGAATGTTATGGTTGAAAGTTTAGATTGACTGAAGCCAATACCATTCCTGAAGGGAGGGAGGACACCGGAGTACCCGGATATAACACTTGGGGATCTGAAAAGTCGCCGCTCTTTGAACCTGTTTGGTTACTTGAGGGGAAAAGCGCATATTGTGCGTATGGTACGTATATAGGTGATATTAAAAGGCATAGATAGATAGATTAGATTAGATTAGATTAGATTAGATTAGATTAGATTGCTCCCTTGTCATCTCCATCTTCCTATATGCTTGCGAAGCATGGACTCTCACAGCAGATCTCCAACGAAGAATACAAAGCATGGAGATGAGGTGCTACAGAAGACTTCTGGGTATTTCCTATACCCAACACATCACCAACGACGAAGTCCGACAGACCATCACACAAGCCATCGGACAACACGATGACCTGCTCACAGTGGTGAAGAAACGGAAACTCCGATGGTATGGCCATGTCACCAGATCATCAGGCCTTGCAAAGACTATTATGCAAGGCAAAGTGCAAGGAGGTAGAAGAAGAGGGAGACCGAAAAAGAGGTGGGAGGACAACATTCGAGAATGGACTGGTTTGACACTGTGTCACTGCCACGACTCTATCCGGGCAGACGCCACAAACAAACACCTTACACACGCAGACAACCCAGACAGAATGACAGTTTCCCGCAGACGTGAAGGGATGAAAACACAACGAATATATATACAACTTTCAAGCTATTTATTCATTCATACCACACACTCATACACATACAACATTTACACATGAAACGAGAAAAATGGTGGTGGAACAATCAATGGGTCGATGAACAATGAAATTGAAATGTCAGATGAACGGGGGTTGCTGATCAACCACGTCTAACTAACGACTGTGCAACGCCAATGTCCGGGCACAGAGGGGGTCAAGCGTTAAGAGGGGGACAAATAAGGAACGAGCCGACCTGATAGTAGGGTGTCCCCGTTGATGCCTCCGAAAGGTAGCTGCCTCCTCGTTGTGGTTGACGCTGGACTGTCGCTGTTAATCCAGGCGCTGTGGTGTCGCCACTCCCTCCGCCGCTGACGATGACGATGATGGTGAAGATGACGCTGTAGTTGCGGCGGGCCTGCCGCCGTCGACGCCTCTCAGCCTGACTCCTCCTGTCGGCTACCTTGCAACGTCGAGGCTAGGTCCCGCAACGGACGTCACGATCACGCGGGAAAGATGGGGTTGTGGAATGATGAGGATGTCAACAACGTGGACGTAGACGAATGGGTGGTGATGATGATGTGGGTCCAAACGACCAGATGTCGTCGTCGTCGTCGCGCCGATGAATTCGACGAACCTCAAAGATCCTCGAACAACGAACCTCCGAGCGACGAACGAAGACTTTCGAACCTGCAACATGCTTGCCGTATTGTTAATGTCAAGTCCACCCGATTCTGTCCCCCTCCCTCCTCACACTCTCCCCCCTTACTAACTAATTCCTGTATCTTGAAGAAGCGCCACTGCTGTTCATTTCACTTCCCTTGACTACTTTCACTGTCTCTTGTAATCTAACACATAATTCAAAAACTAAATGACATTATGAATAGATGAAATGAACAATGCTGCAAATGAATACATGAAATCATCAACACATTATCCATCTTGAGCAACCGCAACCTCAACAACAGCAACCACTTCCGTCCTAACTTCCTCACACTTCACCCCCATTCTCCTCCCTCATTCTCCCTCCTTCAGTCGCACCCTTCCTCTCCTCAGTGCAACCATACTTCCCCCCAGCCTCACGCACAGCTATCATTCAACACCCCAACAGCCGGCCTTCGATCATTAGCACAGTAAAGGAAGATCACCATCTCACTCACCCAACGGCTCGATTGTAAAAGTACCTGTAGCTAGCCACTCTCCACTGCTCGCCTACAAAGTACTCCAAGTAAGGTATCCAAAACGTAGTAGTTCCCGTTAGTGAATTACACCTGACACTAACCTACCACAAATTCGCAACTTAGATATTTGCTCAACTTTTCCTCGAGCTTGCTACCACAATGTAACACCTCCACCTAAGTTTCCTATTTGGAACCAGATATTATTTACGTTAATACCTGTCCCCACCTTACTTCTAGAACATTACCACCTCAGAGAAAACAAGACCGCACACCTTGTTTGTCGCTCTGCCAAACGTGTTCTGCCTACAGTGAGTAAACTTCTCCACTGGCTGACCGCCCTTATGCTGTTTAGTCACGATTCCCACGCATACCCATGCATACGATAGCGCGCAGTAACTACCCCAACTCATTAACTCCCCATCCACACTTTCTCCCCGGTTTCATCACAAGCTGCCCTGTGACACACCCCCCTCCCAAGACGAAACTACGGAGAGTTCAAGACTTAATCTTCCACAGGGTCAGATCTGCTGAGGAAATCCGCTTCGATGTTGTCTCTTCCTGGAATCGGTCGAACTGTGAAGACATAGGCCTGCAACTGCATAGCCCATCGGGTGAGTCTGGCACTGTTGTGGTGCGTCCGTCCTCCAGATGAATTCCTCCTCCAATACTGGTAGCTTTACCACCGGCTCACTCGCCTCCTTCAAATTGTCGAAAACTTTCTGGCAGTCATCCCTTCTGTTGACCTCTCCCTTCTTCCTTACTCGCACGATCGGTGCTCTGTACGGCGATGAACAAGGCTTGATCTCCCCCAACTCCAACATCGGTTCCACTTCACTCTTGGCGACTTCCATCTGCGAAAGTGGTAGCGGACGCTGATGTACACGAACGGGGTCGTCGTCGGTTGACATCACCTCGCACTCATCTAGGTTGGTGAGCGGCAGTGCTCCCCCATGTAGTGCAGACAGTTCCGTGTCTACCCGTATGTCCACCGGCCCTTCGCTCGCTTGAAGCGGTATCAGTGGTACAGCGCCCTGGTAGCTGACGTCTGAGGTTCCCTCTACTCCATCTTGGTCCAACACGACGGCCACCGTCGTCTGTGGTTCTGCCGCACGTTCCACGTACCGCTTCAACTTCCTGTTCTTGCCGGCTCTCTGAAACGGTACCCTCCTGGCTCTCCCCTTTGGCGTCGTTCGCTGGCACACGTCGCATGAAGCACAGTACTTCCGGACATCGCGGCACATCCCTGGCCAGTAGTACTTGGTCCACACCTGATCTAGGGTCCCCTTAGCTCCTCGGTGTTCAGCCATAGGCGTGTCGTGTCCCACGCGTAGCACCTCCGGTCGAAGCTTGGCTGGTACCACCAACTGGCTGCGATCCACTTTGTCCTGTCCTGTGTACTCGCGGTACAAAAGGTCTTGCTTCCAGACAAATGCCACCTGCCCTTTGCCTCGTTGCTCCTTTCCTGCCTTCCGGTCCGCTAACTGTCGCACCTTCGCAAGCTCGCCGTCTTCCGACTGTAGTTGACGAATCTCCTTTGGCGTCGCGACGATGCTCTTGCTTGGTCCGACTACCAATGGTTCCTTAGCGACTCGGTCCTTGGCTGGCTTCGCTCGCGTCTGCACACCGCAACGCTCAGCACTCCCCTCAGCGAATACCGGCAGTGCTGTATCATGTTGCTGCTCTGTCCTCGCCCAGTTGCCGATCACCACTGGGTAGATCAAGTCCGGCACCACCACCACCTCCACTCTCCCGGTGTAGAACGGCGACTCCAGCTGTACCCACGCTGTCGGCAGCGACTTGGATAGCTGGCGAACGGCGAATCCGACGCGCCGCGTGCGTCCTGTGTAGATAAGGTTGGCAACCTCTCCCTTCCGCAGGCAAATCAAGTCGGCCCCCGTGTCCCTCACAGCCGTCAGCGGAACACCTTCCACTACCACTTGGCTCTGGAACCGAGGATCTCCCTCCTTGCCTGCCTCCTTCAAGATGCGCAACGCTGCTCCGCTCCGCTCGCTGCGTTTCGGACAATCTCGCTTCAGATGCCCTTTCTGTCCGCAAGTGTAGCACACCCGCTTGTCAGGCGAGTTGGGTCGTGGTCCCGCTGGCTTGCGACTCTCGCTCTTGTCCCTGGGTGTAAAGGGTTGACGGGGTGGAAAACGTACGTTGGTTCCGGCTCTGGCGTCGACATACTGCTGCGCTAACGTCGCGGCCTCCTCCACTGTTGCTGGGTTGCGCTCGCGCACGAACGTGACCAGTTCTGGCGTCATACCGTTGATCATCTGCTCCATCAGCACTAGGTCCAGTAAGTCTCCATACGTGGCCTTCTTGTTCGCAAGTCCCATCCAGCGTTCCAGGAACAACTCTGACTTCCGCAGGTACTGCTTGAAAGTCTCTGGTGGCTCCCTTCGTAGCTGGCGAAACTTCTTGCGATACGTCTCGGCCGTCAGGTTGAAACGTACCAACAACGCTGCCTTCAGGATCTCATAGTCGGCAGAGTCGTCCTCGTTCAAACCAACGTAAACTTCCCTCGCCTTCCCCCTCAGCAAGGTCCCCAAGCGAATAGCCCACGTGTCCTTCCTCCAGTCTTGAGCCTTGGCAAAACGCTCGAACTGGCACAAGTAGGTCTCGAGGTCGTCCTTGTCTTCGAAGAAAGGCAACCTAAGCTTGACCGTCTCGAACTCGGGTTGACGATTCCTGCGGTTCCCGGCGCCCGCTTGCAACCTCAGCTGTGCCATCGCTAGTTCGTGTTCCATCTCCCTCTCTCTGGCCCTCTGGTGCGCGTCTTCCCGGCTCGCTTGCAGCTCGGCGTCTTCCCGGGCCGCCCTAGCCGCTTGGTCCATCGCGTAGTCTAACGCTGCCTGGCCCTTCAGTCCTTCGCGCTTAGCGAGTCTCAAGATCCTCTCCATCGGCGTCTCATCCGCGAACAATCCTGCCTTCGGCGTTGGTGCCGCCTCAACCTTGTAGACTGAACGGTAAGGGTTGGTCTCGAACCTCTTCGGCCTCGTTACATCATCCAGGCGATCCTGGTCTCCATAGAAGTCGGTGCCTGCTGACATCCCGCCAGTCGCGCCAAATCCCGTCACAAAAGGATCACTCACTGTGTCTCTGGCTTCGAACGTCGTCAACTCCTCGTCCACTGACCCACGACGCGATGACCTGACCGGCGATCTCCGTTGCTCGATCGCAGAAGGTAAGTCGGTGACTCCCGTATCAGCTGCTGCCGCCGTGCGCTCGTCCATCGTGACACCCACGCGAGAACGCGTACGAGCCGCGATCGGTGACACTCCTTCAGTCTCCGCGATCGATGCCATCCTGCTTAAGGAAAGCAACAACAAGCAACAACAACAAGTCAAAGTCCTACAACCCTACCTAACCTAGCCCAGCCCTAGATACTAACTACCTACCTACGCTATCTTCCTTACCTATCACCCACCTCCTCCCACTCAAACAGTGGAAACTGGCCTGCAAGGTAGCGAACCGGTTGGAGAGTGCAACGGCCCCTTCCCTCACGTGTGGTCGAACCTAGGCCGGCTGTGAGCCTCCGCTGAACAGCGACCTGACTCCCTCCAACCACCCGCTGGGGTGCACACTCTCACCGAATCACGCCTCACACACTCGGACACCACAAGACAATCACGAGACAACTTCACGTCTGGGCACACTCACACCTACCCTGCATCTCCACCAAATGTCACTGCCACGACTCTATCCGGGCAGACGCCACAAACAAACACCTTACACACGCAGACAACCCAGACAGAATGACAGTTTCCCGCAGACGTGAAGGGATGAAAACACAACGAATATATATACAACTTTCAAGCTATTTATTCATTCATACCACACACTCATACACATACAACATTTACACATGAAACGAGAAAAATGGTGGTGGAACAATCAATGGGTCGATGAACAATGAAATGGAAATGTCAGATGAACGGGGGTTGCTGATCAACCACGTCTAACTAACGACTGTGCAACGCCAATGTCCGGGCACAGAGGGGGTCAAGCGTTAAGAGGGGGACAAATAAGGAACGAGCCGACCTGATAGTAGGGTGTCCCCGTTGATGCCTCCGAAAGGTAGCTGCCTCCTCGTTGTGGTTGACGCTGGACTGTCGCTGTTAATCCAGGCGCTGTGGTGTCGCCACTCCCTCCGCCGCTGACGATGACGATGATGGTGAAGATGACGCTGTAGTTGCGGCGGGCCTGCCGCCGTCGACGCCTCTCAGCCTGACTCCTCCTGTCGGCTACCTTGCAACGTCGAGGCTAGGTCCCGCAACGGACGTCACGATCACGCGGGAAAGATGGGGTTGTGGAATGATGAGGATGTCAACAACGTGGACGTAGACGAATGGGTGGTGATGATGATGTGGGTCCAAACGACCAGATGTCGTCGTCGTCGTCGCGCCGATGAATTCGACGAACCTCAAAGATCCTCGAACAACGAACCTCCGAGCGACGAACGAAGACTTTCGAACCTGCAACATGCTTGCCGTATTGTTAATGTCAAGTCCACCCGATTCTGTCCCCCTCCCTCCTCACACTCTCCCCCCTTACTAACTAATTCCTGTATCTTGAAGAAGCGCCACTGCTGTTCATTTCACTTCCCTTGACTACTTTCACTGTCTCTTGTAATCTAACACATAATTCAAAAACTAAATGACATTATGAATAGATGAAATGAACAATGCTGCAAATGAATACATGAAATCATCAACACATTATCCATCTTGAGCAACCGCAACCTCAACAACAGCAACCACTTCCGTCCTAACTTCCTCACACTTCACCCCCATTCTCCTCCCTCATTCTCCCTCCTTCAGTCGCACCCTTCCTCTCCTCAGTGCAACCATACTTCCCCCCAGCCTCACGCACAGCTATCATTCAACACCCCAACAGCCGGCCTTCGATCATTAGCACAGTAAAGGAAGATCACCATCTCACTCACCCAACGGCTCGATTGTAAAAGTACCTGTAGCTAGCCACTCTCCACTGCTCGCCTACAAAGTACTCCAAGTAAGGTATCCAAAACGTAGTAGTTCCCGTTAGTGAATTACACCTGACACTAACCTACCACAAATTCGCAACTTAGATATTTGCTCAACTTTTCCTCGAGCTTGCTACCACAATGTAACACCTCCACCTAAGTTTCCTATTTGGAACCAGATATTATTTACGTTAATACCTGTCCCCACCTTACTTCTAGAACATTACCACCTCAGAGAAAACAAGACCGCACACCTTGTTTGTCGCTCTGCCAAACGTGTTCTGCCTACAGTGAGTAAACTTCTCCACTGGCTGACCGCCCTTATGCTGTTTAGTCACGATTCCCACGCATACCCATGCATACGATAGCGCGCAGTAACTACCCCAACTCATTAACTCCCCATCCACACTTTCTCCCCGGTTTCATCACAAGCTGCCCTGTGACACACTGAGCGAAGCCATCAGGGCTGCTGAGGACAGAGAAAGATGGAGTATGCTGGTTAAACGATCATCTACGACCTCCGGGTTACGGGACAGGATAGGATAGGATAGATTAGATTAGATTAGATTAGATTAGATCGATTGGATAGATCAGATAGATTAGATAGATTGAATGATTAATTCAAAGAAAGAATGCAGAGAAAATTTCGGATTTTTGCGTACAAATGTTGGCACTATCTGAGGGCTTCATCAGGTGAACCACTAGCTTCCAAGTGGAATCAGTCCCTATGTATTACTACATAGCAGCCAGCATTATTACTAATGCATTATTAGTTACGCACGCGTCTTGTAATCAGAAATGTCGCGCAGTAGATTAGTGCATAGCGTAGACATAGTAGTAGTGTAATGACACATGAGAACGAGTCAGCCACATCTGTGTATCACGTGTGTATATGTTTGTGGGTGTGTGTGTGTGTGTGTGTGTGTGACTGTCAGTGTCAATGTACTCCATGGCAATTATGTCCTGCCACAGTTCACACGCATGGAGGACGGGGTGAGGGCGATGGGTGTTTGGGATCGGGAGGGAGGGAGGAAGAAGTGGAGAGGAGAGAGAAAGAGAGAGAGAGAGAGAGAGAGAGAGAGAGAGAGAGAGAGAGAGAGAGAGAGAAGGTGGTGTGAGAGGGAGAAAAAAGAGGTAGGGAGAGAGAAGAGTGAGAGAGGAGGGGAGAGAGAAGAGTGAGAGAGGAGAGGAGAGAGAGGGAGAGAGAGAGAGAGAAGAGGGTGAGAGAAAGAGACGGGAGGAATTGTGGACTTCAAAGATCCTGACGCTCATGTCCTATACGGGTGAGTGCCGGCTACACAAATACACCCAGCACGCACTAGGTCCATTCTCCTCATCCCCTGTCGCCCAGGATTGTGCTCAGTCGTCCGGGCGTAACACTATGCGCCCAAAGGCTGCAAGTAGGACACCACAGGCAAAGACTACTAGTACATACTACGCACGCTTTTTTGTGGTCTGTATCGGCCAGCGCCTTGAGCGGTTCTTTAGCTGGAAAAGCGCTATATAAAAGTGATTAAAGCAGAGAAGGAAAGGAGAGTCACTTTTTACTGAAACCAATAAAGAGAGGGAGTAAAGCTTCAATGGTTCTGCTACGCCGTATGTTCTGGACCCACATAGACCAAGTCTAGTCGTGAAAAGGATGAGTTAGAAATATGAACATTTGTGAGTGATTTGTTCGTCCTGGCGAAACATCCACACAATACTGAAGAGAAAGAAGAACGCCAATACAAAGAAATTGCTAGATGTTAGTGGAGAAGCAACAGTAACATTACACATTTCTTCTTCTGTCATTTTCTTAAACACCCGTTACAAAGGTCGTAACATTTTCGTTTTGCAAATGTCAGTAGCCAAACACAGCAGCCGAAACTAACGTCTGTACCCGAATCCAGATAATACCGAACTCTTCACCGCCTCACGTAGCATAATGGACTTTAAAACTAGGAATACCATTCCTCTGCAACACACGGGATGGATCAGGTTGGCAAGCCGCAGCAGATGTTATTTCAAAGATGCGTCAGAGTCAAACTCATGCGCACTCATTTTCTCGTTTCATTAATTTCTCTTCCCTAATTAACCCCGCCGTAAATTTTTTTTCTTCAAAATATTCCGACGTTTTCTAACACTTAAACCTACATCTGGCGCCGGTCTTTCATCTTTCAGGCAGTGCCGCAAAATAACACTTCCACTGGATCCTGTTCTGAAATTTGTTTTCTATCTTGTTTTCTTGCTTCTCCTCCTCCTCCTCTTCCTCCTCCTCCTCCTCCTCCTCCTTCTTCTTCTTGTTCTTCTTCTTCTTCTTCTTCTCCTTCTTCTTCTTCTTCGAGCGAGCGTTGTGGCCGAGTGGGCTAAGGCGGGACTAACTTGCCTTGTCCACAGGCCAGAAACCAATGGCGCCTGACAGGTGAGGGATCGATCCAGCATCTGGGCGTTATGTTTCTCCGAATATTATTTACTTTCGACTCGGGTAACCTTTCGGTGTTTTCGCTGGGGACTCCGGTTTGCTCCCAAAGCCAAATTTCAAAAACACTACTAATATTAGGTAGTTTGGGTTTGGATTTGGGCGCGCCACAGGCTGCGACTACGCCTTCCCCAAGGGATCCGGCCCAAAATTTCCCGATAAGGAAGGGACAATAGAGTGTCAAAAGTCAAATCAATGTCAAAAATCGTCTTCTTCTACTTCTTCTTCTTCTTCTTCTTCTTCTTCTTCTTCTTCTTCTTCTTCTTCTTCTTCTTCTTCTTCTTCTTCTTCTTCTTCTCACCCCTTCTTCTTCTTCTCACCCCTTCTTCTTCTCACCCCTTCTTCTTCTTCTTCTTCTTCTTCTTCTTCTTCTTCTTCTTCTTCTTCTTCTTCTCACCCCTTCTTCTTCTTCTCACCCCTTCTTCTTCTCACCCCTTCTTCTTCTTCTTCTTCTTCTTCTTCTTCTTCTTCTTCTTCTTCTTCTTCTTCTTCTTCTTCTTCTTCTTCTTCTTCTTCTTCTCACCCCTTCTTCTTCTTCATCATCATCATCATCATCATCATCTTCTTCTTCTTCTTCTTCTTCTTCTTCTTCTTCTTCTTCTTCTTCTTCTTCTTCTTCTTCTTCTTCGTCTTCTTCTTCTTCTTCTTTCTTCTTCGTTTTCTTCTTTCTTCTTCTTCTTCTTCTTCTTCTTCTTCTTCTTCTTCTTCTTCTTCTTCTTCTTCTTCTTCTTTTTTCTTCTTCTTCTTTCTTCTTCTTCTTCTTTCTTCTTCTTTCTTCTTCTTCTTTCTTTCTTCTTCTTCTTCTTCTTCTTCTTCTTCTTCTTCTTCTTCTTCTTCTTCTTCTTCTTCTTCTTCTTCTTCTTCTTCTTCGTTTTCTTCCGTGCATGCTTTACTTCTCCATCGTTTTTCCACCTGTGTAATTTTCACCTGTGTAATATTTTTCCAACTGTTGAAGAACTCAGCGGACACAAGTGGATTGGATAACCCTGTGATCCACTACCTTAGCTCAGGGGTACAGCGTTCGCCTGCCACACCCATAACCCATGGTCCATTTCCGCGGTGAGCAAGATTACAAGTGACCAACTTTCATGGTCCATTACTCTGGTGGTTCAGTGTTGATTTATAAGTCATGCATAATCTTTTGAAAAGCTTCTTCTTCTTCTTCTTCTTCTTCCGTGGATGCTTTACTTCTCCATCGTTTTTCCACCTGTGTAATATTTTTCCAACTGTTGAAGAACTCGGCATTGACACAAGTGGATTGGATAACCCTGGCAAGATTAAAAGTGACCAACTTTCATGGTCCATTTCCGCGGCGGGCAAGATTAAAAGTGACCAACTTTCATGGTCCATCTCGGCATAATTACGCTGGTGGTTCAGTGTTGATTTATAATTCATGCATAATCTTTTCAAAAGCGTAACCTAAACAATCCTTTGACAACAGGTCGAAAAGTAGGTTACTCATGACTCAAAAATAAAACGGTTCATTAATAAAGTCAACTTACTGATGACATCAGTTTTCCCCCAAACGTATGTATGTGTGTGTGTGTGAGTGTCTGTGTGTGTGCGTGCGTGCGTGCGTGTGTGTGTGTGAGCACGCGAGGGATCCTCCACCCGTTAGGGTCCAGCACTCATTATTATTATTATTATTATTATTATTATTATTATTATTATTATTATTATTATTATTATTATTATTATTATTATTATTATTATTATCATCATCATCATCATCATCATCATCATCATCATCATCATCATCATCATCATCATTATCATTATTATTATTATCATTATTATTATTATTATTATTAATTTGTAATATTTTTAGCTAAAATGCAAATTCCTATGTAAACAATAGGCGAATAAAGATCTGAAGCTCATTCCTAAAATAAATAAAAGGACTAAAACCGCACCCATGGCTTGGTCTTCAGGGGAATTGTAGTGAGTAGTGTGAAGTGTAGGTTTGTATCCCGTTCACGCGTCGACAGTTTCCTGTACTGTCTGGAGATGAAGCTCACAGCTCCTCCTTCATCTGTGAAACTCAGCGTGGGTACAATATTTGGGTACAGCATAGAAAGCATACATACAGCGCGGCTGAACCTTCTCCCTCGCTCAAGTTGTGTGAGTGAGGGGACGACTTTGTGTAGTCTCAGCTACCCTGCATGGCTTATAGTAAGGAGATATGGACGGAGAGGGTTCGTTCAAAAGAAGGCCCTGAATGCGATAAGTTTCAGTGAAAATAAGCGCGCCTAAAGCCCCGCAGAAGTCGTGGGATTTATGATCAATTGTCCGATACCAAAAGCGAGATAACCGCGGTACGGAAACCGGTTTGTTTTAGCAAGGGAGATCATTTGTAGAAATGGGGATAACGTTTAGGAAAGGGAGACTATCACTTGTAGGAAAGAGAGCACGCGGTCTCACAGACCTCTGGCTGAGGACTCGCACGCACAACCAAGCCTATAGACCAGGGAGGTACAACACAGGAGAGTCAACTCAACGTTGTAGTGCCCGATTATCCGTCTCAGCAGGCTCTCAGCTTTATAGTTCCAAACACCTCAACCCACTGGCAGCAGAGAGGGGGAGATAGAGATCTTAATTCCTGTAATTCCCGGGAGGATAGTCATAGTATCTGATCAGGATTATTATATTCAAGATGCTGTCCCTTAACTCCGTTAAACGAGACAGATTAGGAATCCAGAACTTATTCAGCCACGTCACAACAGTACTCGCACGTGACAATTGACCCACTGTTGATAAACAATCATACAAGCATCCACATCATAGGCAAAGACAACTACTACTACCTATTAACGCAAACCTTTTTTGTGTGTCTCACTTGTTTGAACGGGCCAGCAGTCACTGTCTTCACTAAAACTTAGTTTCTCAGTGAGGGTGCCGAAGGTTTCTGTATAAATAGTATCCCGCCCCCCCCCCCCCCCCCCCCCCCATTTCGGGAAATTTAGGGCTTTAAATTCCCACTGTCGCTGTCTTTCTCCTTTGTTCTTTTAATTCCTATTCTGTTCTATAATTTAGAGAAATTGAGCGTGCGTTCGTAATTGCTTTCCGTAACGTAGCCGTAGAGCATCGTTGGTGTATTACTACAGTAAATGCAAATTAGTACCCTACGACTACGAAAATGATACGTACTTTAGAAAGAGGGATTGAGCGCAAGTCCTTATATACTGTCCGTACCGTAAGTGTAATCGCGTGAAAACTCACATTTGTAATGTCATGTCACTCTAAACAAGACATTCGAGTTGGTTGCGTGTAGATCTGTAAAAACACTTTCCTCACTAACACATCAACCAAAAGTTATGATAACTTCATTCCTAAGACAATGAACTATCGAAAAAATAATACATTACAGTTGAAAAATTACAAATGTCGATACAAACTACTTACGATTTCAGCGTTCGTATAAATCCCGTTTCTCACGGTCACTCGTAAGGCAACTAGGCCACACAGCCGTAACCCACGCCCTTTAACCTTTGCACTGCGCAAAAAGCTGTGACGTCAAGACCAAAAGTAGTTCTCGAAACGATAGGCTTACGCTACTCTCATCATTACGAACGCACGCTCAATTTCTCTAATGTTCTATCTTTTTCGTTAGACTAGCCACCTACCTTTTTTCTTGAAACTCTCCCAAAACGCCTCATTTGTGTATGGAATCTCTTTGGTCATATTGGGGATATTGAACGCTTTCGGCCACATGGTCACTAGGGCTTTCTATGGTATTATTATTTAGCAATGTAGGCATTTTATATGTATGTGTTTTGTTAATATAGTAGTCATAGTCATAGTCAAGAAATCTTTATTCCACAAAAAAACATGGGAAAATTTGTTGTGTCACAGTGCACACATGACAAAAGAAAATAATAATAATACAACAAGACATTAGAACACCCCTCCATCGGTATAGCAGCAAGCTGAATACAGTCTCCTCTCCCACCACACACACACACAAACACACACACACACACGGTATGCTTATATACACACGCATACACACACACACATACATACACACACATCATACACCCACACATATATACATGTATATACACACACATATATACACACGCATACATATACACACACATACATATTATATTACTCATATACACATATATACATATATGCACACACATTTTTTACACATATTTTATAATGATGTTTATATTTTATTTTGTTTTTGTAAACGGGGGTTCTAAAAAATAGAGTACAGCATCAGCGTCCCCTGCATGTGATGCATTTATTGTGAACTGACCGGCTGGTGGAGTGCCTTTAGTGTTACCATTAGGGTTGTTTCAGCAGATCTTTTATTGAGACTAAGGTGAGCCCTTTTTCAACCAAGTTGTGGTCCTGTTTCGGCTCTTTGTAGTCCGCTGGACCCTATAAACAATGACTAACTAACTAACTAACAACTAGTTCAAAACGACTAAGGGTAAACCCGGCAATTTGATGTCGGCTGCCGCCGGCAACTGGTTGGAATCTGTGGTACCGTAATGCCCTTTTCTTCTTTCCCACCATGAAAGCCGGCGATGCACGTTCACGCTGCCAGCCAGTTGCCGTCGGCTGCCGTCAGCCAGCAAAATGCTTTGTCGCTTGTCAGAAAAAAAACACCGGCTGGCTGGTCGAAGGGAAGGAATTTTTCACCGTATCGACAGAGTGAATGCACTTGATTCGCGGCAAAATGTGTGCGTGTGAGTGTGTATGTTCATGCATGTGTTGGATTGACATATAACCCTTCTCTCTCTCTCTCTTTCTTTCACGCCCCTCCCTCCCTCCCTCCCTCCCTCTCTCTCTCTCTCTCTCTCTCTCTCTCTCTCTCTCTCTCTCTCTCTCTCTCTTTCTCTCGTTGCAATGTTCCCAGATCTAACCAGTTTTAGATCTTGTCTGAGTCTAAACAGTTTTAGATCTAGTCAGTCTAAACAGTTTTAGATGATTTAGTCAGATATGTCTTTCTCGCATTCATGTAACTGTTATATACAGCTAAATACTTTACCTCAGTGTTACAAACAAGCGCTCCGAAATAGGCATTTGAAAAATTGTAGACCGTTTTGCCAAATCTTCACGGCATTGGCTAAGCAGATCTTGAAAAGTCTCTGTTCGCATCCTTATGTATTTTACACATTTCTGGGTATCGTTCATCACTTGCGGAATCAAATGACGGTATTCTCCATGCACTCTACGATTGCGGTGAATTGGATGCACATTATATTTGCGAGAATTCCGTTTTATTAATCGATACATCACAGGAGTATGCGCTTTGTATACAAAGTAGTGTGGCAGCAATTAGCCGGACAGCAACCGTTCAATGAGTAAAAGCAATAGCGATTATGAACTGTTTTGGAAAAACTCCAAGATAATTTTCACTAATGGAATTTAACTCCAATTGCGCTTAAGGACTTCAGGTTCCTGCGACTTTCGCTGTAAAACTGACTTATTTCAATCTCCTTTAAAAGTTCAATGTAGGTGGACAACTGTATGCTTTGTATATAAACAAGTAAACGATTGCAATTACCATACGAAGACGCCTGAATGAAATCCTAAAGAAAAAACTTCTTTATGCGAGATACGTATGTACATAATTCCGGGTTCGCAATAGAAATAGGCAGGTAGCTAACTGTTTGAAAAAGAATTCATCGCCCCTATATAAATTCTAAAATCAAGAGTTGGAGTCTTAGGCTACGTTCATGCTAAGCCCGGCAAGTTGCCGTCAGCCAGTTGCCGTCTGGAAATTGCCGTCACCAGTGTTCACGGTAGAGCCCGAAGTTGCTAAAAAGAAGTATAGATATCAAACAAAACGTTGTATTTTGGTTTTGAAAGAGTGTTTTATACGCTGTTTTGTATTTATAATAGAGTTGAATATGAACAGCATAAGTATAGTTGTCAGTGTTTTTCTTTGTCACTGTTGAAAAACTAATAGATAAGAAGTTTTACTAAAGAATCAGTTTTGGACCTTTTTTTTCTTATACATTCTAAATAATTCATATTAACAACCTCCTTCAAACACCCATCACACACCCCCCCCCTCCCCCCTCGTCTTTTGCAGCTAACTCACAATCAACGATTTTTTTTTCAACCTCACTTGAGGATGTAGGTGTAAATGGTTACTAAACATGAAAAACATGTTTAAATGATACATAATTTTAATTGGCAAGTGGTCATTTGAGTAGCATCGCACACTGAGATTTAGAATCCAGACATTGACAGAAAATCAAATGGCAATCAAATGGCAAGACTGACCTCAGCTGTGCAAACAGACCTCAGCTGTGCAACCTATGATGATTCAGACAGTTTCAGTTGCATCAGAGCAGTCTCTTTGGTTGACCGGGGGGTTGATGCACGGCAGTGATTTTTCAGAAAAATGCTGGACAAAATCCTTGCATGCGATCCTCCATTCCAAGCTGGAAGATGTCTGACACTGTCATCGCAATCTCACAGAAGGATTTCCTACACACAAAGTCCTTCAAAACACTGAAGAGAATGAAACAAAATATGGTCCACTGGCACGCTCGATCAGATGGTATTTTGAGGCCATCTCTGTCTAAAGAGTCTGTGTATGCACCAAATTTCTCATGATAAAATGTTGTTTGCTCAAGCTGACTTTCATCCACCTCTGGATCATTCCGAGTCACATAGCCAGCAACCAGGACAGCCTTGGTCTCACAAGAAACTGAATCTTCCAGCAGCTCCAAATTGTCCACAGATTCACATGCCTTCTCATCTGACTCAATCTTGAAGCTGCAGTCAGTGCAAAAATGGACAGAATTTTCAACGTTGAAGAGACTCTTGTCTGTCCTAAGGGCAAGAAGCAGCTTTGCTCTGTCCACATTTGACTTCTCAACACCTTGCTGAAAATTGATGAAGTAGGTTCCACCTGATCCCTGTCGCAGCTTGCTGAACGCCTTCTCCAGTGGATCTGAGGAAAACTGGCCAAGCAGTACATACTGATGGGAGGTGGAAAGAAGCTGACGGCAGAGAGCCACAAGGCCGTTGCAGGTGTGGTAGATCGCTTTAGCTGTGTCTCGCGTCAGCTGCTTCTGCCTCTTGCCTTGCTTTCCAGCCATCTGAAGGGCCATGTCTCCAAACTGCAAAAGTGTTGATAGCCTGCTGTCGCACGAGTCAATGATACTAGTGATAGCAGCTTGAAGGCTGTCGTTGTGTCGAACGTCCATGTAGAGCGCAGTAGCATGCCACTTTGTAAAAGCGGATGTTGACACGAACTAACAACTTACCGCAAATAAGACAAAACTTAGACACAACAACATACATAATCGATATAATTTTGCGGATTAAATAACAGTTTTATCGCACACTAATCAAATACAGTGGTTTGGGAAGGAAAATGGGTTATATAAAAAAAAAAATGTCGAATTTGAAATCCTACGCGACTTCATTTTGTGTTGCGGTAATAAGTTTGATCGCTACCGTTTTAGGTTTTTCACGAGTTGCTTCCCTTCATTTCTTCGCGTAGGCCCCCAGTCAGAGACCCCAGTCGCGCGCTGAGAAGGCCTCTAGTAGAGTACGCTATGGACTGGACAATATAATCCCTGTGAAGAAGGGAGGTAACTGGAGAAGAAAGGGGAGATCATGTAGTAGAAAAGGGAGACAACTCTGTAGTCAAAGAAGGCTATATTTGATGGCCAGGGATGATATAGAAGAGCAAAATAAACTCTGGCGCCGCCACAAAGAGGAGTGGCATTTTCAACCCCAAAGCCCTTCCTCATTGGTTCAGTACTTTACACATGGCTTTCTTCAGGTCAAAATGCATTGCAGAGAAGTAATTGGTCTCCGTGAGAATATTGTCACAAGAAAATTGTGTGGCTCTCTTTTTGGTTATATTCTAATCTCGAAGTACGCGTTTACTGTATGTCTGTATATAGATGTATTATATATATATGTCACAGAATTTGATTTTGATTTTAAATGTCGCTGTGGTAATAGTTCATGTCTTCCACGTGGCATTATGTCGCAGATTCAGTTTATTTTATTTCGAGGGAGCGTCATTTATAAAAACCAAGTTTTATTGGAAAACTGCAAAACTTTATGCCGCAAAATTTTTGATAATACTTAATGAATAGCAAAAGAAAATTATTAAATGAAATATTGAATTTATTAAGCGTATTATAATCATGTCAGATTCACTGTCAGCATTTGAGGTTCTTTCCACGAGGAAAATATCACATCGATTTTTGGCAGACATTCACGACCTTCACACACAACTTGTGTCTGAAGAAAAAAAGATGTTTGTTTGTGGGTACCTAGTCACATGGGCATACGTGGCAATATAGAACTGGATAAAGCTGCAAAGAAGCACTTAGTCATGATCTTCCTTTTGAGATTTTTCAGTGTGTCCCTTATTCTGATCTGCGTTGCGTGACTCGCTCTTATTGCAAACAGCTTTGGCAGACAGAGTGGTTTAGTCAAAGTGATAAAAAATTGTTTCAAATGTTACCAGATGTGTCTGATTCTTTGCCCAACTTTGCTTGTGGTCGAAAGGAGGAAACATTTGGCCCGCCCGATTATCGGCATGATCCTTCTTGCACAAGAAACACCTTATGATGAAAAGAACCACTCACTCCATACCGGATCGGTCATCGCCCGGGTCACCAAGGACCGCGCCTTCCATTGGCCACAAGACGGAGGTGATAAGTGTGTTACTGATGGACAACTTAGCAAGACCCGCACGAGAGACAACACGGTCATAGGAACCTGAAATGTCAGGACCCTAACTGCGAAGGGAAAGTTAGAAGGACTGGCCCACGAGCTGGACCACTATTGATGAAATATTTTAGGTATCAGCTAACTGCGTTGGAAAGGACTAGGTCAAACAACGACCGACAAAGTTCACGAGCTTTATTTCAGCGGGAGAGATGACAGGCACGAACGGCTTTAAATTCTTGGTCCATAAAGACATTCTAGCCACTGGCATGTGTTGCCGCTCAGTCTCCAGTAGACTCATTACCATCCGTCTGAGGGCAGCCCCTTTCAATATTACCATCATCCAGGACTATGCCCCAACATCAGACTATCGAAATCGAGGATTTCTATGAACATCTGCAGGCTGTCCTTGACCAAGTGCTGAGGAAGGACATAGTCATAGTGCAAGGCCACTGGAATGCCAAGGTTGGCCAAGATGCGCACCTCCAATGGGGAGAAACATGTGGACTCCACTGCAACAAAGAGACAAATGATGGAGGTCTGAGACTCTTGGAGTTTGCCAAATACAGCCATCTGATACTGGGAAACACGCTTGGTCTCCACAATCCAGACCATGGACCTGGCACAGTTCCAGCAGGGAGCATCACAACCAGATACGCTTCAGATCAAGCGTCATCATTGGCAGAACACGCACATTTCCAGGGGGCAAACATCGAAAGTGACCACGATCAAAGTGTACCAGACTGAAGTTCAACCTGGACAAACTGCAAGACCTGGAGGTGGCAGAAATATTCCAAGCCACAACTGGAGGGAAATTTGCACCACTGCTCATTTTGGGAGCTGGTGAAATAGATATCAACACCATGATCACCATCTTCAACTCAGCTGTGACAAATGCCGCCACTAAGATCCTTGGCAAGCATCGCCCAAAGAACAAATCGTGGATTCCACCTTGACTTTTGGACCTGTGTGATAAACGAAGAGAGTTGAGAAAGAAAAAGAACACCTCACATGGAAATCAACAGTAACATTCCAAAAGGCATGCGCTCAGCAAAGGAGAACTAGATAGTAGTAGTATATTTTATTAACGTCTGCTAAAACCAAAGGTCATTCGAGACGACATATACAAAAAGGATTTAAAAGTGTGAATAAAATATCAATAAAGAAACAACAGTAAAACAGTGAAATCGAATTCACAATAGGCCTAAATTTACACAGGCGATTACATGCATAAAAAGAGCTATATACAAACTTACATAGCAAACACTCATAGTCATTGTATATACAATATATACAACTGGATAGAAGATCAATGCCAGGAATCGGAGGACAGTCTGAACAAGAACAACAGCAAGAAGGCTTACCAGACTGTGAAGCGGCTGACAAGTGTTAAACAGACCGAGGTCTCCACGATCCAAAGCAAGTCTGGCATATGCCTTACAGAAGAAAAAGAATCTTGGATCGATGGACTGAGTACTGTTCTGACCTTTACAACCACACACCAAACGGAGACCCCATCAGTTCTATTATGTCCAGAGAACAGAGTAGAAGAAGAAATCCTCCCAATTCTCCGAAGAAGAAGTTGAGGCAGCAGTGCAATCGCTGAAGAAGGGGAAGTCAGCGGGAGTGGATAACATACCCGCAGAATTGCTTTAAGCAGGAGGAGAAGCGATGATTGACGCCCTCGCCATTATCTGTAACAAGATCTGGCAGAGTGGGGAGTGGCCAACACCATGGACCCAGTCGCTTGTCATCACTCTTACCAAAAACGGCAACCTTCAGGAGTGTGAAAATTACCGCACCATCACCCATCCCAGCAAGGTCCTCCTGAAAATCATACTCAACAGGTTAAAGTCCCAAGGTGAAGAAATCATAGCTGAAGATTAAGCAGGATTCAGGGCAGAGCGAAGTACCACTGAGGAAATTTTCAACCTCAGACTAATTTGCGAGAAATACCTTAGCATCAATAACATCAGCGCCTTGAGCAGTCCCTGAGCTAGAAAAGTGCAGAACAAAAACGATCATTTAACGTCGGCACAATACATCATTTATTATGCAACACTGAGTCTAATCGAGGAAACTACATACGCAAATACATGTTCTATTCCACACCCCCATGTAAATTCTACACTTGTAGGAATGCCATCACATGGGATGGACAGTGTCCGGCATCTGTTGGTCATTACATTACATTACATGTTTATTGCTTTAGGCCCAGCGGATTCTTTCGAACCAAATCAGGACCAATCTGTTGGTCATCAGACGAAACTGACGCTGGGAAAAGCCCAGCAACATGACATTACCTAGCCACAAACGATACTATTTGTAGACTCAGCACTCCCCCCGTCTCTTGTACAGTACTACTAATCATCATCCAGGGGTCAAGTTTTGACACTTCCGGAAACCGACAGTGACCTTTAACCGTCATTGGATGATATTATACCGTAAGAGATAAACGGCCTGCATCGGAGCACAGGGGCAGTGTGTATACATATACGGGCGTATGATATCTTCTGCTTCGTTATAAAGGATCCGCTACAGGCACCCAACTTGTGTTAATGCCCTTGCGATCAAACCTATCATTTTTGTATCATTCACTTGTGATTCAATGAACATTATAGTTTAGATTCCCCGAATACGGGAACCGTCGACACATGTCTAGAAGCTGTTCATCTCTCATTGAAACTTAGGAGGGCAGAGGAGGGAGGAGGGTGGGTGGGAGGGGGCGGAGGCGGCAAATGAGAGGAAATATACATAGCGATGACCCTCAAAAAGTTTGCCTTGAGAGAAAAGAGGTTGAGAGAAAAGAGAGGTTGAGAGAAAAGAGATGTTCTCTCTTAGGCAACCGAAAAAGGTTACTGGAGGAGTTCCTTCTCTTTCAACGTATAATTTGAAAAAGAAGTACTAATTTTACCGTAGCTAACTCATCCTAACCCAGGTTTTCTGTCAAATTCTTGGATGTTTCCTAATAATTGTTGACATGGCAGAGAACGAAGTGACCGAAAAGAAAAAAAGAAACAGAAAAAGAAGAAGAGCATTGGGAAGACGAGAAATAGAAGAACTGGCAAAGCATTCACCCTGCAAACTGCATTGAGCCCGGGTCGTCATTTTTCTCTGTGGTCATAACTTGCCTGTGTCATAACTTTACCCGCTGTGTAGTGCATGCGTGTTGCGGGCAAAATGCTGGCGGCTTGCATCATTAGTGTGGCAAACAGCCGTGACGACACTCTGCAGTTCTCTGACGTAGTACTTTTTTGTGTTTTTTTTTAAGGAAACCAAATAGAAAAAAAAAAAGATGGGAAGCGGAGGAGAGGGAGGGAGGGAGGGGGCAAAAGAGAGTGGGGAGCGTACGAGCGTGCGAGAGTGAGAAAGCGAGTGAAAGAGGGAGTGAGTGAGCGAGCGAGTGAGAGGGGGAGAGAACGAGTGAGAGAGGGAGTGAGAGAGCGAGTGAGAGGGAGAGAGCGAGCAGGCGAGAGACAGAGAGGGAGAAAGACAAACAAACAGTATACAAATAAATATAGTAAATAAAAAAATTCATGTGTAACTGCCGCCCCCCACCCCCCCCTCTCCCCCGAAAAAAAAAGTAAAAAATAAGAAGGAAATTTCCACTGGCTACAAAGAGAACCGTCCCTTTGAAGTAAGCTACACACAGAAAAACTGCTTCCGGTGCAATTTTGATTTTGCATAACGCAATCGTCGAATGAATCTAGTTCTACTTTTTCTTCTTAAGGTCTTTCTTTTTCTTTACCAAACTATCTTTCTTTTATTTCATTTACCAAACTCTTTCTTTCTTTCTTTCTTTCTTTTTCTTCTCCTTGCTCCTCCTCAAGACTTGCCCGTCATCTTCTTTTGACAAACCGGAATGTGCGCATAATTACAGAAGTATAGAGGTGGGAAAAAACACAGACTAATTAATATACGCGCAAACCGGTTTTTGAATCCGTTGTTTGACGTAACAACTTCCGGCGGACACGCATGGGTACTGTCACGTGGGGTTTATGGGCTCTGCACAATGGAATTATGGACCCTCACGTTTATTCGGTGGGAACTGCTAGTAAGTCACCCTATGAATTACTTTAATAAATTTATTTGTTTAGCTCGTTCTGTGTTAAGGTTGGGGTACAGAAATAGATAGAAAAATGGTAAAAGATTACTGTCACACTAGCTTTCACACGGCTATGAATCATATGTAGTCCAGCCACTTGATAACAGTTAAAATCACACATTTATTTCTTCTACTCTATACAAGATTCTCTAAGTACTAATCTAACTTAAAAAGTCTCTTTCAATGCTAATAGTTCGATCGCTGATAGTCTAGGCAGCTGTTATATCTTCCTCGGGCACTTGCTATAATATTTCATGTAGATTTGGACTACTGTGGTCCGTTTTACAGTTTCTGAAGAGTTGGACTACTGTGGTCCTGTTATGATCAGTTTAAGTGCACCTTTGTCGATTACACTTAACTTTCTGATGGTGCGGTCGAAGTCCTTCTGTGAGGTAGCTTCTGGTACACCTTTGTAGTTGTGTAGTTGGGTTCCCTTGCCACGCTGTGGGGTCTGACAGGGAGTATTTCAAGGCAGCTCTTTCCGTCTTGTGCGGTAGAGGATCCTCAACCAACTAGTCATTTCTGTGGAGTGGGGTGCACAGGATAGCTCGGGATAGCTCGGGATAGCTCGCCTGCTCGTCTGTAATATAAGAGACGAAATTCTGCACAACCCTGAATAATCGGTTTGTGCAGAGCGTCTCACTGAAAGCCAAGTAGCCCTCAGTGATAGCTCCACATCTCTATACATAAGCGACGAACATTCTGCTACTTCCGGGTTCCACTGGAATCTCACTCTAAATTCCTATACATACATAAATATCAATCGTGGCTAACTATACACATACAGAATTAATAATATTATAAACATTCAGTGGTACAGCCACTGGTCTGCAAACATACATATAAGTTAAACAACAGTGGTTCCGTACGGGATACAACATGGCGGCGCAACCGGTCATGTTTCGCCTCGTGCTCGGCTCTTCCACGTGGTACGGCAAATTCGGATTAACAATTCACATTTATGCATAGCAAATTCCACAAACATAATTTCAACAATAATATAAACATATCACGATGAAACAGAAGGGTGTTCATTTACCTGTTTGACAAGTTCAGGCCCGTGATGACTTGAGAGAATTCTAAGATTTCAAAGTCCTGCTTCCTGGTCTATGAGTGTAGAGATTTCTCTAGCTGTGGAGATGTTGCCTCTACCTCTTCTCACACACGACTGATCCAAACTGTGTTAGGCCCTGACACAGTCAAACTGGCGCGAACCGCTTTGCCTAAGCTATCATTGGGTAAAATGTTCAGATTCAAAGCTCAAGTGCTGACTCACTTACGCTGTGTGTGGCTCGCTCGCTGTGTGTACTATACTAACTCTCTTAAGGGTACAATGACTACACATGCTAAATAGTCAATGTGCAGAGTTAAAGCTAGCCAGTTCGTGACAGGTACATTTAACGGTCGCGCGCAGCTGTGGTAAAGTTATGTTTGGACTGTACGTACAGTGAGGTATAGACTGTGCCTCATGAAAAGGGGTGGTTGCCTAGCATGTAAAAATAATTACTACTACTTCTTCTTCGTCTCCTGCTCAAATCGCGAAAGAGTACATTACATCGTCAGTTCCGGTCAGTGAAAAATGTCATAACCCACTGCATAAGCCGTGCAACGTAAGCCAAATGTGTGTTCTAAATGTCTTTTTTCTTATTTCACCAATAACAAATATCCCACTCCGCTCCACACAATCTTCACAAGAAAATGCAACAACAACAATACCCTACCTCCCCACCAACCCACCCACCCACCCCGGATTCCTCCCTTCAAACCACCATCTCTTCCCCCCCCACACACACACCTACACACACACACTCACCCCCCCCCCCCCCACACACACACACATTTGTGTAAAAACGACATTCTGATGACTGTTGTGAAAAAAACAGGGATTATTTTGACACACTTTTCATTTTCGTGACATTATTTTGACATTTTCAAATTTTTGAACCTATCCCTAACCCTAACCCTTAACCTAACCCTAAGCCTAAAATAGCTGTATCTCTACCGGAACCCTATACTATTTTGACGTCAAAATAGGGCAGCCTTCCAAAAAAGTCAAAAGAAACCATGTGGAGTTCCATGAGTGTGTCACTGTAACGTCGTTTCTAATCCCCCCCCCATTTTTTGAAGCTATCCCTAACCCTAACCCCTAACCCTAACCCAAACACTAACCATAACCCTTAACCTAACCCTAATCCTAAAACAGCTCGAACTCAACGGGGAACTATTTTGACGTCAAAATAGGGCGCCCTTCCAAAAAAAGTCAAAAGAAACCATGTGGAGTTTCATGTGTGTGTCAGGGTAACGTCGTTTCTACATGCCCCCACACACACACTTCCACTCTCTCTCTCTCTCTCTCTCTCTCTCTCTCTCTCTCTCTCTCTCTCTCTCTCTCTCTCTCTCTCTCTCTCTCTCCTCTTTCAAAATCTTTCAGACAATATAGAAGCTAGCTATGGATAAACAGGAGGGAAATGCAAGCTCAGGCGTTGCGTGCGGTGTCGGCGTTTTCCCACAGGTACCTGTGGCGTGAAAGACACGATGCCGAGCAGCACTCTTTTACTTGAGAATAAACGTAGATCTACATTCGGATGAGAGTATAAACCGAGGTCGAGTCTGTGCACGCACGCATTCCATCCATCGCTGGGATTAAAAAAAAAATCCAGTCGCTGATGTCCTAGGCGGGTGAGTGCCGGCTACACATAGCATACACACAGCATGCACTAGGTCCCTCTTCCCCCGTCCCCGGTGACCAGGATGGTGCTCCGTCGTCTAAGCGTCAGACTATGCCTCTAAAGGCAGCAAATGAGCGCCTCTTGAGCTTAAATTGCGCTATATAAGAACGGTTAAATGTTTTAAAAAAATTAAATACATTCGGCAACACCAACGATTGTGCATGCACGGTGTTAAGTAACAATCTTTAAAGCGAGTCTTAAGTCATTGCTTTTTTTTATTTAAATCTTTGAACTTTTAACTTTTGTTAACAGCAACCTTTACATTATATAGCATGATCATCATTAATCCACATTATTGAGGTAAAAACTCTGAAATAAGCATGTAGGCAGCGTAAAAAAGGGCCACAGGTCCCTATATAACGTAACCTCGCGAGATTTCTTCTACACAGTCATTTACCGCGTTACCCCACAACACCAGGCTGAATGAAAACCAGCTACAGCAAAGCCCTCCACACACACGCTGATAGCTTTGAGTGACATACCGTTACTCCATGTTGTGTTTTTCCCCAGCCTGTCTAGGTATTCCAAGGGACATAAGTCACTCAGTCATTATGGCTGACGACATTTTAAACGGTCGCACCCGAAGTTTTCATTCAATTGTCGTATATATTAGACTGATGGCCCTGTCTTTCCAAATATGGGCTTCAACCTTGTCAGGGCAGCAGTTGTTTGTGCGATCCTGGAGAGGACTTCCTGTCGGGACCCGTTGTTTGATACAACTGCTACCAAATATGTGAAGCTATGCAGAACATAAATATGTACAAATTTAACCCGTACGCGAACACAAAACACATTTCACAACACACCAAACGAACAGTAACAATGCAGTGGTACAAATAAACAAGATGGCAAGATATTTAAATGTTTTTCCAGACCTTCACATAAGCTTACATAGCCAAAGTGTTCATTGTGTTGGCGATGTTGTGCATTGCGATTCAGCTGTGCCAAAGCCTATAAGAGACGCTGCCCCCTACCCCCAAAAAAACAACAACAAAAAAACAACATTTCTTTCTTTGAGAGAATTGTTCTGACATGCATACCGTCTCAGCTATGCCCAGAACGTTTTAGTGATAAGTGTATGGCAAATTTCTTCTTTGTGGTGCCATTAACAAAAAGCGTGCAGGGCCTATGCTACTGCGGATTATCTGATTCATCTGGAATGGTGGAGGAGTCATCCTTTGGAATCGTCGTTCCAGAGTATCAGGCGCATCTGTGCTGATCAGTGCCAGCGTCGCTACAGGTGAGGAGGGACAGGTGTGCTAATGGGAGACAATTGCAGGCAGGATATTCTGGGACACAGCTCTGGCGTACTATTGTGTGTGTGTGTGTGTGTGCGTGTGTTTGTGCGTGTGTGAGACAGAGAAAGAACGATGTGTGAGAGAACTACAGAGAGTGTGTTTAAGTGTGTGATGGTGTAGGTGAGTGTACGAGAGGCAGACAGACAGAGAGAGACAGGCAAATAGACAGAGAGGAGCGGGAAAGGGAGGGGAGGTAGTGAAGACAAAGAAGAAGAGAGAGGGAGAGAGAGAGAGAGAGAGAGAGAGAGAGAGAGAGAGAGAGAGAGAGAGAGAGAGATTACGTTTAATGGGTGTGAGTTTGTGACTGCATTCGTTTAAATAGGAGATCACGTGTATTTGTTTGTACACTTGTGTTGTGTGCGCACATGCATATGTGTAGCCTATATTTTCAGAGAAGAGATGTGAGCACGGCAAAAAGTGTGAAAAGTAAAGGAAAAGAAGAAGAAGTGACGACGAAGACGACGAAGAGGAAGAAGAAGAAGAAGTGGAAGAAGAAGAAGAAGAAAATGATGATGATGATGATGATGATGATGATGATGATGATGATGATGATGATGATGATGATGATGATGATGATGATGATGAAACAAAGCTTGAGGCCTTTGTCGGTCGTTGTTTTACCTGCCTTTCCAGTTCGCTGATACCTAAAGTGCTCCATTGATAGTGGTCCAGTTGGTGGGCCAGTTCTTCTAATTTTCCCTCCGCAGTTAGGGTCTGACATTCGTTCCTCGAGCTGATCTTGCTAAGTTGTCCATCAGTAACACACTTGTAACCTCCGTCCTGGTGGCCAACGGCGACAATCGATCCGGTATAGAGTGAGCGGATCTTTTCATCAGTCTTGGACAAGAAAGACCTGGCGGGGGTGGGCGGGTCCGGGCGGGTCCGGGCGGGGTCCTCTCCAGGCTGTTGGCCACCTCCGAAATCCACTAATACAGTGTGGCTCTCCGTGGTCCCGATCACGTGGTCGTTGAACCTATAGCAACGTGAGTTTCCTCCGCCCTAGCCGGTGACTTCTGTGTAGAATACTTTCGCCCAGTGATGCCATGCTGACATCACCCCTGGTAGTCTCCTCTTAGTACACCCTGGGAAAGGTTGGGTCTATACTATTCAGTACCCGAACCCAGTGCCCCATCACCGATAATCCGGAACAATGATGATGAATTCTAGTAAGGGTGTTCCCTGGTTCTGTTCTTATTGCTTCATAGACTGAGCGACGCGAAAGTATAATACTGGTTGGCCGTCTTGACGTAAAGTGTGCTTCTGTGCTGTATCGTCTTCTGATCGTATAAATGCTACCAGTTCAGTAAAACTTTAAACAGTGGGCCGATAGCTCAGTTGGTAGAGCGGCTTACTAGCACCTGAAAGGTATTTGGTTCGAATCCCGGACTGGTCAACGCGTGACCATATTATTTTCCCCTTACCATCAACAGGTTCGCTGGTGTCAGAATAATGTGACCAGTAGTCATCTATACGCTCCGGTGTCGTGTGACTATAATTTACAATTATTATTATAAACTTTTAACACAGCATCCAACTCTATCGCTTTTTCACACACACACACACACACACACACACACCCACACACACAACCCCCCCCCCACACACACACACGCACGCACACACACCCACACATATTCACACACACAGTGTTACGTTGAAACGCGAAGGATAGTATGTCTGAAACGCGCACGATAGATCTAATCGTTTCGCTTTGCAAAGTATTCAATAATAGAGTGTATTTACCTTTGATTTGAGTTTGCATTGTTGTTAGGAGAGGCTTTGTATAACGTTGATAATTTTCGTTAGTCGATATTATTGGAGAATTCTCTAGATTTACTTGTTTACTGTCGATCGAAGTTTTTTGATGGGCGTAGATATTGGAGAACATTCTTTTGACAGAAAGGAAGGTTGTATGACGTAAAACAGTGATGACGAAGTTAATTCTGATTGGTTGTAACGCGTCATTCTGGAACGTCCTGAGGTTATCTCGAGTTGATAGAAAAAATATATAATGGACACACTGTGTTGTGAAAGAGAGAGAGTGAAAAGGTGGTTGTGTGCAGTTGTTGATGAACGCTGAATAAAGTTTGAAAACTTGTCACGTGGGTTTATGGGTTTTAGGGCTCTGCACAATGGAATGATGTAAACCTCACGCTTTATCCTATGGGAACTGCTAGTTAAGTCACCCTGTGGATTACTATAATAAATTTATTTATTTCGCTCGGTCTGTGTAAAGGCTGGGTTATAGGGATAGATAGAAATATGGTAAAAGATTACTGTCACACTAGCTTTCACACGGCTATGAATCATATGTAGTCCAGCCACTTGATAACAGTTAAACATCACACATTTATTTCTTCCACTCTATACAAGATTCTCTAAGTACTAATCTACCTTAAACGTTAAATAGTCACTGTGAATAATTCGATCGCTGACAGTCTATGCAGCTAATATATCTTCCTCGGGCACTTGCTATTATATTTCATGTAGATTTGGACTACTGTGGTCCGTTTTACAGTTTCTGAAGAGTTTAAGTGCACCTTCGTCGATTACACTTAACTTTCTGATGGTGCGGTCGAAGTCCTTCTGTGAGGTAGCTTCTGGTACACCTTTGTCGTTGTGTAGTTGGGTTCCCTTGCCACGCTGTGGGGTCTGACAGGGTGTTTTTCAAGGTAGCTCTTTCCGACTTGTGCGGTAGAGGCTCCTCAACCAACTAGTCGTTTCTGTGGAGTGGGGTGCACAGGATAGCTCGGGATAGCTCGCCTGCTCGTCTGTAATATAAGAGACGAAATTCTGCACAACCCTGAATAATCGGTTTGTGCAGAGCGTCTCACTGAAAGCCAAAGTAGCCCTCAGTGATAGCTCCACATCTCTATACATAAGCGACGAACATTCTGCTACTTCCGGGGTCCACTGGAATATCAACTCTAAATTCCTATACATACATAAATATCAATCGTGTCTAACTATACACATACAGAATTAATAATATTATAAACATTCAGGGGTACAGCCACTGGTCTGCAAACATACATATAAGTTAAACAACAGTGGTTCCGTACGGGATACAACATGGCGGCGCAACCGGTCGTGTTTCGCCTCGTGTTCGGCTGTTCCACGTGTTACGGCAAATTCGGATTAATAATTCACATTTATGCATAGCAAATTCTTCAAACATAATTTCAACAATAATATAAATATATCACGATGAAACAGAAGGGTGTTCATTTACCTGTTTGACAAGTTCAGGCCCGTGATGACTTGAGAGAATTCTAAGATTCCTAAGTCCTGCTTCCTGGTCTATGAGTGAAGATAGTTCTCTGCTAGCTATTTAGATGTTACTTCTTCCTCGTCTCACACACGACTGATTCAAACTGTGTTAGGATTTGACACAGTCAGAACTGCTCCAACCGCTTAGCTTGCTGCTGATTGGTTAAAACGGTCAGATTCAAAGCTCAAGTGCTGACTCACTGCGATGTGGGTGGCTAGCTCGCTGTGTATGGCCGGCTGTGTTCCTTAATTGCTGCTGTGTAATTTACTGACTCTCTACTGTTACAAAAACTACACAAGGCTGAATAGTCACTGGGCAGGGTAAAACGGCTCGGTTCATGACAGGCTCCCTCAACTGAAAAAAGGCGATGACTACTGGATTCGACCTTTTTCTACTACAGAGCCTAGTTTAACGCTGCACTATCCTAGGTTCCTATTTACAAACTAATTAAGTTGCTCTACCTGAGCTGCAATGCTGTGCCAGGTAGCTATGGACACTAGTGACAGGGTATTACTGGGCGGGGACGAATTCTGGTGCTGTGGCCCTTAGTTGTGTTGGGTGGGCGACAGCTGCTGTGTCCTCCACGAGATGGCGACTGAGGTAGTCGGCTCCGTGGTTCTCTTTGCCGGGGATGTACTCGATTTGGAATGAGTATGCCTGAAGGGTGAGTGCCCATCTCATCAGGCGAGAGTTCAAAGACTTGGAGGCTGCCAGGAACGATAGTGGTTGGTGGTCCACCTGAACTGTGAAGTGGGTCCCATACAGGTGGAGTTGGAATTTCTGTATGGCCCAGACTAGTCCAAGACCTTCTTTCTCCGACGTGGCGTAGTGGGTCTCGGCGGGTCTCAATTTTCTGCTGGCGTAGGCGACAGGGAATAGCGTCTCTGCATTCTTGGGGTCGCGCTGTAGCAGTACTGCTCCGAGGCCTAAGTCGCTTGCGTCGGTGCGAAGAACGAATGGCTGAGTCAAATCGGGTAGGTGGAGTACTGGCGCCGATGTCATTCTGTCCTTGAGTGTTTGGAATGCTGTCTCGCATTCGGCTGTCCATACTACTTTGTCCGGGGCGATTTTCCGGGTTCCATTTGTCAGTGGTACGGCGATGCTGTTGTAGTTGGGGATGAATTTCTGGTAGAAGCCGCAGAGTCCTAGAAACGACTGCACCTCCTTCTTGGTCTTGGGCCTAGGAGCGTCGAGTAGGCGTTTCACTGTCTTTTCTACCGGTCGCAGGCTTCCTTGACTTATGGTGTGTCCCAGAAATTCTAGTTCTGTGAATCCAATCTGACATTTGGTGGGTCTTGCCGTCAATCCCGTGTCTCTGAGGCGGGCGAGTAGTTGTTGTAGGAGCGTGACATGTTCCTCCCACGTAGGTGTAGCGATGAGGATGTCGTCCATAAACGAATGTAGGTGCTCGCTGCTCAGGGGTGCCAGGAGTTTTCGCATCATTGCGCTGAAGATGCTGGGTGCGTTGTGGAGTCCGAATGGAAGCACGTTGAATTCGAAGTGTCCTTCCATAGTGCTGAAAGCTAGGTACCTTCGGACTTGTGGTTGTACTGGTATCTGGTAGTATCCTTTGCTGAGGTCGATGCGTGAGAAGTACTTTGCTCGCTGTAGCTTGGCAAATAGGTCTGTCTGGTCCGGGAGTGGCTCTGGCTGGAACTGCGTTACGGCATTCAGGAGTCTGAAGTCGATGCACAGTCGATGCTCTCCGTTGGGTTTTCGCAACAATACCGTGCCTGCGCTGTAGGGTGAGGTAGACTCTGAGATGATTCCGGCTGCCAGTAAGGTGTCTATCTCTTCCTTGATGGCTCGCTGCTGAGACAGTGGCATCGGGTAGAGCTTCTGGCGGACGGGTGTTGGGTCGGTCACCGTTAAGGTTACTTCGACGAGGTCTGTCCTCCCTGGTCGGTCTGTGAGCACAGTCTGATGTTGTCGAATGACCTGTAGTACTTGCTGTTGCTGCTTAGCGGCTAGGTCTCCGTTGAGTATCACGTCTTTGTAGGTTTCTTTGGAGTGCAGGGGATACTCTACTGCATTGGTCTCCATGCTTTCTCCTTCTTCCGCGATGGCGATGGCTAACAAGTTGTGAGTGCTGGGGGTCGCTGGTCGGTCCGTATACTTCTTGAGGAGATTGATGTGGTGGTATCGGGCTCTCCCGTTCACCTCTACTTGGTAGACTGTCTTGGATTTTTTGGCAGTCACCCGGTACGGTCCTCTCCAAGCGATGTCCAGCTTGTTGGTTCCACTTGGAAGTAAGAGTAGCACTTGATCGCCGACTTGCAGTTCTCGGTCCTTCGCGTGGCGGTTGTAGTACTTCGCCTGACGGGCTCTTGCCTTCTTCAGTGCTTCACCAGCTTTCTTCCACGTTGCTTTGAGGGTTTCCTGCAGGTCTGCGACGTACTTGGTGGCACCTCTTGGTGTGTCGTCTATCTTGGCTTCCGTCCAACTTCTGCGTAGGGCTTCTAGCGGTCCTGCTAGAGGTCTGCCGCATAGCAATGTTGACGGGGTGTAGCCTGTGGCTGCATGGGGCGTTTCTCTATATGCGAACAGTGCCGCATTCACGTAGGTGTCCCACGCTTCTGGATTGTCGTCGGCGACTTTCCTGAGTATGGTGAGAAGGGTTCCATTCAGTCTTTCTACTTGTCCGTTGCTGGCTGGGTGGTATGGTGGTGTGCGAATGTGATGAACTTGTATCAACTCGAACACGTCTTGCATCAGGCGGCCGGTGAACTGAGATCCGTTGTCCGTTCTAATGCTGTCCGGGAATCCGACTCTGGTAAAGATGGCGATGAGTGCATCTGCAATCTTCTTGGTGTCGATCGCTGGCAACGGGACTGCTTCGCACCACATCGTACATGCGTCGACGAGTGTGAGTAGAATTGAATCTGTTCCGCTTCTTGGTCATGGGCAGTGGTCCTACTATGTCTACTGAGACTTGCTGGAATGGTACGCCGACTACTACCGATGGTCCTAAGGTAACTGGTACGGTGTGATGTCGCGGGGAATATCGTTGACATTGGTGGCAAGATTTCACGTAGCGCTTGACATCCTCCGTGATTCCTGGCCAATAGTAGTGTGCGCTGATTCTCTGCACTGTGGCTCCAATTCCCATGTGTCCGCTGAGTGGCATGCTGTGGCCTAATTCTAGTACTTGGGCTCGAAGGGTGGCTGGTAGTACTAGTTGGGTGTGATCTCCATCTCCTTGTCGATGTAGAACTCCCTCTTCCATGTAGAAGTCTCCCTTGTGCGGGGGTGTGTGCGCCTTGGGTAGCTTCTGGAAGCACTTCGCTATCGAGGTGTCTTCTTTCTGTGCTGTTTTGATCTCTTCGAGTCCTGGGTTCGGAGCGAACTCGGGCTGGGGTGGTTGGGTTTTAGCTTGGGCCCTGGTTTGCACTGCAGCTATCTCTACAGTTTTGGGGGGCGTGCCTAAGAACACATACCTACAACCTACAACCTAGCACTAGATCATACAGGGGTTTCTGTAAAACAGCTGCTTGGATTCGTCCTGTGACGTACCTACTCTCTACTTCGATCCATGCTATTGGGCAAGTAGTCGTCGGTTTCGTCAAGTCTGCTCCTTGTAAGTCGACTGTCTTGTCTGTCAAGTCCGCGCGCGATACAAGAGATTCGCTAACTATCGCGTCGTATGATAGACCTGTGTCATACAGACAGCTCGCTTCTTTTCCGTTGACCTTGACCGTGTCTGTCACCGATGGGTGATCTCCGATTGTGTGTGGCTTGTTACCGCTGCTTTGAGTTAGAACTCTGTGCGCTGGCCGGCTTTCGCGCTCTTCCCTACGTTGTGCGGCCAACTTGAAACATTCTGCGGTGGAGTGATTGTTTCTGTTGCAGAACGAACAATACCGTCTCTGTTCTGCGGGACCTCTTTTCCCGAATTCCGTGTTGGGTCCTTTATTTTGCCCAGGTCTGGGGTTATTCGGCTTATTCGCGGTGCGCTCTTCCCGGTTAGGGCTTCGTTTCTGTGCCTCTTTCCCGTTAGGCTTTAGGTCTCGCCTGAAGCTCTTGGCTTCTCCGTGTGCGGCCACGTACCTATCTGCGACCTTGACCAGATCTTCTAGTCTTTCCGCGCCCTGCTCTACTGAGAATGTTCTCAGCTCGGGGGTCATGGTTTCCCGTAGCTGTTCCCATACTAACAGTTCTGTCAGTCCATCATACGTCTTAGCCGTGGCTGACTGGCTAATCCACTTATCTAGCATTGTGGACAATCGATCCGCGAACTGCGCATAGCTCTCTCCTTTCACTCTCCGATTGGTGCGGAATTTTTGCCGGTAGCATTCTCCTGTTAGTTCGAATCCCGTTAGGAGTGCCTCTTTTACTTTGTGATAGTCAGTCACTCTGTCAGTCGGTAGCTTACTGTAGATGTCATAAGCCTTTCCTCTAAGTCCTTGACTAAGCTTGAAAGACCAATGAGTGGGATCTAGTTTATACTCTGTTGCTAGACGCTCAAACCTAGTCAGATAGAGATCTAGACCTTCTTCTCTCTCATTGAATGTTCCCAGTGGAAATGACATTCCTTGTACAGGGTTGGATGCTACCTCTAGCTGATCTGAGTGGGAAGGGGTTGAGGAAGAACTTGAAGCTCCTGATCCCAATCTCCTTAGCTCTAACTCATGCTGTCTTTCTTTTTCCTTTTCTTCCCTCTCTTTTTCTTTTTCTGCCCGCTCTTTTTCTTTTTCTGCCCGCTCATAATCCCACCTCCTAATTTCTGCTTCTCTCTCCGCTTCTAACTTCTTTGCCTCTCTCTCTGCTGCTCTCTCTGTCTTAGCCTCCTGTTTCTCTACCTCTGCATTGATATACGCAATTAGGTCTCCCCCTGCTAAGTGTAAAGCTTCCCCTAATTCCTTGAAGCGCAATCTCAAGGCCACTGGGTCCGACATTGTCAAACGTGTCTATGAACAACCTCTGAATCACGTGGAATACCAAAACACTAGCAATATTGCAATTCAATAACAACAATGCAAAGACAATCAAATTCGTAATCAATAATAGAATAAAACAAGAGTCAAATGGCATACAACAGTTATTTAAGCAAAACCTGCAAAAGAACAATGCAACATACAGGCACAAAAATATTTGAAGCAAAAAAGTTTTTAAGTAAAGAATAGTGCACCAAACTGATCAGTGTTATACCCTTACACTATTCTAAGTTATTCTACTACTACTACTGTTATCTAATTTTATTGTACTTAGGTCCGGTTATACCCAATTCCTATTATACACAGATCCTAGCTAGGCTCGCCAATTAAAGTGTCACGTGGGTTTATGGGTTTTAGGGCTCTGCACAATGGAATGATGTAAACCTCACGCTTTATCCTATGGGAACTGCTAGTTAAGTCACCCTGTGGATTACTATAATAAATTTATTTATTTCGCTCGGTCTGTGTAAAGGCTGGGTTATAGGGATAGATAGAAATATGGTAAAAGATTACTGTCACACTAGCTTTCACACGGCTATGAATCATATGTAGTCCAGCCACTTGATAACAGTTAAACATCACACATTTATTTCTTCCACTCTATACAAGATTCTCTAAGTACTAATCTACCTTAAACGTTAAATAGTCACTGTGAATAATTCGATCGCTGACAGTCTATGCAGCTAATATATCTTCCTCGGGCACTTGCTATTATATTTCATGTAGATTTGGACTACTGTGGTCCGTTTTACAGTTTCTGAAGAGTTTAAGTGCACCTTCGTCGATTACACTTAACTTTCTGATGGTGCGGTCGAAGTCCTTCTGTGAGGTAGCTTCTGGTACACCTTTGTCGTTGTGTAGTTGGGTTCCCTTGCCACGCTGTGGGGTCTGACAGGGTGTTTTTCAAGGTAGCTCTTTCCGACTTGTGCGGTAGAGGCTCCTCAACCAACTAGTCGTTTCTGTGGAGTGGGGTGCACAGGATAGCTCGGGATAGCTCGCCTGCTCGTCTGTAATATAAGAGACGAAATTCTGCACAACCCTGAATAATCGGTTTGTGCAGAGCGTCTCACTGAAAGCCAAAGTAGCCCTCAGTGATAGCTCCACATCTCTATACATAAGCGACGAACATTCTGCTACTTCCGGGGTCCACTGGAATATCAACTCTAAATTCCTATACATACATAAATATCAATCGTGTCTAACTATACACATCCTATCCTATCCTATCCTATCCTGTCCCATAACCCGAAGGTCGTAGGGGCACCACAGATGATCGCTTAACCAGCATACTCCATCTTTCTCTGTCCTCAGCAGCCCTCATGGCTTCGCTCAGTGTCAAACCAGTCCATTCTCGAATGTTGTCCTCCCACCTCTTTTTCGGTCTCCCCCTTCTTCTACCTCCTTGCACTGTGCCTTGCAGAATGGTCTTTGCAAGGCCTGATGATCTGGTGACGTGGCCATACCATCGGAGTTTCCGTTTCTTCACCACTGTGAGCAGGTCATCGTGTTGTCCAATGGCTTGTGTGATGGTCTGTCGGACTTCAACGTTGGTGATGTGTTGGGTATAGGAAATGCACAGAAGTCTTCTGTAGCACCTCATCTCCATGCTTTGTATTCTTCGTTGGAGATCTGCTGTGAGGGTCCATGCTTCGCAAGCATATAGGAAGATGGAGATGACCAGAGATCGCAGCAGTCTTACTTTGGAATGTAGACTGATGGTTCTGTCTTTCCAAATGGGCTTCAACCTTGTCAGGGCAGCAGTTGTTTGTGCGATCCTGGAGAGGACTTCCTGTCGAGACCCATTGTCTGACACAATGGCTCCTAAATATTTGAAGCTGTGCACTGTGTTGAGGGATTGGCCTTGTACTTTGATGTCCGTGTTGATGCCATTGGTGTTGTTGGTCATCATTTTGGTCTTCTCTGCACTAATTTCCATTCCATAAGCTCTGGAGGTGGTGTCAAGCCTCTGTACAAGCTGTTCAAGTTCTTGTTCCTCTCCAGCCAATCCATCAATATCATCCGCAAAACGAAGATTGGAGATTGCTCTGCCCCCTATGCTGACTGTGCCTTCGTGATCTGCAAGAGCATCTGACATGATGCGCTCTAGGAAGATGTTGAAGAGTGTTGGAGAGAGTAGGCATCCTTGACGCACACCGATTGTTGTTCTGAACCAGTTCCCGATGACGCTGTTATGGAGGACTGCACTGGTAGCCTTGTCATACAGGCTTTTGATGACTTCTATGATTTTAGGGCTGATGTTGTACACTTTCATGGTTGCCCATAGAGCTGCATGCCAGACTCGGTCAAATGCCTTCTTGAAGTCTATGAACACATGATATAGATGTTGTTGGTGCTGTAGGTATTTCTCACAGATTATTCTGAGGTTGAAAATCTGTTCAGTGGTACTTCGCCCTGCCATGAATCCTGCTTGTTCTTCAGCTATGATTTGTTCAGCTTGTGGTTTCAACCTGTTGAGTATTATTTTCAGGAGGACCTTGCTGGGATGGCTGATGAGGCTGATGGTGCGGTAATTTTCACACTCCTGAAGGTTACCTTTTTTAGGAAGAGTGATGACAAGCGACTGGGTCCATGGTGTAGGCCATTCCCCACTCTGCCAGATCTTGTTACAGATAGTGGTGAGAGCATCAGTCATCGCTTCTCCTCCTGCTTGTAGCAGTTCCGCTGGTATGTTGTCCACTCCCGCTGACTTCCCTTTCTTCAGCGATTGCACTGCTGCCTCAACTTCTTCCCGGAGAATTGGGAGGATTTCTTCTTCTTCTCTGCTCTCGGGACATGCTAGAACTGATGGGTCTCCATTTGGTGTATGGTTGTAAAGGTCAGAGCAGTACTCTGTCCATCTGTCCAAGACTTCTTGTTCTTCTGTAAGGCAAATGCCAGACTTGCTTTGGATAGTGGAGACTTTGGGCTGTTTAACACTTGTCAGCCGCTTCACAGTCTGGTAGGCCTTCTTGCTGTTGTTCTTGTTCAGATTGTTCTCTATTTCCTGGCATTGATCTTCTATCCAGTTCTCCTTTGCTGTGCGCATGCCTTTTCGGATGTCATTGTTGATTTTTCGGTAGACATCAGCTCCCTGTGAGGTGTTCTTTTTCTTTTTTAACTCTCTTCGTTTATCACACAGGTCCAAAAGTTCAGGTGTGATCCACGGCTTCTTCTTTGGTCGGTGCTTGCCAAGGATCTCAGTGGCAGCATCTGTTACAGCTGAGTTGAAGGTATTGGTCATGGTGTTGACATCTACTTCGCCTGCCCCCAAAATAAGCAGTGGTGCAAATTTCCCTCCAATTGTGGCCTGAAATATTTTTGCCACCTCCGGGTCTTGCAGTTTGTCCAGGTCGAACTTCAGCCTAGTGCACTTTGCTGTATTTACTCTCTTCAAATGGAGCCGGAAAGACTATACACATACAGAATTAATAATATTATAAACATTCAGGGGTACAGCCACTGGTCTGCAAACATACATATAAGTTAAACAACAGTGGTTCCGTATGGGATACAACATGGCGGCGCAACCGGTCGTGTTTCGCCTCGTGTTCGGCTGTTCCACGTGTTACGGCAAATTCGGATTAATAATTCACATTTATGCATAGCAAATTCTTCAAACATAATTTCAACAATAATATAAATATATCACGATGAAACAGAAGGGTGTTCATTTACCTGTTTGACAAGTTCAGGCCCGTGATGACTTGAGAGAATTCTAAGATTCCTAAGTCCTGCTTCCTGGTCTATGAGTGAAGATAGTTCTCTGCTAGCTATTTAGATGTTACTTCTTCCTCGTCTCACACACGACTGATTCAAACTGTGTTAGGATTTGACACAGTCAGAACTGCTCCAACCGCTTAGCTTGCTGCTGATTGGTTAAAACGGTCAGATTCAAAGCTCAAGTGCTGACTCACTGCGATGTGGGTGGCTAGCTCGCTGTGTATGGCCGGCTGTGTTCCTTAATTGCTGCTGTGTAATTTACTGACTCTCTACTGTTACAAAAACTACACAAGGCTGAATAGTCACTGGGCAGGGTAAAACGGCTCGGTTCATGACAGGCTCCCTCAACTGAAAAAAGGCGATGACTACTGGATTCGACCTTTTTCTACTACAGAGCCTAGTTTAACGCTGCACTATCCTAGGTTCCTATTTACAAACTAATTAAGTTGCTCTACCTGAGCTGCAATGCTGTGCCAGGTAGCTATGGACACTAGTGACAGGGTATTACTGGGCGGGGACGAATTCTGGTGCTGTGGCCCTTAGTTGTGTTGGGTGGGCGACAGCTGCTGTGTCCTCCACGAGATGGCGACTGAGGTAGTCGGCTCCGTGGTTCTCTTTGCCGGGGATGTACTCGATTTGGAATGAGTATGCCTGAAGGGTGAGTGCCCATCTCATCAGGCGAGAGTTCAAAGACTTGGAGGCTGCCAGGAACGATAGTGGTTGGTGGTCCACCTGAACTGTGAAGTGGGTCCCATACAGGTGGAGTTGGAATTTCTGTATGGCCCAGACTAGTCCAAGACATTCTTTCTCCGACGTGGCGTAGTGGGTCTCGGCGGGTCTCAATTTTCTGCTGGCGTAGGCGACAGGGAATAGCGTCTCTGCATTCTTGGGGTCGCGCTGTAGCAGTACTGCTCCGAGGCCTAAGTCGCTTGCGTCGGTGCGAAGAACGAATGGCTGAGTCAAATCGGGTAGGTGGAGTACTGGCGCCGATGTCATTCTGTCCTTGAGTGTTTGGAATGCTGTCTCGCATTCGGCTGTCCATACTACTTTGTCCGGGGCGATTTTCCGGGTTCCATTTGTCAGTGGTACGGCGATGCTGTTGTAGTTGGGGATGAATTTCTGGTAGAAGCCGCAGAGTCCTAGAAACGACTGCACCTCCTTCTTGGTCTTGGGCCTAGGAGCGTCGAGTAGGCGTTTCACTGTCTTTTCTACCGGTCGCAGGCTTCCTTGACTTATGGTGTGTCCCAGAAATTCTAGTTCTGTGAATCCAATCTGACATTTGGTGGGTCTTGCCGTCAATCCCGTGTCTCTGAGGCGGGCGAGTAGTTGTTGTAGGAGCGTGACATGTTCCTCCCACGTAGGTGTAGCGATGAGGATGTCGTCCATAAACGAATGTAGGTGCTCGCTGCTCAGGGGTGCCAGGAGTTTTCGCATCATTGCGCTGAAGATGCTGGGTGCGTTGTGGAGTCCGAATGGAAGCACGTTGAATTCGAAGTGTCCTTCCATAGTGCTGAAAGCTAGGTACCTTCGGACTTGTGGTTGTACTGGTATCTGGTAGTATCCTTTGCTGAGGTCGATGCGTGAGAAGTACTTTGCTCGCTGTAGCTTGGCAAATAGGTCTGTCTGGTCCGGGAGTGGCTCTGGCTGGAACTGCGTTACGGCATTCAGGAGTCTGAAGTCGATGCACAGTCGATGCTCTCCGTTGGGTTTTCGCAACAATACCGTGCCTGCGCTGTAGGGTGAGGTAGACTCTGAGATGATTCCGGCTGCCAGTAAGGTGTCTATCTCTTCCTTGATGGCTCGCTGCTGAGACAGTGGCATCGGGTAGAGCTTCTGGCGGACGGGTGTTGGGTCGGTCACCGTTAAGGTTACTTCGACGAGGTCTGTCCTCCCTGGTCGGTCTGTGAGCACAGTCTGATGTTGTCGAATGACCTGTAGTACTTGCTGTTGCTGCTTAGCGGCTAGGTCTCCGTTGAGTATCACGTCTTTGTAGGTTTCTTTGGAGTGCAGGGGATACTCTACTGCATTGGTCTCCATGCTTTCTCCTTCTTCCGCGATGGCGATGGCTAACAAGTTGTGAGTGCTGGGGGTCGCTGGTCGGTCCGTATACTTCTTGAGGAGATTGATGTGGTGGTATCGGGCTCTCCCGTTCACCTCTACTTGGTAGACTGTCTTGGATTTTTTGGCAGTCACCCGGTACGGTCCTCTCCAAGCGATGTCCAGCTTGTTGGTTCCACTTGGAAGTAAGAGTAGCACTTGATCGCCGACTTGCAGTTCTCGGTCCTTCGCGTGGCGGTTGTAGTACTTCGCCTGACGGGCTCTTGCCTTCTTCAGTGCTTCACCAGCTTTCTTCCACGTTGCTTTGAGGGTTTCCTGCAGGTCTGCGACGTACTTGGTGGCACCTCTTGGTGTGTCGTCTATCTTGGCTTCCGTCCAACTTCTGCGTAGGGCTTCTAGCGGTCCTGCTAGAGGTCTGCCGCATAGCAATGTTGACGGGGTGTAGCCTGTGGCTGCATGGGGCGTTTCTCTATATGCGAACAGTGCCGCATTCACGTAGGTGTCCCACGCTTCTGGATTGTCGTCGGCGACTTTCCTGAGTATGGTGAGAAGGGTTCCATTCAGTCTTTCTACTTGTCCGTTGCTGGCTGGGTGGTATGGTGGTGTGCGAATGTGATGAACTTGTATCAACTCGAACACGTCTTGCATCAGGCGGCCGGTGAACTGAGATCCGTTGTCCGTTCTAATGCTGTCCGGGAATCCGACTCTGGTAAAGATGGCGATGAGTGCATCTGCAATCTTCTTGGTGTCGATCGCTGGCAACGGGACTGCTTCGCACCACATCGTACATGCGTCGACGAGTGTGAGTAGAATTGAATCTGTTCCGCTTCTTGGTCATGGGCAGTGGTCCTACTATGTCTACTGAGACTTGCTGGAATGGTACGCCGACTACTACCGATGGTCCTAAGGTAACTGGTACGGTGTGATGTCGCGGGGAATATCGTTGACATTGGTGGCAAGATTTCACGTAGCGCTTGACATCCTCCGTGATTCCTGGCCAATAGTAGTGTGCGCTGATTCTCTGCACTGTGGCTCCAATTCCCATGTGTCCGCTGAGTGGCATGCTGTGGCCTAATTCTAGTACTTGGGCTCGAAGGGTGGCTGGTAGTACTAGTTGGGTGTGATCTCCATCTCCTTGTCGATGTAGAACTCCCTCTTCCATGTAGAAGTCTCCCTTGTGCGGGGGTGTGTGCGCCTTGGGTAGCTTCTGGAAGCACTTCGCTATCGAGGTGTCTTCTTTCTGTGCTGTTTTGATCTCTTCGAGTCCTGGGTTCGGAGCGAACTCGGGCTGGGGTGGTTGGGTTTTAGCTTGGGCCCTGGTTTGCACTGCAGCTATCTCTACAGTTTTGGGGGGCGTGCCTAAGAACACATACCTACAACCTAGCACTAGATCATACAGGGGTTTCTGTAAAACAGCTGCTTGGATTCGTCCTGTGACGTACCTACTCTCTACTTCGATCCATGCTATTGGGCAAGTAGTCGTCGGTTTCGTCAAGTCTGCTCCTTGTAAGTCGACTGTCTTGTCTGTCAAGTCCGCGCGCGATACAAGAGATTCGCTAACTATCGCGTCGTATGATAGACCTGTGTCATACAGACAGCTCGCTTCTTTTCCGTTGACCTTGACCGTGTCTGTCACCGATGGGTGATCTCCGATTGTGTGTGGCTTGTTACCGCTGCTTTGAGTTAGAACTCTGTGCGCTGGCCGGCTTTCGCGCTCTTCCCTACGTTGTGCGGCCAACTTGAAACATTCTGCGGTGGAGTGATTGTTTCTGTTGCAGAACGAACAATACCGTCTCTGTTCTGCGGGACCTCTTTTCCCGAATTCCGTGTTGGGTCCTTTATTTTGCCCAGGTCTGGGGTTATTCGGCTTATTCGCGGTGCGCTCTTCCCGGTTAGGGCTTCGTTTCTGTGCCTCTTTCCCGTTAGGCTTTAGGTCTCGCCTGAAGCTCTTGGCTTCTCCGTGTGCGGCCACGTACCTATCTGCGACCTTGACCAGATCTTCTAGTCTTTCCGCGCCCTGCTCTACTGAGAATGTTCTCAGCTCGGGGGTCATGGTTTCCCGTAGCTGTTCCCATACTAACAGTTCTGTCAGTCCATCATACGTCTTAGCCGTGGCTGACTGGCTAATCCACTTATCTAGCATTGTGGACAATCGATCCGCGAACTGCACATAGCTCTCTCCTTTCACTCTCCGATTGGTGCGGAATTTTTGCCGGTAGCATTCTCCTGTTAGTTCGAATCCCGTTAGGAGTGCCTCTTTTACTTTGTGATAGTCAGTCACTCTGTCAGTCGGTAGCTTACTGTAGATGTCATAAGCCTTTCCTCTAAGTCCTTGACTAAGCTTGAAAGACCAATGAGTGGGATCTAGTTTATACTCTGTTGCTAGACGCTCAAACCTAGTCAGATAGAGATCTAGACCTTCTTCTCTCTCATTGAATGTTCCCAGTGGAAATGACATTCCTTGTACAGGGTTGGATGCTACCTCTAGCTGATCTGAGTGGGAAGGGGTTGAGGAAGAACTTGAAGCTCCTGATCCCAATCTCCTTAGCTCTAACTCATGCTGTCTTTCTTTTTCCTTTTCTTCCCTCTCTTTTTCTTTTTCTGCCCGCTCTTTTTCTTTTTCTGCCCGCTCATAATCCCACCTCCTAATTTCTGCTTCTCTCTCCGCTTCTAACTTCTTTGCCTCTCTCTCTGCTGCTCTCTCTGTCTTAGCCTCCTGTTTCTCTACCTCTGCATTGATATACGCAATTAGGTCTCCCCCTGCTAAGTGTAAAGCTTCCCCTAATTCCTTGAAGCGCAATCTCAAGGCCACTGGGTCCGACATTGTCAAACGTGTCTATGAACAACCTCTGAATCACGTGGAATACCAAAACACTAGCAATATTGCAATTCAATAACAACAATGCAAAGACAATCAAATTCGTAATCAATAATAGAATAAAACAAGAGTCAAATGGCATACAACAGTTATTTAAGCAAAACCTGCAAAAGAACAATGCAACATACAGGCACAAAAATATTTGAAGCAAAAAAGTTTTTAAGTAAAGAATAGTGCACCAAACTGATCAGTGTTATACCCTTACACTATTCTAAGTTATTCTACTACTACTACTGTTATCTAATTTTATTGTACTTAGGTCCGGTTATACCCAATTCCTATTATACACAGATCCTAGCTAGGCTCGCCAATTAAAGTGTCACGTGGGTTTATGGGTTTTAGGGCTCTGCACAATGGAATGATGTAAACCTCACGCTTTATCCTATGGTAACTGCTAGTTAAGTCACCCTGTGGATTACTATAATAAATTTATTTATTTCGCTCGGTCTGTGTAAAGGCTGGGTTATAGGGATAGATAGAAATATGGTAAAAGATTACTGTCACACTAGCTTTCACACGGCTATGAATCATATGTAGTCCAGCCACTTGATAACAGTTAAACATCACACATTTATTTCTTCCACTCTATACAAGATTCTCTAAGTACTAATCTACCTTAAACGTTAAATAGTCACTGTGAATAATTCGATCGCTGACAGTCTATGCAGCTAATATATCTTCCTCGGGCACTTGCTATTATATTTCATGTAGATTTGGACTACTGTGGTCCGTTTTACAGTTTCTGAAGAGTTTAAGTGCACCTTCGTCGATTACACTTAACTTTCTGATGGTGCGGTCGAAGTCCTTCTGTGAGGTAGCTTCTGGTACACCTTTGTCGTTGTGTAGTTGGGTTCCCTTGCCACGCTGTGGGGTCTGACAGGGTGTTTTTCAAGGTAGCTCTTTCCGACTTGTGCGGTAGAGGCTCCTCAACCAACTAGTCGTTTCTGTGGAGTGGGGTGCACAGGATAGCTCGGGATAGCTCGCCTGCTCGTCTGTAATATAAGAGACGAAATTCTGCACAACCCTGAATAATCGGTTTGTGCAGAGCGTCTCACTGAAAGCCAAAGTAGCCCTCAGTGATAGCTCCACATCTCTATACATAAGCGACGAACATTCTGCTACTTCCGGGGTCCACTGGAATATCAACTCTAAATTCCTATACATACATAAATATCAATCGTGTCTAACTATACACATACAGAATTAATAATATTATAAACATTCAGGGGTACAGCCACTGGTCTGCAAACATACATATAAGTTAAACAACAGTGGTTCCGTACGGGATACAACATGGCGGCGCAACCGGTTGTGTTTCGCCTCGTGTTCGGCTGTTCCACGTGTTACGGCAAATTCGGATTAATAATTCACATTTATGCATAGCAAATTCTTCAAACATAATTTCAACAATAATATAAATATATCACGATGAAACAGAAGGGTGTTCATTTACCTGTTTGACAAGTTCAGGCCCGTGATGACTTGAGAGAATTCTAAGATTCCTAAGTCCTGCTTCCTGGTCTATGAGTGAAGATAGTTCTCTGCTAGCTATTTAGATGTTACTTCTTCCTCGTCTCACACACGACTGATTCAAACTGTGTTAGGATTTGACACAGTCAGAACTGCTCCAACCGCTTAGCTTGCTGCTGATTGGTTAAAACGGTCAGATTCAAAGCTCAAGTGCTGACTCACTGCGATGTGGGTGGCTAGCTCGCTGTGTATGGCCGGCTGTGTTCCTTAATTGCTGCTGTGTAATTTACTGACTCTCTACTGTTACAAAAACTACACAAGGCTGAATAGTCACTGGGCAGGGTAAAACGGCTCGGTTCATGACAGGCTCCCTCAACTGAAAAAAGGCGATGACTACTGGATTCGACCTTTTTCTACTACAGAGCCTAGTTTAACGCTGCACTATCCTAGGTTCCTATTTACAAACTAATTAAGTTGCTCTACCTGAGCTGCAATGCTGTGCCAGGTAGCTATGGACACTAGTGACAGGGTATTACTGGGCGGGGACGAATTCTGGTGCTGTGGCCCTTAGTTGTGTTGGGTGGGCGACAGCTGCTGTGTCCTCCACGAGATGGCGACTGAGGTAGTCGGCTCCGTGGTTCTCTTTGCCGGGGATGTACTCGATTTGGAATGAGTATGCCTGAAGGGTGAGTGCCCATCTCATCAGGCGAGAGTTCAAAGACTTGGAGGCTGCCAGGAACGATAGTGGTTGGTGGTCCACCTGAACTGTGAAGTGGGTCCCATACAGGTGGAGTTGGAATTTCTGTATGGCCCAGACTAGTCCAAGACATTCTTTCTCCGACGTGGCGTAGTGGGTCTCGGCGGGTCTCAATTTTCTGCTGGCGTAGGCGACAGGGAATAGCGTCTCTGCATTCTTGGGGTCGCGCTGTAGCAGTACTGCTCCGAGGCCTAAGTCGCTTGCATCGGTGCGAAGAACGAATGGCTGAGTCAAATCGGGTAGGTGGAGTACTGGCGCCGATGTCATTCTGTCCTTGAGTGTTTGGAATGCTGTCTCGCATTCGGCTGTCCATACTACTTTGTCCGGGGCGATTTTCCGGGTTCCATTTGTCAGTGGTACGGCGATGCTGTTGTAGTTGGGGATGAATTTCTGGTAGAAGCCGCAGAGTCCTAGAAACGACTGCACCTCCTTTTTGGTCTTGGGCCTAGGAGCGTCGAGTAGGCGTTTCACTGTCTTTTCTACCGGTCGCAGGCTTCCTTGACTTATGGTGTGTCCCAGAAATTCTAGTTCTGTGAATCCAATCTGACATTTGGTGGGTCTTGCCGTCAATCCCGTGTCTCTGAGGCGGGCGAGTAGTTGTTGTAGGAGCGTGACATGTTCCTCCCACGTAGGTGTAGCGATGAGGATGTCGTCCATAAACGAATGTAGGTGCTCGCTGCTCAGGGGTGCCAGGAGTTTTCGCATCATTGCGCTGAAGATGCTGGGTGCGTTGTGGAGTCCGAATGGAAGCACGTTGAATTCGAAGTGTCCTTCCATAGTGCTGAAAGCTAGGTACCTTCGGACTTGTGGTTGTACTGGTATCTGGTAGTATCCTTTGCTGAGGTCGATGCGTGAGAAGTACTTTGCTCGCTGTAGCTTGGCAAATAGGTCTGTCTGGTCCGGGAGTGGCTCTGGCTGGAACTGCGTTACGGCATTCAGGAGTCTGAAGTCGATGCACAGTCGATGCTCTCCGTTGGGTTTTCGCAACAATACCGTGCCTGCGCTGTAGGGTGAGGTAGACTCTGAGATGATTCCGGCTGCCAGTAAGGTGTCTATCTCTTCCTTGATGGCTCGCTGCTGAGACAGTGGCATCGGGTAGAGCTTCTGGCGGACGGGTGTTGGGTCGGTCACCGTTAAGGTTACTTCGACGAGGTCTGTCCTCCCTGGTCGGTCTGTGAGCACAGTCTGATGTTGTCGAATGACCTGTAGTACTTGCTGTTGCTGCTTAGCGGCTAGGTCTCCGTTGAGTATCACGTCTTTGTAGGTTTCTTTGGAGTGCAGGGGATACTCTACTGCATTGGTCTCCATGCTTTCTCCTTCTTCCGCGATGGCGATGGCTAACAAGTTGTGAGTGCTGGGGGTCGCTGGTCGGTCCGTATACTTCTTGAGGAGATTGATGTGGTGGTATCGGGCTCTCCCGTTCACCTCTACTTGGTAGACTGTCTTGGATTTTTTGGCAGTCACCCGGTACGGTCCTCTCCAAGCGATGTCCAGCTTGTTGGTTCCACTTGGAAGTAAGAGTAGCACTTGATCGCCGACTTGCAGTTCTCGGTCCTTCGCGTGGCGGTTGTAGTACTTCGCCTGACGGGCTCTTGCCTTCTTCAGTGCTTCACCAGCTTTCTTCCACGTTGCTTTGAGGGTTTCCTGCAGGTCTGCGACGTACTTGGTGGCACCTCTTGGTGTGTCGTCTATCTTGGCTTCCGTCCAACTTCTGCGTAGGGCTTCTAGCGGTCCTGCTAGAGGTCTGCCGCATAGCAATGTTGACGGGGTGTAGCCTGTGGCTGCATGGGGCGTTTCTCTATATGCGAACAGTGCCGCATTCACGTAGGTGTCCCACGCTTCTGGATTGTCGTCGGCGACTTTCCTGAGTATGGTGAGAAGGGTTCCATTCAGTCTTTCTACTTGTCCGTTGCTGGCTGGGTGGTATGGTGGTGTGCGAATGTGATGAACTTGTATCAACTCGAACACGTCTTGCATCAGGCGGCCGGTGAACTGAGATCCGTTGTCCGTTCTAATGCTGTCCGGGAATCCGACTCTGGTAAAGATGGCGATGAGTGCATCTGCAATCTTCTTGGTGTCGATCGCTGGCAACGGGACTGCTTCGCACCACATCGTACATGCGTCGACGAGTGTGAGTAGAATTGAATCTGTTCCGCTTCTTGGTCATGGGCAGTGGTCCTACTATGTCTATTGAGACTTGCTGGAATGGTACGCCGACTACTACCGATGGTCCTAAGGTAACTGGTACGGTGTGATGTCGCGGGGAATATCGTTGACATTGGTGGCAAGATTTCACGTAGCGCTTGACATCCTCCGTGATTCCTGGCCAATAGTAGTGTGCGCTGATTCTCTGCACTGTGGCTCCAATTCCCATGTGTCCGCTGAGTGGCATGCTGTGGCCTAATTCTAGTACTTGGGCTCGAAGGGTGGCTGGTAGTACTAGTTGGGTGTGATCTCCATCTCCTTGTCGATGTAGAACTCCCTCTTCCATGTAGAAGTCTCCCTTGTGCGGGGGTGTGTGCGCCTTGGGTAGCTTCTGGAAGCACTTCGCTATCGAGGTGTCTTCTTTCTGTGCTGTTTTGATCTCTTCGAGTCCTGGGTTCGGAGCGAACTCGGGCTGGGGTGGTTGGGTTTTAGCTTGGGCCCTGGTTTGCACTGCAGCTATCTCTACAGTTTTGGGGGGGCGTGCCTAAGAACACATACCTACAACCTAGCACTAGATCATACAGGGGTTTCTGTAAAACAGCTGCTTGGATTCGTCCTGTGACGTACCTACTCTCTACTTCGATCCATGCTATTGGGCAAGTAGTCGTCGGTTTCGTCAAGTCTGCTCCTTGTAAGTCGACTGTCTTGTCTGTCAAGTCCGCGCGCGATACAAGAGATTCGCTAACTATCGCGTCGTATGATAGACCTGTGTCATACAGACAGCTCGCTTCTTTTCCGTTGACCTTGACCGTGTCTGTCACCGATGGGTGATCTCCGATTGTGTGTGGCTTGTTACCGCTGCTTTGAGTTAGAACTCTGTGCGCTGGCCGGCTTTCGCGCTCTTCCCTACGTTGTGCGGCCAACTTGAAACATTCTGCGGTGGAGTGATTGTTTCTGTTGCAGAACGAACAATACCGTCTCTGTTCTGCGGGACCTCTTTTCCCGAATTCCGTGTTGGGTCCTTTATTTTGCCCAGGTCTGGGGTTATTCGGCTTATTCGCGGTGCGCTCTTCCCGGTTAGGGCTTCGTTTCTGTGCCTCTTTCCCGTTAGGCTTTAGGTCTCGCCTGAAGCTCTTGGCTTCTCCGTGTGCGGCCACGTACCTATCTGCGACCTTGACCAGATCTTCTAGTCTTTCCGCGCCCTGCTCTACTGAGAATGTTCTCAGCTCGGGGGTCATGGTTTCCCGTAGCTGTTCCCATACTAACAGTTCTGTCAGTCCATCATACGTCTTAGCCGTGGCTGACTGGCTAATCCACTTATCTAGCATTGTGGACAATCGATCCGCGAACTGCGCATAGCTCTCTCCTTTCACTCTCCGATTGGTGCGGAATTTTTGCCGGTAGCATTCTCCTGTTAGTTCGAATCCCGTTAGGAGTGCCTCTTTTACTTTGTGATAGTCAGTCACTCTGTCAGTCGGTAGCTTACTGTAGATGTCATAAGCCTTTCCTCTAAGTCCTTGACTAAGCTTGAAAGACCAATGAGTGGGATCTAGTTTATACTCTGTTGCTAGACGCTCAAACCTAGTCAGATAGAGATCTAGACCTTCTTCTCTCTCATTGAATGTTCCCAGTGGAAATGACATTCCTTGTACAGGGTTGGATGCTACCTCTAGCTGATCTGAGTGGGAAGGGGTTGAGGAAGAACTTGAAGCTCCTGATCCCAATCTCCTTAGCTCTAACTCATGCTGTCTTTCTTTTTCCTTTTCTTCCCTCTCTTTTTCTTTTTCTGCCCGCTCTTTTTCTTTTTCTGCCCGCTCATAATCCCACCTCCTAATTTCTGCTTCTCTCTCCGCTTCTAACTTCTTTGCCTCTCTCTCTGCTGCTCTCTCTGCCTTAGCCTCCTGTTTCTCTACCTCTGCATTGATATACGCAATTAGGTCTCCCCCTGCTAAGTGTAAAGCTTCCCCTAATTCCTTGAAGCGCAATCTCAAGGCCACTGGGTCCGACATTGTCAAACGTGTCTATGAACAACCTCTGAATCACGTGGAATACCAAAACACTAGCAATATTGCAATTCAATAACAACAATGCAAAGACAATCAAATTCGTAATCAATAATAGAATAAAACAAGAGTCAAATGGCATACAACAGTTATTTAAGCAAAACCTGCAAAAGAACAATGCAACATACAGGCACAAAAATATTTGAAGCAAAAAAGTTTTTAAGTAAAGAATAGTGCACCAAACTGATCAGTGTTATACCCTTACACTATTCTAAGTTATTCTACTACTACTACTGTTATCTAATTTTATTGTACTTAGGTCCGGTTATACCCAATTCCTATTATACACAGATCCTAGCTAGGCTCGCCAATTAAAGTGTCACGTGGGTTTATGGGTTTTAGGGCTCTGCACAATGGAATGATGTAAACCTCACGCTTTATCCTATGGTAACTGCTAGTTAAGTCACCCTGTGGATTACTATAATAAATTTATTTATTTCGCTCGGTCTGTGTAAAGGCTGGGTTATAGGGATAGATAGAAATATGGTAAAAGATTACTGTCACACTAGCTTTCACACGGCTATGAATCATATGTAGTCCAGCCACTTGATAACAGTTAAACATCACACATTTATTTCTTCCACTCTATACAAGATTCTCTAAGTACTAATCTACCTTAAACGTTAAATAGTCACTGTGAATAATTCGATCGCTGACAGTCTATGCAGCTAATATATCTTCCTCGGGCACTTGCTATTATATTTCATGTAGATTTGGACTACTGTGGTCCGTTTTACAGTTTCTGAAGAGTTTAAGTGCACCTTCGTCGATTACACTTAACTTTCTGATGGTGCGGTCGAAGTCCTTCTGTGAGGTAGCTTCTGGTACACCTTTGTCGTTGTGTAGTTGGGTTCCCTTGCCACGCTGTGGGGTCTGACAGGGTGTTTTTCAAGGTAGCTCTTTCCGACTTGTGCGGTAGAGGCTCCTCAACCAACTAGTCGTTTCTGTGGAGTGGGGTGCACAGGATAGCTCGGGATAGCTCGCCTGCTCGTCTGTAATATAAGAGACGAAATTCTGCACAACCCTGAATAATCGGTTTGTGCAGAGCGTCTCACTGAAAGCCAAAGTAGCCCTCAGTGATAGCTCCACATCTCTATACATAAGCGACGAACATTCTGCTACTTCCTGGGTCCACTGGAATATCAACTCTAAATTCCTATACATACATAAATATCAATCGTGTCTAACTATACACATACAGAATTAATAATATTATAAACATTCAGGGGTACAGCCACTGGTCTGCAAACATACATATAAGTTAAACAACAGTGGTTCCGTACGGGATACAACATGGCGGCGCAACCGGTCGTGTTTCGCCTCGTGTTCGGCTGTTCCACGTGTTACGGCAAATTCGGATTAATAATTCACATTTATGCATAGCAAATTCTTCAAACATAATTTCAACAATAATATAAATATATCACGATGAAACAGAAGGGTGTTCATTTACCTGTTTGACAAGTTCAGGCCCGTGATGACTTGAGAGAATTCTAAGATTCCTAAGTCCTGCTTCCTGGTCTATGAGTGAAGATAGTTCTCTGCTAGCTATTTAGATGTTACTTCTTCCTCGTCTCACACACGACTGATTCAAACTGTGTTAGGATTTGACACAGTCAGAACTGCTCCAACCGCTTAGCTTGCTGCTGATTGGTTAAAACGGTCAGATTCAAAGCTCAAGTGCTGACTCACTGCGATGTGGGTGGCTAGCTCGCTGTGTATGGCCGGCTGTGTTCCTTAATTGCTGCTGTGTAATTTACTGACTCTCTACTGTTACAAAAACTACACAAGGCTGAATAGTCACTGGGCAGGGTAAAACGGCTCGGTTCATGACAAAACTTTATACGACTCCGTGCCTTGTGGCTGTTTGAACGGGTTGCGTGGATAAACGAATCTGGGCTACACTCATCAGTACTTCAGCATTCCTCCTTTTAGTCAACTCACTCACACGAAGTAAGCTTACTAGGCCAGCAGAACAAGCAAACAGGTTGATAGATCTATCTCTGAATCAAGTTCTAAGGCAGTTTTCAACGTTCAACATTAACACATGACTTTTTTCAGTTCCAATATCCAGATTACAGTGATTTGGCACGAGAAATCTTTTTCTCCTCCTCCTTCTCCTTCTTCTTCCTCTCCTCCTCCTCCTTCTTCTTCTTTTTTTTCTTCAGCCTACTTACTAAACACGCTCCATGAACATAAACCGTAAAGGATGACGCTATATTATGTCATCATCATCATCATCATCATCATCATCATCATCATCATCATCATCATCATCATCATCATCATCATCATCATCATCATCATCATCATCATCATCATCCTCATCCCATCACATCATCATCATCATCATCATCATCATCATCATCATCATCATCATCATCATTGTCACCGTCATCGTCACCAGCTTCATCTTTCTGGCATTTGTGTATACTTCTTACAAGAAAATGGGGTCGCTGTGCTGCCTCATTTCCTTATGTCTCGTAAGCTTCAGTTAGTGATCCTGTGTAAACCAGCGCCTTGAGCAGCTTTTGAGCTTGAAAAAGCGCTATATAAGAAGGATAACATATAATAAAATACCATACAGGAATGATAGACTAGTCTTGCCCACCCTTTGCCTTGTACCAAGTGTCAGACTGCATGACGGACCAGAAGCGTTTAATAGAGTTTCATTGTACATTGTAAGCCTAGACGCGCATGAGCTCTTTATCAATAAAGTCACGGGGATGTAAAACCAGCCTAGGCTCTTCAGTTTAAACCCACAAAACACAGAGAGTCAAGTTTCACAAATGCGTGATGGATGGGGTATGGCCGGTCGTCTTTGCACAGGAGGCTTTTAAATTCCGCTGCAACGCAAATACGCACAGAAAGATAACAGAACCCAGAAGAGTGATGGATGCTTTTGACAAAAACGTTTTGTGTGATAGCAGAGTAATAATACTACTAGGATGGTTGTTTAGTACCTCCATATTGAAAATGGCTGATATCTTTTGTAAATAGAATTGCACTTGAATGAAACAAAAAAAAATCGTAAATTAGATCCTTACAGTTGTAGAACTTATTATGGCGGATCTCCCAGTTTCATTTCGAGTGGGGCCGGGTAGCTCAGTTGGTAAGAGCGTCTTGCTAGTAATCGAAAGGTCGCTGGTTCGAATCCCGGATTGGTCAACGTGTGATCATATTATTTTCCCCTTTACCAACAACTGGCCCGCTGGTGTCAGTATAAATCGGTCCAGTAGTCACCTATATGCGAAATTGTCGTGTGACTATAATCTACAAACAACTTCATTTCACAGTGACCAGTGCCTCCCATAATGGCCGTCGCCTCACTCTACGGGAGCGAATTCCCCCGACCTAAGTAATAATAATAATAATAATAATAATAATAATAATAATAATAATAATAATAAAAAGATATTTATATAGCGCTTTTTCCCAATGAACAACGTCAGTTCAAAGAGCAGTACTCACGCATTCATTCTAAACATCCGGCTTCATACCAAATAAAATCAGACACTTGCTAACGAATAAGAGGCGAGGGAGGGAGGGAGGAGGGGAAGAGCTAAGGATGGGTGATGTGGTGGGTGGATGGTCTGAATCAAAACAAAACTAAGTTCATCAGATACAAGACCACATTGTCAGGTGATGGGCCATATTGGGCTCACACCGTCTTTTGCGAGATGAAATCACAAAGATCAAAGGTTGTTAAGTCATTTTTGAATAAGGAGTTGCTTGTCAAACAATCCTGTACAGTCATCAGCAGCGTAATGTTAAAAGCAGACATGACTAGTGAGATATTAACCTGAGATAAAGTACTTAAAAAAGCAACTCATTCCCTCTCTCCAGTTCGGTGTACATACATGTTTTTTTTAAAAAATATTACAGATTTAATTATTTTGCATGTTTGTGTATGTTATTTTATCCATGTGATGTTGCCCTTAAGGGGTCTTTTGTGGAATACATTTGCCTTGCCCAGCCTTTCCTTGCCTTACAAAGACTGACTGCTGCGTTTGAAAATAGTTATTTCAACGTAGGCGCATATTATATTCCTACATGATGTAAATATCTGGTATCTTCAAAACAAAAAACAAACAAAACAAAAAAAGATGAAGGACTGATCATTTCATGATGTTGTTTGACTGTTGCTTCAACGCGAGTAGGAATATAAGACCTACACTATGGGTACTAGAGGATCACGCAATTCTTTTCATTATTTCATTTAGTGATGTTGGTGATGATTATGGGGAAGGTGGTGGAGATGGTGAAGATGAGAATGATGATGGTGAAGATGATGGTGAAGATGATGTTGGTGGTGATGGTGGTGAAGATGATGATGAGGAAGATGATGAACTTACGCGATTTTTGTACGTCTTTTCAGGACACCGAGGGTTTTGTACGGATACTCCGGTGTGCTCCCTCCGTTCAATAATGGTATTGGATGCCTATCCTATCATATACCGTAATTCGGAAGTCTTTGGGGCACCACAGATCCAGCGTGCTTCATCTTTCTCTTTTCTCAGCAACCCTGATGGCTTCGCTCAGTGTCAAGCCAGTCCATTCTCGAAGATTGTCCTCCCACCTCTTTTTATGTCTTATCACATTCTTTCTTCTTGCACCGTGCCATGCAGGATGGTCTTTGCAAGACCTGATGCTCTAATGATGTGGCCATACTATCGGAGTTTCCGTTTCTTCACCACTGTGAGCATGTCATCGAGTTGTCCAATGGCTTGTGTGATGGTCTGTCGGACTTCACCGTTGGTGATGTGCTAGGTATAAGAAATGCCCAGAAGTCTTCTGTAGCACCTCATCTCCATGCTTTGTATTCTTCGTTATAGGTCCATGTTTCGCAAGAGTATAGGAGATGACAAGGGAGCGCAGCAACATTATCTTGGAGAGTAGACTGATGGTCCTGTCTTTCCCAATGGTCTTCAATCTTGTGAGGGCAGCAGTTGTTTGTGCGATCCTGGAGAGGACTTCCTGTCTGGACAATTGCTCTTAAATATTTGAAGCTGTGCACTGTGTTGAGGGATTGGTCTTGGACTTTGATGTCCTTGTTGATGCCATTGGTGTTGTTGGTCATCATTTTGGTCTTCTCTGCACTTATTTCC
>CM072511.1:157222871-157241993 GCA_036898135.1 Oncomelania hupensis
AAGGTGTAGTCTGACGGGAAGTGAAACAGAAGCAAAACAGCCAGTAAATCACGAAAAGTCGTAGTTTTGACTATGTTTATCGTGTGACTAGACCTAAAGCATAACAGCAGCAAAGCGCCGAAGTGAAGCAAAGCCGATGCTTTCAGTTTAGAGCGTGCTCTAAAATTGTGGGTTGTTTCGCTGAAGCATTTGATTGCCAGCCAATCAGAAGAGCCGACGTACGAAAACGAGGTTGTTATCATTTCAGCGATCATGGCGGCATCAAAAGCTACTGGGCCATTAGCAAATCTGAAACAAGACGTTACGTTTTATTCTCATCGATCTAATTCAAAGCCACGAGGCATTATGGAATGTTAAATGTCAAAATTACAGAAACCAAACCCTGAAAAAGGCCTCATGGACTTCTGTGAGGGTCAACCTGACGGAAAGAAACTGGGATCGTATGCAACTTATTGCGCATTGCTTCCACGCAGACTGCTTATGCAAAACGTCTCATCGTATGACCGGTTCACAAAGCAAAGCATTATAAACGCAGTTATTTTTAGGTGCTTCTAGAAGCAGATGCTTTGCTTTGTTTACCGCTTTGCTTCTGTTTCACTTCACGTCAGACCGCACCTTAACGGTAGCAAGTCGATGCTTCGAGCGGTTTGAGCTAAAACCCTGCATTAGCAGGCACCTAGAGCAGCTCTTGAGCTAAAGAAGTGCTAAATAAGAACGATTAAATAAATAAATAAAATAAATAAAGGACCGTGTTTAGTCATATTCGACTTACTTGTTTTAGTCTGTTCCGGTCCACTTCGATTGAGGTAAGCTCCGGACTTATAAAGCTGAACCACTTTCTCCATGCGACTGACCAGGTCCTTAGTGGTCAGGGAGCACGTCTGAAAAGCTTTGACCACCCGGTCAACCAGGGGCCGGAGACCTGGGGGCGCGCCGTGGGGCAGAAGAAAGGTAGTAAAATGTCGACCGGCGTTGAACATGTTACGATATTCGTTGTAACCTTGACAACGCCCCATGACGCAGCGCAGTCTGCACAAAGAAAGAAGGAAAGAAAGAAAGAAAGAAAAACAAAGTGTCGTTATTGTATTTTATTTCATTCTTACGAAGAAAAGATGCTGCGCGTGGAAAGAGACGTAAGAACACAAAACATAACATTATGGAGGACTGCAGGTTGGTAAAAATCCTAATTTTCTCGAAAAAACTAATTGCAACTCGAAAATTTCAAATAATAAAACACACACACATCCACACACACACACACACACTCACACACACACGCGCACACCGTTAACATTTAGTAGGCCTAATACTATAAAATAAACAAAACAACCCCACTAATTACATCGCTTTAAAACAGAGAATTGACACATGTCAACGAACTCAAGAATCCTAAACTGACCCGAACGAAAAAATATGTTCAATATGTCAGTGCGCATCAAGCAGCAAGACCATGTTTTCGGCCAGCGTGTCAGTCAGTCTGTAGGTCTGTGGACCCATTGTAAAATCAACGTCAGATCATTAAATATGCACTGTTTGCTCGCCTTCATGTAGGTGTGGTCGTGTTTCATACCCTGCACAAGGTAACATTCATATTCATGCATTCAAACAATCAGCCCAAAAATAAAGATAAAACCTACTTTTTCGTGAAATTGGCGGATGAGAAATGGAGGTTGCATTCGGAATCGGCGGAGCATTTGGGTTCCTCGAAACCTGCGTCATCTACGTCTGACAACTTGAGAGCCCCGTTCACCAAGACGAACTGCTGACGCCGGAAGTCGTTCATCACCAAGGCGCCGCGCGCCGACTGCGACAGGAAGTGCAGAAGTCTCGTCAGGTCATACGAGATCTGCACACACCGGAAATTAACCACGGGAAATTAAAAACCAGGAACAGGAAACGGGGGAAAGGGAACGAACAACATTGCAAGAAGAAAAAGGAAATGCAGAGAGAATGCAGCAATGAGTTAACCACTGAAGGAGAAGAGAAACTGTGTGTGTGTGTGTGTGTGTGTGTGTGTGTAGGTGTGTGTGTTTGTGTGTGAGTGTGTGTGTGTGTATGACGTGCATCGTTTGTCAGAGAGAATATTGCACATTAATAAAGAGGCAAATAAGCGTTAATTACTATACAGATTTTGGATTTTGAAACTTAAAAGTGTATTCAGAGAAATTGAGAAGAGCCTGATAATTAAAAGGCGACACAAGACAGAATATCACTATGAGAAAATCGAGCAGTTAATATTATTCCGCTGTTAAATTAAAAATCATAACCTACGTCGAATAACGGAAGGGCATTAAAAATTTATTCAAATAGCTTCCAATCTGATCCCGTGTTAGATTTATGAGCCCGTGACAATGGCAGAACTCGATATCACATCTCATTTCCCATTTATTATTTCTCTTTGGAATTGGACTCCGAATTGGGCACGCGGCACTTCCGTCCCCCGCGCTCTTTGTCATACACACACACACCCACACACACCCACACACAACCGTCCCCTCCTCTCCCTTCACACACAAACACACCCACGAAAATGGAACTTTCAAATTTTCCAAACAAACGCTACAAAATCCCCCGATGTGTCAAATGGCCCAAAAAAACAACAACTGCGAAAAGCCACTCAAAGCCTCCAAATTTACGAGAGGAAAATGCAGCGAAAGTAAAATAAAAAACACTGGGAACAGGCTATTCCTGTATTAAAGTGGGTTTAAAGCCAAGGTCATTTTTTTCTTGCAAGCTTTTACACTAACTATAATATGATCTTTAAAAAGTTTTATAATCCACGTTATTCCAGTAGAAACTCTCCGATAAGCGTGTACACAAATACAAACTTTGCAGCTAGCTTCCCTCTGGTCGTTGCCGAAAATTGCCGATGTTTCACAGCGGAACCATCTGATTGAAGGCAATAACTCTATTGGAGTTAATGGCTACTTGCGGTGTACGTATAAGCGCTGTGTTGGATGACCTACTACGTGTGCGAAAGAGTTTGAAGCTTTATGCAGTCAGTGGTATGATACTCCGTAGACTAGGGCCAAACTGTAAGTGCCTGTATCGTCCACATGGCGTGGTTGCAAAGGTGGCTATAATTCAAATAATGATAACATCTTTCTCTGTTCTCAGCAACCCGTATGGCTTCGCTCAGTTTCAAGCCAGTCCATTCTCGAATGTTATTCTCCCACCTCTTTCCCTGTCTTCGTCTTCTTCTGCCTCCTTGCACCGTGCCTTGCATTATGGTTTTGCAAGGCCTGATGCTCTGGTGACGTGGCCGTACCATCGAAGTTTCCGTTTCTTCACCACTGTGAGCATGTCATCGTGTTGTCCAGTAGCTTGTGTGATGGTCTGTCGGACTTAGATGTTGGTCACGTGCTGAGTATAGGAAATACCCAGAAATCTTCTGTAGCACCTAATCTCCATGCCTTGTATTCTTCGTTGTAGATCTGCTGTAAGGGGCCATGTTTCGCAAGCGTATGATACAGATGACAAGGGAGCGCAGCAGTCTTACATACATACATACATTATACTTGATAAAAGCTTTAATAAAACCGAAAATTTGTGCTTTCTCCTTGAGAGTTTGTAGTTATTGTTTTTTAAATTTATTCTTTTATTATTTAAAAAAAATGTCTAACCATGAATATATGCACATAGTTATTTCTTAGAGTAATTAGACCCATTTTTTCTAACAATTCATTTAATTTTATTTTTATTCTCGCATTTTGATCTTGAGTTCAGACTCTCTTAAACAGGAAGGAAACAGTGGTTAAAAACCGAGAAAGGCAATTACTGTATTAAACTTAAAAGCTAGGAAGCATCCCATACATCAAGATAGCTTTCAATCGTCCTTAAGTGGCCAGCTACACGGGAACGGAAAGGCTCCCTGTCATCCGATACTGTTTTATGGAGGCAAAAGTGTTGACAGCCGATCAATCAGCAGAGAGAGAAAGCTTTTGTTTTTCCAAGAAGGTTTGATGAAAGAGGGCTATGATAACCTTACGGTCTTACAACACCCCACCACGTGCACGCACGCACGCACGCACTCACGCACGCACACACACACCCATACTTGCAATACATCACAACTGGGTTTATTTAAGAATGTAGGAATCGAAAAGTTCAAAACTTCTTCTAAAAACGTAAGAATCTAATGCAAATTTGGCTCTTTCCGTCTAAAAAGTTGACCTAGTTCGTCTATAGGCGACGAAATAGGTCGAATTTTCTTCAAAATTTCTCCGAAAATGGACTGTATTTTCTCCGTCCCGGATAGAGCACTCCTGTGTACTTAAAACACTCTCATGCACTACAACTGCACTCCCATGCACTAAAAGAGCACTCCCGCGCACTTAGAAAAAAGTGGGGTCCTGGAAAAAAAAGTGGGTTCCAAGCAAATGAACCCATTTGTTACTAAGAAAGACAAGATCTGCTACCCATTTGTGCGCTTTTGTGGGTACACACACACACACACACACACATTTTGATAATTTATAGGGGGTAGCCTCGTGGCGCAGTGGATTAGTCACGTACGAGACTATTCAGGTCACCGAGGATTTTCTCCGGGTACACCGGTTCCTCCTCCCACCTTTCAACAATGGTATTGGATGCGGTTAATGTAAAATACAACAAATAAAAATTCGATTTCCTTTCCGTCTTCTAATAGCGACTTGCCTTTACACCACATGTTTGAGCGATGAATGTGTGTTTTTTATTGTGTAAGTAAAAGTGTCTGTAACTTGTGAGCGTGTATGTTGATTTCAGATCGCCGCTCTTTTAGTCTGATTTAGGAATAAGGCGCGTATAGCATCCATTATTATTCAGGGGTCCAAACACCTGACTTAAAAAAAAAAAGAGGAAAATTTATATAAGAGCGGAGGGAGGAAGGGGGGGGGGGGGGGTTACAGATTCAGCGAGGGTCTAGGGGGGTCCGTGGGCATGCTCCCCGGAAATTTTTTTTTCCAAGGATGCAAAATGGTGCAATCTGAACCTTGAAAAAAGCCATTTGTGATGGTCTGGGACTTTGAGCTTTTGAACAATTGAACTGACAAACTCTGGGGTACAAAAATTATCCTCTGCCCCTCCCTTAACAAAAAAACCACACACACAAACATTTATTTATCAGCAGACATGTTTTGTATAGCCTATTATTATTCACCACTTTTTGTTGATCGTTAACGGTATAAAGCTTTACCTTGTAGTTTATGAACATCACCGCCCTGCTTTCACTTTCAGTCTTGCTGCACTAGGTTCCTCGGCATTAGTACCATTTGTGAATTGTATCTTCTGGCAAAACAGTTCACTGCCTCTTTGTCATGAATTGGCTAGTTTTAACTCTGCCCAGTGACTATTTAGCCATGTGTAGTACTTGTAACTTTAGAAGTTAGACTATAACACAGCAGCAATTAAATTACACAGCAGACCACACACCGCGAGCCCGACCCACGCTAGCGCAGTGACTCAGCACTTGAGCTTTGAATCGGACCGTTTTAAACCAATCAGAGCAGGCTCAGTGGGTAGAGCAGTTTGACTGTGTCAGATCTTAGCGCAGTTTGAATCAGTCGTGTGTGAGACGAGGTAGAGTCAACATCTCCACAGCTAGAGAAATCTCTACACTCATAGACCAGGAAGCAGGACTTTGAAATCTTAGAATTCTCTCAAGTCATCACGGGCCTGAACTTGTCAAACAGGTAAATGAACACCCTTCTGTTTCATCGTGATATATTTATATTATTGTTGAAATTATGTTTGTGGAATTTGCTATGCATAAATGTGAATTGTTAATCCGAATTTGCCGTACCACGTGGAAGAGCCGACCACGAGCCGAAACACGACCGGTTGCGCCGCCATGTTGTATCCCGTACGGAACCACTGTTGTTTAACTTAGATGTATGTTTGCAGACCAGTGGCTGTACCACTGAATGTTTATATTATTATTAATTCTGTATGTGTATAGTTAGACACGATTGATATTTATGTATGTATAGGAATTTAGAGTGAGATTCCAGTGGAACCCGGAAGTAGCAGAATGTTCGTCGCTTATGTATAGAGATGTGGAGCTATCACTGAGGGCTACTTTGGCTTTCAGTGAGACGCTCTGCACAAACCGATTATTCAGGGTTGTGCAGAATTTCGTCTCTTATATTACAGACGAGCAGGCGAGCTATCCCGAGCTATCCCGAGCTATCCTGTGCACCCCACTCCACAGAAACGACTAGTTGGTTGAGGAGACTCTACCGCACCAGACGGAAAGAGCTGCCTTGGAAAACTCCCTGTCAGACCCCACAGCGTGGCAAGGGACACGTGACACATTAATTGGCGAGCCTAGCTAGGATCTGTGTAATAGGAATTGGGTATAACCGGACCTAAGTACAATAAAATTAGATAACAGTAGAAGTAGAATAACTTAGAATAGTGTAAGGGTATAACATTGACTCAGTTTGGGTGCACTATTCTTTAGTTAAAAACTTTTTTGCTTCAAATATTTTTGTGCCTGTATGTTGCATTGTTCTTTTGCAGGTTTTGCTTAAATAACTGTTGTATGCCATTTGACTCTTGTTTTATTCTATTATTGATTGAGAAGTTTATGGTCTTTGCATTGTTTTTATTGAATTGCAATATTGCTAGTGTTTTGGTATTCCACGTGATTCAGAGGTTGTTCATAGACACGTTTGGCAATATCGGACCCAGTGGCCTTGAGATTGCGTTTCAAGGAACTAGGAGAAGCTTTACACTTAGCAGGGGGAGACCTAATTGCGTATATAAATGCAGAGGTAGAGAAACAGGAGGCTAAGGCAGAGAGAGCAGAGAGAGAGAACAGAAGAAACTCGAAGCAGAACAGAGAAAAGCAGAACTAGAAGCAGAGCAAAAAGAAATTAGCATTAGAAGCAGAGCAAAAGAAAGCAGAGTTAGAAGCAGCAAGAGAGCAGAAGAAATTAGAGATAGAAGCAGAACAGAAGAAGGTTAGCAGCAGAGAGAGAAGCAGAAGTTAGGAAATGGGAGTATGAGAGGGCAGAAAAAGAAAAAGAGAGGGAAGAAAAGGAAAAAGAAAGACAGCATGAGTTAGAGCTAAGAAGATTGGGATCAGGAGCTTCAAGTTCTTCCTCAACCCCTTCCCACTCAGATCAGCTAGAGGTAGCATCCAACCCTGTACAAGGAATGTCATTTCCACTGGGAACATTCAATGAGAGAGAAGAAGGTCTAGATCTCTATCTGACTAGGTTTGAGCGTCTAGCAACAGAGTACAAACTAGATCCCACTCATTGGTCTTTTAAGCTTAGTCAAGGGCTTAGAGGAAAGGCTTATGACATCTACAGTAAGCTACCGACTGACAGAGTGACTGACTATCACAAAGTAAAAGAGGCACTCCTAACGGGATTCGAACTAACAGGAGAATGCTACCGGCAAAAATTCCGCACCAATCGGAGAGTGAAAGGAGAGAGCTATGCGCAGTTCGCGGATCGGTTGTCCACAATGCTGGATAAGTGGATTAGCCAGTCAGCCACGGCTAAGACGTATGATGGACTGACAGAACTGTTAGTATGGGAACAGCTACGGGAAACCATGACCCCCGAGCTGAGGACATTCTCAGTAGAGCAGGGCGCGGAAAGACTGGAAGATCTGGTCAAGGTCGCAGATAGGTACGTGGCCGCCCACGGAGAAGCCAAGAGCTTCAGGCGAGACCTAAAGCCTAACGGGAAAGAGGCACAGAAACGAAGCCCTAACCGGGAAGAGCGCACCGCGAATAAGCCGAATAACCCCAGACCTGGGCAAAATAAAGGACCCAACACGGAATTCGGGAAAAGAGGTCCCGCAGAACAGAGACGGTATTGTTCGTTCTGCAACAGAAACAATCACTCCACCGCAGAATGTTTCAAGTTGGCCGCACAACGTAGGGAAGAGCGCGAAAGCCGGCCAGCGCACAGAGTTCTAACTCAAAGCAGCGGTAACAAGCCACACACGATCGGAGATCACCCATCGGTGACAGACACGGTCAAGGTCAACGGAAAAGAAGCGAACTGTCTGTATGACACAGGTCTATCATACGACGCGATAGTTAGCGAATCTCTTGTATCGCGCGCGGACTTGACAGACAAGACAGTCGAACTACAAGGAGCAGACTTGACGAAACCGACGACTACTTGCCCAATAGCATGGATCGAAGTAGAGAGTAGGTACGTCACAGGACGAATCCAAGCAGCTGTTTTACAGAAACCCCTGTATGATCTAGTGCTAGGTTGTAGGTATGTGTTCTTAGGCACGCCCCCTAAAACTGTAGAGATAGCTGCAGTGCAAACCAGGGCCCAAGCTAAAACCCAACCACCCCAGCCCGAGTTCGCTCCGAATCCAGGACTCGAAGAGATCAAAACAGCACAGAAAGAAGACACCTCGATAGCGAAGTGCTTCCAGAAGCTACCCAAGGCGCACACACCCCCGCACAAGGGAGACTTCTACATGGAACAGGGAGTTCTACATCGACAAGGAGATGGAGATCACACCCAACTAGTACTACCAGCCACCCTTCGAGCCCAAGTACTAGAATTAGGCCACAGCATGCCACTCAGCGGACACATGGGAATTGGAGCCACAGTGCAGAGAATCAGCGCACACTACTATTGGCCAGGAATCACGGAGGATGTCAAGCGCTACGTGAAATCTTGCCACCAATGTCAACGATATTCCCCGCGACATCACACCGTACCAGTTACCTTAGGACCATCGGTAGTAGTCGGCGTGCCATTCCAGCAAGTCTCAGTAGACATAGTAGGACCACTGCCCATGACCAAGAAGCGGAACAGATTTCTACTCACACTCGTCGACGCATGTACGATGTGGTGCGAAGCAGTCCCGTTGCCAGCGATCGACACCAAGAAGATTGCAGATGCACTCATCGCCATCTTTACCAGAGTCGGATTCCCGGACAGCATTAGAACGGACAACGGATCTCAGTTCACCGGCCGCCTGATGCAAGACGTGTTCGAGTTGATACAAGTTCATCACATTCGCACACCACCATACCACCCAGCCAGCAACGGACAAGTAGAAAGACTGAATGGAACCCTTCTCACCATACTCAGGAAAGTCGCCGACGACAATCCAGAAGCGTGGGACACCTACGTGAATGCGGCACTGTTCGCATACCGAGAAACGCCCCATGCAGCCACAGGCTACACCCCGTCAACATTGCTATTCGGCAGACCTCTAGCAGGACCGCTAGAAGCCCTACGCAGAAGTTGGACGGAGGCCAAGATAGACGACACACCAAGAGGTGCCACCAAGTACGTCGCAGACCTGCAGGAAACCCTCAAAGCAACGTGGAAGAAAGCTGGTGAAGCACTGAAGAAGGCAAGAGCCCGTCAGGCGAAGTACTACAACCGCCACGCGAAGGACAGAGAACTGCAAGTCGGCGATCAAGTGCTACTCTTACTTCCAAGTGGAACCAACAAGCTGGACATCGCTTGGAGAGGACCGTACCGGGTGACTGCCAAGAAATCCAAGACAGTCTACCAAGTAGAGGTGAACGGGAGAGCCCGATACCACCACATCAATCTCCTCAAGAAGTATACGGACAGACCAGCGACCCCCAGCACTCACAACTTGCTAGCCATCGCCATCGCGGAAGAAGGAGAAAGCATGGAGACCAATGCAGTAGAGTATCCCCTGCACTCCAAAGAAACCTAAAAGACGTGATACTCAACGGAGACCTAGCCGCTAAACAGCAACAGCAAGTACGACAGGTCATTCGCCAACATCAGACTGTGCTCACAGACCGACCAGGGAGGACAGACCTCGTCGAAGTAACCTTAACGGTGACCGACCCAACACCCGTCCGCCAGAAGCTCTACCCGATGCCACTGTCGCAGCAGCGAGCCATCAAGGAAGAGATAGACACCTTACTGGCAGCCGGAATCATCTCAGAGTCTACTTCACCCTACAGCGCAGGCACGGTATTGTTGCGAAAACCCAACGGAGAGCATCGACTGTGCATCGACTTCAGACTCCTGAATGCGGTAACGCAGTTCCAGCCAGAGCCACTCCCGGACCAGACCGACCTATTTGCCAAGCTACAGCGAGCGAAGTACTTCTCACGCATCGACCTCAGCAAAGGATACTACCAGATACCAGTGCAACCACAAGTCCGAAAGTACCTAGCTTTTAGCACTATGGAAGGACACTTCGAATTCAACGTGCTTCCATTCGGACTCCACAACGCACCCAGCATCTTCAGCGCCATGATGCGAAAACTCCTGGCACCCCTGAGCAGCGAGCACCTACACTCGTTTATGGACGACATCCTCATCGCTACGCCTACGTGGGAGGAACATGTCACGCTCCTACAACAACTACTCGCACGCCTCAGAGACACAGGATTGACGGCAAGACCCACCAAATGTCAAATTGGATTCACAGAACTGGAATTTCTGGGACACACCATCAGTCAAGGAAGCCTGCGACCGGTAGAAAAGACAGTGAAACGCCTACTCGACGCTCCTAGGCCCAAGACAAAGAAGGAAGTGCAGTCATTTCTAGGACTCTGCGGCTTCTACCAGAAGTTCATCCCCAACTACAACAGCATCGCCGTACCACTGACAAATGGAACCCGGAAAATCGCCCCGGACAAAGTCGTATGGACAGCGGAATGTGAGACAGGCATTCCAAACACTCAAGGACAGAATGACATCGGCGCCAGTACTCCACCTACCCGATTTGACTCAGCCATTCGTTCTTCGCACCGACGCAAGCGACTTAGGCCTCGGAGCAGTACTGCTACAGCGCGACCCCAAGAATGCAGAGACGCTATTCCCTGTCGCCTACGCCAGCAGAAAATTGAGACCCGCCGAGACCCACTACGCCACGTCGGAGAAAGAATGTCTTGGACTAGTCTGGGCCATACAGAAGTTTCAACTCTACCTGTATGGGACCCACTTCACAGTTCAGGTGGACCACCAACCACTATCGTTCCTGGCAGCCTCCAAGTCTTTGAACTCTCGCCTGATGCGATGGGCACTCACCCTTCAGGCGTACTCATTCCAGATCGAGTACATACCCGGCAAAGAGAACCACGGAGCCGACTACCTCAGTCGCCATCTCGTGGAGGACACAGCAGCTGTCGCCCACCCAACACAACTAAGGGCCACAGCACCAGAATTCGTCCCCGCCCAGTAATACCCTGTCACTAGTGTCCATAGCTACCTGGCACAGCATTGCAGCTCAGGTAGAGCAACTTAATTAGTTTGTAAATAGGACCCTAGGATAGTGCAGCGTTAAACTAGGCTCTGTAGTAGAAAAAGGTCGAATCCAGTAGTCATCGCCTTTTTTCAGTTGAGGGAGCCTGTCATGAATTGGCTAGTTTTAACTCTGCCCAGTGACTATTTAGCCATGTGTAGTACTTGTAACTTTAGAAGTTAGACTATAACACAGCAGCAATTAAATTACACAGCAGACCACACACCGCGAGCCCGACCCACGCTAGCGCAGTGACTCAGCACTTGAGCTTTGAATCGGACCGTTTTAACCAATCAGAGCAGGCTCAGTGGGTAGAGCAGTTTGACTGTGTCAGATCTTAGCGCAGTTTGAATCAGTCGTGTGTGAGACGAGGTAGAGTCAACATCTCCACAGCTAGAGAAATCTCTACACTCATAGACCAGGAAGCAGGACTTTGAAATCTTAGAATTCTCTCAAGTCATCACGGGCCTGAACTTGTCAAACAGGTAAATGAACACCCTTCTGTTTCATCGTGATATATTTATATTATTGTTGAAATTATGTTTGTGGAATTTGCTATGCATAAATGTGAATTGTTAATCCGAATTTGCCGTACCACGTGGAAGAGCCGACCACGAGGCGAAACACGACCGGTTGCGCCGCCATGTTGTATCCCGTACGGAACCACTGTTGTTTAACTTATATGTATGTTTGCAGACCAGTGGCTGTACCACTGAATGTTTATATTATTAATTCTGTATGTGTATAGTTAGACACGATTGATATTTATGTATGTATAGGAATTTAGAGTGAGATTCCAGTGGAACCCGGAAGTAGCAGAATGTTCGTCGCTTATGTATAGAGATGTGGAGCTATCACTGAGGGCTACTTTGGCTTTCAGTGAGACGCTCTGCACAAACCGATTATTCAGGGTTGTGCAGAATTTCGTCTCTTATATTACAGACGAGCAGGCGAGCTATCCCGAGCTATCCCGAGCTATCCTGTGCACCCCACTCCACAGAAACGACTAGTTGGTTGAGGAGACTCTACCGCACCAGACGGAAAGAGCTGCCTTGGAAAACTCCCTGTCAGACCCCACAGCGTGGCAAGGGAACCCAACTACACAACGACACAGGTGGACCAGAAGCTACCTCACAGAAGGACTTCGAACCCCCACTCATGAGTTAAGTGCATAACACGAAGGTGCACTTAAACTGATCATAACAGGACCACAGTAGTCCAACTCTTCAGAAACTGTAAAACGGACCACAGTAGTCCAAATCTACATGAAATATTATCGCAAGTGCCCGAGGAAGATATAACAGCTGCCTAGACTATCAGCGTTCGAACTATTAGCAGTGACTGAGACTTTTTAAGTTAGAGTAGTACTTAGAGAATCTTGTATAGAGTAGAAGAAATAAATGTGTGATTTTAACTGTTATCAAGTGGCTGGACTACATATGATTCATAGCCGTGTGAAAGCTAGTGTGACAGTAATCTTTTACCATTTTTCTATCTATTTCTGTACCCCAACCTTAACACAGAACGAGCTAAACAAATAAATTTATTAAAGTAATTCATAGGGTGACCTACTAGCAGTTCCCACCGAATAAACGTGAGGGTCCATAATTCCATTGTGCAGAACCCATAAACCCCACGTGACACTCTTTGAAGTCAATATTAACATCCCTGTTATTTCAGTAAAGCAAGTCCATTGAGTCTCTTTTGCCCCATTGTAGAGCGCAGTTTTTTGGGTTGCGCAACTGACTATTTAAACGCTCACACTCGGCAGTAGTGACAGGCAGGGTAGGGTGCAAAGGTTCTTTAGCATGAACAGGTTGGGATAAAATTCCCTGCCGTTCATACACTTCAGGGTTGGACATAACTTTAACAGATTTTTCGCACCACTCCCATCGCCACTTATTTTTTACTCCTGAATCGTCATAAGCATCGCATCGAGCTACAATGCGTGGTGCACAATGAGACGCCATGTTGGAAAAGGAAGTGAAGATAGAGAATCTGACTGCTTGTGGACCTACACTGTTTGGGAATCGCGACAGTGTGAGAATGTTTTTTTTTGAGAATATATTTTTTTTTATTCTTAAGGATTTTTATTTCCGCGGATCCGGAGAAGATTTGGACCCCTGATTATTATTATTATTATTATTATTATTATTATTATTATTATTATTATTATTATTATTATTATTATTATTATTATTATTATTATTATTTGTCGCAAACCTACCCCTTGGGGTCATGAGCAATCTTGCCACTGTAGATTGTTCTAACCTATAAAGGGAACAGTGAAAGCCACAGTTGAAAACCTGTCTTTCCTTTATAGGCAAGACAGATTCACTGCGGCAACAGTACCCCCGTTGGAGTGTGTGTGTATCAGTTTATAGTCCCCTCTCTTCCCGATAAGGATTTTCAGAGAGGAGACTTAAGGTATACCCGTGCCGGGGGTATCAGTATAAATAGTATCCCCACTTTCTGGAAATTTAGTGCTTTTAAATTCCCACTGTCGCTGTCTTCCTCATTTGCTCTTTCCCATTCCTGATCTGTCCTATCACTCTGCTATACTATCTTCTTCTTCGCTGGATCAGTGACCTACCTTTTTTCTTTAAAACTCTTCCTGGACAAGACTCCTTGTTTGTGTATGAGGTCTGTTGGATCAGCTTGGGAGTGTTGGACGCTTTCTGCCGGGTGGTCACTAGGGCTTCCTATGATTGTATTATTTAGCACTATAGGCATTTTATATGTATGTTTTTTGTTGATGATTTATAATGATGGTTGTATTCTATTTTGTTTTTGTAACCGGGGTGTTCGCGTAGTTGAGGTCAACCCTCAGCCGTCCCCCGCGTGGGATGTCTTTATTGTAAAGTGACTGGCCGGTGGAGATCATTCAATTTTCCCACTAGGGTTGTTTCGGCAGATCTTTTATGCGGATCGGGGGTTGTCCGGTCCTGATTTGGCTCGGAAGAGTCCGCTGGACCTAAAGCAACAATAAATCAATCAATCAATCAAAAACCATGTCGCAAATCTGGTGTTACCGGGTGATCACTACTGATGAAGGACTTCCTTGACTTTCATGACTTACCCCAGAACGTGGTTTTATTTCAATTAAAAAAAACTAAGGTACACCATTTCTTTCCAACACTTCGCAAACACATAACACGTTTTTCCAAGTTCGATTATTTTTATTATATTCCGTTATTTTTCCTTCGCAATCGGATTGATGTTTTGACGATACTTTCCGTCGTGGTTACCGAAATAAGTTCGTGTCACTGTACTAACTTAAATTATCGTCCTCGTTGTAGTTGTTGGCAAATGAAGAAACCGGGTTTAAGTTGAGTTGGAGGAAAAGTTCATCAGAGCTGGAACATGACGTCGATGTAGCCGTTAGATCTAATGGCTGTCCTCGTCCCACCAGTGACCTCTGTAGCCATTGTTGACGTACAGTCCCATCGTAGAATCAATCATCCCGATCATGGACAAGACAGAGAAGAATCCAGTGCAGTCTCGAAGATGAGATCGTCACGGAAATCCAAGACAAATAATACCACAAAAACACCCTGCAGTGCCAGAATTCAGCTAAAACTGATCAAACGCTGAGGAACAACTCATTTTCCTGGCCCAACCACGTTAAACATCATTCAGCATCAAGCTAAACTGTTGTTGGCATCCCATAGAACAAGTTGCCTCGGAGCTTGGGTAAAATCCTCCCTGTCCAGTCTAGATCTTCCGCGCTCCCAACTGATCTTCCGACAGTTTTTCTAACCGATTCTGCCTCACTTCCAATTCACCTAAGCTACCACATTTTTACCACTAAATTAGCCAATGAAAACATCACAACGCAAAAAGTAACTATCACCTCAAATATTATATTTAATAAAATTAATAGTTTACAACTTCTTTGCTTTCCCTAAAATTTTATTATTGGAACTAATCACGATCTTTCACACAAAAGAATTATCCATAAAAGTCGTCCATTTTATTCTTTTCCAAGAATACAAAAAATGGCGATTGACACGTAAGCAAAACTGACGTCATATTCCTAACTCTACCACAGGCACTCTATATAAAAATTTGCACTTGGAAAATAAAATACTCGCGAGCGTTTCGTTTCGCGACATTAGTAGTAGTAGTAGTAGTAGTAGTAGTAGTAGTAGTAGTAGTAGTAGTAGTAGTAGTAGTAGTAGTAGTAGTAGTAGTACGCTAATTAAGGAAGTATCAACGACGAATTCCGACAGACCATCACACAAGCCATTGGACAACACGATGACCTGCTCACAGTGGTGAAGAAACGGCCACGTCACCAGATCATCAGGCCTTGCAAAGACTACCCTGCAAGGCACAGTGTATTGAGGTAGAAGAAGAGGGAGACCGAAAAAGAGGTGGGAGGACAATATTCGAGAATGGACTGGTTTGACACTGAGCGAAACCGTCAGGGTTGCTGAGGAAAGAGAAAGATGGTGTACGCTGGTTAAACGATCCTCTGTGGTGCCCCTACGACCTCCGAGTAACGGGATAGGGTAGGATTATTATTATTATTATTATTATTATTATTATTATATTATTATTATTATTATTATATTATATATTATTATTATTATTATTATTATTATTATTATTATTATTATTACTATCATTAAAAAAAACTTCGACTGAGCGATATCACACAGCATCGTCTTCTGATTGCAATGAGATATAACATCGAAACAAATAGGCGAACGAAAGAAAACTCACAGACACACACATTAACGCAGACACAAACGCACTAGAACATACGGCCTGTTAAAAAACCAAAAACAACAAGAAACAAAACAAACACTCCCCCATCCCTCGCCCCCCCCCCCCCCTAGCCCCCTCCATTCCATGCGCCCCTTTAGGATCGCTCAGTAGTCTAAGGGAGGTTGGCGAGCTGCAAACAAGCAGGAAGTTGTCGCCTTGGACGACTTGAGTAAGATTGGGTTTTCGGACATCGCTTTGAGCAGCTCTCTGAGCCGGCAAAGCGCTAATTTAGGACACATCACATTACATTCATTCACTCATACGCACGAACGCACGCGCACACTCACATCCTGCAACCCACCGCCTCTGCTTTCTTTTTGCCCCCGCCACCATCACCATCACCCACCTCGCTGCACTCTCCTCACTACACACACACCACACACCCACACACCCACACCCCCACACATGTTATATAATCTACAGCCCTTCCCCTCACTCATGCAGCACCGCGCCACCACTATACTCCAATGTTTAGCTTTGCATACATGCACAAGCCTGGCAAACTGCGAAAACTGGGAAAATCCGCAAGTCAATCTCAATGAACTCGTGTTGCTGTTATTATTGTGGGTGCTTAATTGATAGATTAGCTCCTGTATGTGCAATGGTGAAGGTAGTGCTTGTGTCTCCATGTCTGTCTCTGTCTCTCTCTATCTCTCTGTCTCTGTCTCTCTCTGTCTCTGTCTCTGTCTCTCTCTCTCTATTCACGTGTATGTCTCTGTGTGTGTGAGTGTCTGTGTATGCGGGCGCACGCGCACGTGAGTGTCTTTTCTGAGGTATTCCAGAAGAGTTTTAGGGCTAAAGGATCGACCCTCACATTTCACAAATTTCAAATATAACTACCCTTTTCACAGAATATTGTTCGTCTTGTAGTGTTACCCCCCCCCCCCTCTCTCTCTCTCTCTCTCTCTCTCTCTCTCTCTCTCTCTCTCTCTCTCTCTTAAAAAACACCCAGCGCTTACTCTTTTACCCTTATTAAATAAAATCGTTCTCTTCTTACCTCTTCTCCTCTCTTTCTCTCTCTTCTCTCTCTCACTCTCTCTCTCTCTCTCACTCTCTCTCTCTCTCTATTAAAAAAACACCAAGTGCTTACTCTTTTACCCTTATTAAATAAAATCGTTCTCTTCTTATCTCTTCTCTTCTCTCTCCCCTCTCTCTCTCTCTCTCTCTCTCTCCCTCCCTCCCTCTCTCTCTCCTCCTCCTCCTTTCCCCTCGTCCTTCTGTATAAATTGTGATCTCGTTCCTCGTGGATTCGCCTCATCTGCGTGAAAACAGCCGGAGGAGCCTGGGAGTTATGCAGAAAGGTTTGTACAAGGCCTGGATAAACATTGTCGGAATACAAATCATTTCCATGCATTGCGTCCTCCTTCTTTTTTGTTTACATTTTTAAAAATCCTTTTTCTTCTTCTCGTTCTATTTCATCATCATCATCATCATCATCATCATCATCATCATCATCATCATCATCATCATCATCATCATCATCATCATCATCATCACCATCTTCTTCTTCTTCTTCTTCTTCTTCTTCTTCTTTCTTTCTTTTCTCATCCTTTGGAAACTTCGTAACAAAAATATATTCCTGTAAGAAATTCACACACACCCATACCCACACACTCCCACCTACACACCCACACGCCCACACACACGCACATCCCATCTTATCGATAATTTTTCTTGCCCATTCTCCTTACTGCCCTTTTTTTTTTAAAGAGATAAACACGTATCATAGTCTCCAGAGTTTTCCCCAGTTCCACAAGCCTGTGTTATTGTTATTCTTCGATGCACTCGATTTCATCTGAGTATTTTCTCTTTCCTTTTTTTTTTTTTTGACAAGGTGCGCGGCAATCTCTCTCTCTCTCTCTCTCTCTCTCTCTCTCTCTCTCTCTCTCTCTCTCTCTCTCTCTCTCGCTCTCTCTCTCTCTCGGAGCGCCTAAGCACAATCCCTTATACGTACGAGTGTTGTCAATCTCGTTCTTCTGGCCAATCGCGCCACACAATTATTCAAACACTGCAATTCTCATTGTCAAACGACGCTACCCTTGAGTTACATAATATATCGCTAGAATCTATCGCTACAAAATAAATAAATAAATAAATAAATAGAATCTACGGTTAACAGTTAAAACAGAGTTACGTCCCTTATTCAGTTCCACGGTTATCCTAGATCTAATTCAGTAAATGGACACACTCAAGCGAGTGTTGTACGTATTATTATTATTATTATTATTATTATTATTATTATTATTATTATTATTATTATTATTATTATTTTTATTTTTATTATTATTATTATTATTATTATTATTATTATTATTATTATTATTATTATTATATCATTTAATCGTTCTTATACAGCGCATTTCCAGCTCAAGAGCTGCTCAAGGCATTGGTCGATACAGGATCCAACTCAAGCCGTGCGAGGCGCCCACTTCCAACCTTTGGGCGCACAATCCTGGGCGACCCGGGATGGGGAAGAAGGACCTAGTGCTTGCTTTCTAATTGCTGGGAGCGGTAAGGACAAGTTTTTTTCCTGTTAGCCTTAAGCCCACAGTCATATAAAATAATAATAATAATAATAATAATAATAATAATAATAATAATAATAATAATAATAATAATAATAATAATAAATTGACGTCTACGGACACAATACACAGACAGACCCAAAGCATAAAATAAAAATAAAATAAAAATAATAAAAGGACCAATATTATAATAAGTCAATTCCATATCTACACAGCCTCCTCAACATCCATGCATCACCTCACGCCGGCTTAAAGCTAGGCAACGAGAGGTCGGCTGGTAAATTGAAGAGGGTAAAAATTTTGCCGCTTGTTTAGACAATGGCTGCTGCTTTTGGATTAGACAGGTCCCTGGGGGTTCCCTCTGACTTCTGTTTGGATGAAAAGGGTATGAGCTGAGTGAGGGAGGATGCGGGTGTGCTTGTTGGTGGGTGGGTGGGTGGGGTGTGAATGGGGTAATAGGAGCCGTGAGTGAAGAGAGGTTACCTGTGACTGGAGGGGTTAGTGAGCGATAAGGAAACTGAGGCGAAACCTGGGGTTGGGTTGGAGATGAAGGAGGTGGAGGATGGGGGGGAGGGGAGGGGTTGAGTCTACCTGTGAGTTGGGGAAGGGTGGATCT
>CM072511.1:157242493-157309993 GCA_036898135.1 Oncomelania hupensis
ACTGAAGCTAATATGATACTACTGAGGTCACTGACCGTTTCAACAAAATCCACTTATCTACGCACAAAACCATTTTCTTTCCACACCCAAATACTGTGTTTCAAAAACAACGTTGCAAGAAAACACGACGACGGTACGACAATGTCAGACGCCTTTAACTATATTCTTTAGACCAGAACGACCTAAAATCACAAACTAAGATGGACAATTTTAATGTAACTATTTCCGCAGACAAAACGAACATTGAAGTGTAACGATATGGCAGACGGTTCCACAGACACCTTATAAAAGCACAATCCGCACTTTGTCATTTTAAAACGAACCTAAAAACAGAACAACTAATCATGAAGAATTACGGGTTTGAAATAGACACAAACCTTCTGCTCTATTGCTTCGTAATGAAAATGACTTGCTCTCAGGTGCTGCATACAACGTTTGCGAAATTGGGATTTGTGCATCAGTTGTGTTGTAACTGCTGACGAAGTGTTATAGCGAAATAAGCCTACATTATTGTATAGACAATCGTTTAAGCTGCTGCGTGTTAGTTCCTTTTTTAGTGTGGAAACAGAAAATAAAGATGTCTACGATTGTTCCACGCAAATCCCATCATTTTGTTTAACTATGGGATGTAACGTGTTGTACCGTGGTACGCTTACAAAGGTGTTTAGAATAAATGCAAGTTCCTGCGCTTTATATCTTTACTTGGCTGTTCCCGCGTTTCTAGTCTTCTTTCCTTTATACAATAAAATGATGTATTATTTCATGCACCAATCTTGTATCGTGTGTATTTTTTATAACAAGCAGACCGCTTGCATTTTGCATCGTGTTATCTTGTATCTTTATAACAAGCAGACCCTTTGTATCTTGCATCTTGTTATCTTGTATCTTTATAACAAGCAGACCGCTTGTATCTGGCATCGTGTATCTTATATCTTTATAACAAGCAGACCGCTTGTATCTTGCGTCGTGTATCTTGTATCTTTATAACCAGCAGACCGCTTGTATCTTGCGTCGTGTATCTTGTATCTTTATAACCAGCAGACCGATCGTTTCCTTTCTACACCGCTATACAAAAAAAAAATAATAAAAAAAATAAAGCAAACTAAACATTTCAACAGGAGGATATAAAAAACACGCACTTATTGGTAGAATGCTAGATATCCATTATCTGATGGAAAATAACAATGTAGCATCACATAACAGGCGGAAAGTAATTCCATCTTCCATCACGCTTCTGCAATTCAAAACAGGACGGCGCAAATATTTTCTTTGAATAAAAGTGTAAATGGCTAAAATAAAAACGCATACAGTAACCAAATACCACATGAATATTCCAGTGTCAAAGAATGAGCTGGAATCACACAGTAGCTGAACAATCACATATCTATTCTGCTACCATTCATTGACATCCACGAAAATTCTTCAACCACACTGTATCCGATTTCACTGCCAGAAACAGTACATAGCAAAAGTGTAGAATCAAAGATAAATATATACACAATAGTTTTTTTTTTTTTAATCAAACCCCGGGACAAATTGAAACTTAAAATTACCAAATACCACTTGAATACATATATATCCACTGTATTTAACGGATGCTCTAACAGGATCCAATACATGTATATATCCACTGTATTTAACGGATCTGTTGCACTGATCAAGGCCGGGCGATCCACCAAAAAGCTTTACTCTGTAAGTCATGGATGTTTCTGAGTCCGCACTCCACAAACAAGACAATCACAAACCCATTTACCCCCAGAATAGCCCTGTATACAGCTTACACAATATCTGATGTCCCTACTGCAGAAGCAGACTAGACAAAACGGTTCCAGTATACCTCCCCCACCCCATCTCACAAACCTGCTTATACTACCGTACGTTTAGTGGTGGTGTAATGAGGAAAAGGGGTGGAAGGAGTGGAGAGGGGCGTGAGGGGAGGAACATGTATGGAAGCAGAACTAGAGAGATGCAATAATGGATTTCCCCTCATCCCTCCCCCTCGGAGGAATTCCTAATAAAATAATAACACCACGGGCGACATTATAGGACCCCAACATCACAAATCCTTCTCAAAATCACAATGAGTGTTGCCCTACCGAAAAGAAAACAAAGCCCCCTCTCCCCAACCTTCACCTCCAACCCCTATAAAAGAACTTTTCCCCAAAGAACGGTTTTGATATTTAAATCGCTACTACATTCATTTGTTTATGCGCCTATATATAGCATCAAGGTTGATTCTACACATAGCACTTCAGCGAAAGTGTATATAGTAGGCACAGTTGTTTGTTTACACAACAAGGTAAAGACGCCTAACGTTCCAAAGCTTGGTGGTAGTTTTGTGCAACGATAGTCCATTGTAATCATATTTTAATGATATAACGCTGCCATTTCCCAAGTAGGTTCATTGTCAGTTTTAAATCAATAAATAAATAGAAAGATAAATAAATAAGCATGCTTGATCTTCTATAAACCCTTTACCTAAATGAAGAAAACCTGATCAATAATACTGAAGCAATAATTATTTATATCTGTGATAATCGCAGTCAGATCTAGAATTTCCCTGATTTGTAAAATATCAAAATAACAATATACCTATACATTGGTTTGTTGCTATTTTGGCTGGTAAGACACCAAAACTAATCCAAAGGATGTAAATTGTGAAACGCGTTGAAATTATCAATTTGTGCCAAACGCAACCTCAGCTAGAATTTCTTTGAACTATTACAAATAAATAAATTAACACATTACATTACATGATTATTGCTTTAATTCCAGCGGACTCTTCCGAGCCAAATCAGGACCGGACAACCCCTGATCCGCATAAAAAATCTGCTGAAACAACCCTAGTGGTAAAACTGAAGTCTCTCCACCAGCCAGTCACTTTACAATAAAGACATTTCATGCAGGAGACGCTGAGGCTATATTCTAATTTATTGAACCCCAGTTTACAAAAACAAAATAGAATACAAACACCATTATAATATAACTTATCAACAAAACGCATACATATAAAATGCCTACATTGCTAAATAATAACATCATAGGAAGCCCTAGTAACCACCTGGCAGAAAGCGTCCAATATTCCTAAGCTGATCCAACAGACCTCATACACAAATAAGGAGTCTTGTCCCGGAAGAGTTTTCAAGAAAAAAGGTAGGTGATTGGTCTAGCGAAGAAGAAGATAGTATAGCAGATTGATAGAACAAAGCAGGAATGAGAAAGAGCAAATAAGAAAGACAGCGACAGTGGGAATTTAAAGCACTAAATTTCCAGAAAGTGGGGTTACTATTTATACTGAAACCCCCTGCACCCCAACGGGGCTGGATGTCATGAATTCCTAACAAAATAATAACACCACTGGCGACATTATATAATAGGACCCCAACATCACAGATCCTTCTCAAAATCACAATGAGTGTTGCCCTACCGAAAAGAAAACAAAGCCCCCTCTCCACAACCTTCACCTCCAACCCCTATAAAAGAACTTTTCCCCAAAGAACGGTTTTGATATACAAATCGCTACTACATTCATTTGTTTATGCGCCTATATATAGCATCAAGGTTGATTCTACACATAGCACTGCAGCGAAAGTGTGTACAGTAGGCACAATTGTTTGTTTACACAACAAGGTAAAGACCCTAACGTTCCAAAGCTTATTGGTAGTTTTGTGCAACGATAGTCCATTGTAATCATATTTTAATGATGTAACGCTGCCATTTCCCAAGTAGGTTCATTGTCAGTTTTAAATAAATAGAAAGATAAACAAATAAGCATGCTTGATCTTCTATAGCCCTTTACCAAAATGAGGAAAACCTGATCAATAATACTGAAGCAATAATTATTTAAAAAAAGGTAAAGGTAAAGGTAGTCCCATAGCCTTGTGGCCGTAGGGGAGCGTGATGTTGGAGATCACACTTATCTTGGGCCAGCGTAATGAGGGTGATGCCCAACTCTCTCCCTCGCTGCTTTACCTTCCCCACCCTCAAGAGAGTAGGTACTCAATCACAGTTGAGTCAACTGGGGGCGTTGTTGTTTGTCGCTTCACACCTTAGCGGTCACCCATCCAAGTGCTAACCGCACCGGACGGTGCTTCACTTTCGACACAGTAGCGAGTGCTCCAACCACTGCACTATCCGACACCCCAATAATTATTTATATCTGTGATAATCGCAGTCAGATCTAGAATTTCACTGATTTGTAAAATATCAAAATAACAATATACATTGGCTTGTTGCTATTTTGGTTTGTAAGACACCAAAACTAATCCATAGGATTTAAATTGTGAAACGCGTTGAAATGATCAATTTGTGCCAAACGCAACCTCAGCTAGAACTTCTTTTAACTATTACAAATAAATACATACTTGTCTTTATACACACATAATGTTAACAATATTGATGCTCATTCTGGTTTTAACTAGCCAGTTTAATTTATATAAACAAAATACGGAATCTGACATTACATTACTACGCATACTGCCACATAGTAAAATAAATAAATAAATAAATAAATACACATATCAATATTTTTTACCACCAACGGACGACATTCTGTACTTTTTCTGTACTTTTTCAATCCAAAACAACAAGTAAAGTAAATAAAAACATAAATAAGCCTACGAATAAGCCAACAAATGCAAACATAAATAAATAATAAATAAACAAATAAATACTTAAAACAAATTGTAAAAAATAATAATAAAATAAAATAATGACGACAGTATCATCACAGGCTGTAAGACTTGTATTCATCAATAGTTTGAAAACTCAAAAATAAAAGTAAAAATACAGCAAGACCAGTGCAATAAAAATTAAATAAATCAATAAACTTATAAATAAATAAATAGTAAATAAATATATAACAAAAAATGTTTAAGCACAATACAACGCAATACATAACATTTTATAAAATATAAATTAAAATAAAATAAAACAAAATGTATAAAATACAATAAAACTTATAAAATAAAACTTTTGTTAAAAAAATGAAATAAAATAATTTACAACAAAATATTTTTTTTTAAAGTCAAGACTACAGTTTCATCATCGACTCATGTAAGACTTATTCAATATTCATTGTTTTTAAAAAATCAGTGGAGATTTGATGACAGCCTGGAGATTAGTGCAATAGGCTTTTAATGGCTTCAGGCCTTGAACAGTCACTCACACTTGCGCACCCCTCACTTTAAATTAATTCTCTCCGCATTCTCTAGTGTTAGAAATCAACTCAACTCAATTCACAACTTTCCGGCACCTCTCATAAAAACTCGTGGGTATCGCCATTATAAATTAAAACGAGGTTATATGAAACCAAGTTCCGGTATGGCTTGTTTTGCTTTTATCAAAGCTTGATGCGTGACTTTTAAATATGGCAAATTGCCGAAAACGACGATTGTTAGAGCCAGAAAACGAGTCAGTGGGATAAGTATAAAAACGGTGGAGGAAGTACATGCTCAGTGAAAGAATGCAAAAAACAATCGTAGAGGCCTGTATTTGTGGCGACTTCGGAGGTGCGTCGATCATCGACAGAAAGTGAAACAACATAGCTTCGCCGTCGCAACCTTCACAAAACACGAAGTAACTGACTATTTTAGGCGAGCGTTGTGGCCAAGTGGGCTAAGGCGGGACTAACTTGCCTTGTCCACAAGCTGTGTGCGCCTGACAGGTGTGGGTTCGAGCCAGCATCTGGGCGTTATGTTTTTCCGAATATTTTTCAAAAATTCACAAATAATGTTAGGTAGGTAGGGTTTAGGCGCGCCACTGGCGATAGAAAGGGATAATAAACTGCAGCAAAAAAAATAAAAATATGTGAGGGTACGATACAGGTGGCCAGTGACATATGTTATTATTCTTGAATATTTGGAAATAACTCACTAAAACACGCGTAGAAAAAAAACCGGAAGTATTTTTCATAGAGGGGATTCCCGTTGGTGCATAGGATAGCAGAAAAGTGTGAATAGATTCACATAGTTTCTCATGAACACAATTCAAACTAGGCAACAAGGAAGCAGGATAGTTCAGTGGGTAAAGATAGCCAGCATATGTCTCATTTTAAATAGGTCGCACAGATTCAAATCCAGGTGGTCATGAAGTGTGTATTGTCTCAGAAGATGAGATAAATAAAGGAGAAAAAAACACAACAACAGGAGATCACATGCAACAGATGAAAAATGTTCTCAATGTATTAAGTTGTATAGTACTGCATGGCATGGCATTGTATTGTATTAAAATGGCTGTGAGCACTGGCCATCTTACTACTTGAATTATTCTGGTAGTTTTTTCCGTTCATGATGGCTGGGCTAAGTTTAAGCTATAATTTGAATTAGGAGAGGTTGGTAGGTTCTATTCCGTCCTAGTTCTGGGTGCTGCTGCACCACGCCTGCCTCGCTGTAACCCAACTGTAATCCCGCTTTAACAGCAACCCAATTTCACTTGTAAGAGTGGCATGAAAGGTCTCCAATATTATATCATCAGCTTCACAGATCCTTTTCATACTCATATTTACAGTGACTATTCCCCTAGTGAAAAAAATAACATTAATAATAATAATAATAATAATATTAGCCAACAACAATAATAATAATAATGACAATAATAATATTGATAATAATAAAAGTATTAATAATAGTCATGAGGGTTGCTAAGGGCAGAGGAAGATGGAGTACGCTGGTTAAACGATCATCTGTGGTGCCCTAAGGTCTTTTGAGTAACGGGATGGGATAGGATAGGATAGGAATAGGAATAATAATAATAATAATAATATTGCTTTTTTTCAATCGAAGGTGGGAGAGAAATCCAATTTTTAAAAAAAAATTAGATTGGCCTCATCGAATACCATTCCAAAATAACCTCTCTCAAAAGTACTGTTTTGATATACAGCGATACATGTATTTGTTGGTGCGCCTATTAATAGCTTCAAGATTGCTTCTAAAAATAGCACTGCAGCAAAAAGGGGTACAGGCAGCACAGTTGTTTGTTTACAACACAAGGGAAGAGACGCCTTAAATTCAAAGCTTAGATGTCAGTTTGAGTCACGATTATGATCTTTTAATGTACACGCTACAGATCAATACTTTATCAATACCAGGGGCCAGTCTTGTGAATGGGTTTGTAAGGAACAAAATGTAAACTTATGCCTCTATGTTATGTATCTGCTTCAACTCTTTTTCTGGTACAACCCCAGAGTATATGTAAAAAAAAAAGAGATTTCTCTTATATAGCGCACTTACAAGCTCAGAGAGCTTCTCAAGGCACTGGCCCGTAATATCCAGCAATCACACAATAGTTTGCTGAAGCCAGGATTCGAACCCACGTCGTCCAAGACGCACTTACACAAGTCGTGCGTTTTGACCACTGAGCTATCCCTGCAGCTCAGATCTGCAAATGACACTCATGTCTTCAGAATTCCCGTATTGCGAACCAAAACATACAGACTCAGTTGCTTGTCTGATCAAGGCCTCTGACTCTGGAAAGACTTGCCTCACTCTATCCTTCACTTATGGAAGTCTCTAGCCCTGTCTCTTCTGTCTGCAAATCTCTCAAAATTCATCTCTTTACCCAGTCGTTTTTAAGTCCGCCATTCCCTGACCCGTCGTTTCATTTATTTTATTTGTTTGCTCGCTTCATTTATTGATCTGTTCAGTTATTCTTCCATGCCCGTTTGTAAATTGCCAACACTGAAACCGTCCATGTGTATGTAGTAGGTATGTATGTTTAAAGAGTGATGTGAGCCTGCCAAGCACACTGTATCAATTGAGTACAGAGATCTGTCTCATGATAAATGTGCTTAGTATTTTTCTTCTTATTGTTGTTGTTATTATTATTATTATTATTACAAAGTTAGAGGTGCAAGTCTCCTATTTGTTTCCGTACACCCGTTCTTAAAATTGGTCGCAGGTGTATTTATAACTCTTGTAAGGCCTACCCTTTTATTGCTTTATGCCCACACAGGGTAACTGAGATTGGCGAAGACGCTCTCACAAGCAAAGGTAAGCCACGGTTAGTCTCAGCTGAGCAATGGGGTTTACGCCTACACCTACACATTACTGTTCACACTTTCTATACATTGCTTTACAAATTATACGTCCTATTCAAATGGTAATACAGACGCGCGGGGATGGGGACACAAGCTATGCCTTGCTAAGCCGTTTAAGCGTTGGGAAAATGTGTCATTTTTACTGTTACTTACTAAGTGGAATGCACTGTGAAAAACTGCTTCAACAACCTTTTTTTTTAATGACTAAATAAAATTTATAAAAAATATATTTAGAAAATAATAATAAAACAAAATAAAAGTATGTAGTTCTTTAATGACCTTGCAATGGTTGGAGTCAACTAAAGTAAAATAATATCCTTTTTTATTATTTAATCAATATAAATAACTGATAACCACATTTAATAATAATAATAATAATAATAATAATAATAATAATAATAATAATAATAATAATAATATCAAACCAACAACAATAATAAACAAATAAATACATAAATGCATGTTCTGTATTATTCATGTTATGTTGTTTTACACATCGCTTATGTTGTAAATTGTCTCATAAAAACATGTCCACAATATCCCACATCAACTGAGCTATCAATAATTCACACTGACATTTATGCCTTTGAGACCTCTAATGCCATCATTAACAACCTAATATATTTTAATGCACGCAAAGACCATGACCAAAAATATACCTATTGTGATAATAATAATAATAATAATAATAATAATAATAATCATAATAATAAAAATCATAATAATAATAATAATAATAATAATAATAATAATAATAATAATAATAATAATAATAAAGAAGTAGAAAAAGAAAAGTAGTATTGACTGTACAGGCCTGCTTCTTTTCTGTATATGTTTTTTGTTGGTTTTTTGTTTGACTTTAAAAGCATGTTATCCTTCCTTCTTTTTGACTTTTCCTGTCTTGCTTGGCAAAATTTGTTTTGTTCATCAGCATCTAGACTTACTTAACCTTTGCAGTACATCACTTTTGGGGGTAAAGATTTAATTACTCTACAAGTACTCAACTTTCCAAGCACAACTTTAAGTTGTAAGAAATCAACATTGACACATATACAGCATCCATCCAGTATTATTATTAAGTATTTTTATTATTATTATTATTATTATTATTATTATTATTATTATTATTATTTTACATATATGGTATATGTATACATGTAAAAGCTATTACTATTTCATTTTAAAGACCATTTAAGAATGGTGGTAGAGCTTTAAAAAAAACAAAAACTTGGGGAGTAAAAATTACTCTGACATACAGTGAAGGTTAAAAGATGGTGCACTCACACTGAAACACGCACATTCACTCAAACATGTACACATTACAAATTTCATATGTGCGCAATCAAACATTAACGCGTACTAAACTAGAATTGGGAGCTTAAAACATACATCATGCATATACACCTAGTCAATAATTTTTTTTTTTGATATTCAAAGGTACATTAGCTCCATTAGTTTTTAAAAATACAATTCCATACCTCTTGTTGGGTTCACGTTTGTACATGCGTGGGTTGATGATGCTAAAGGACCTCTGAACTCTCCTCGCCACCTCATCGAAAGTGGTGCTTTTACTCATGATTACAGTTTTTTCACAGAGATTCTCTGTAAAAAATATATTAACACATGTATGTGCAAAATAAACATATAATTCACTAAAGTTTATAAATCTTTGACAAGTTGTTGCTCAAGAAAGTAAATAAATAAATAATATTATACAATTGTTCTTATTAATATACAATAAAACATATGAAGAGATATATGTTAACTACACTCATCTAAGCACCTATACATACACAATGTGATGAATACCATTGTTATAAAATAATATATTATTACACAAACTCACTAAGATCAAACAACACTACCCAGTTTCTTCAGCTACAGATTAGCAACAAGTAGTTAAAAAGCAAGTCAGCAGAAATATTATTGATTTTTAACACATAAAATGGGTTCAAGCAGGCTTTGCAAGGGTCAAAAATCAATTACTGAATTGTCAATTGGTGAATACATAAACCGAGATAGGTCAATGCACAAAGAGTACAATGCATTCAAGCAAAATGCTTTTGCACAGTTAACTTAACAACATTACCAACACTCTAAAATGGGTTCTGATTGTCTGCAACAAAAACGTGTCAAGTGACCATGACACTGTGCATCACCCTGACCTTCAAGCGTAACTTCACCGATACTAGGAAGTGTAAATACAATAGACTGACAACAATAAATTCGTTGCAGTGAAGCTTGTCTGTGATGTTTTCGTTCCTTTTTTTTTTTTTTTTTAAACCAGTAACTCATTCCGAAATGGGAAAACTACGCTGGAATTTGCTGTAGCACGTAGCTGTCGTCTAACAAGAAAGTCGAAAGGAGGGGGTTTTGATCAGGGGGAAACTTTTAACCCTGATTGATTATGCAGAGTTCAAGGTTCTTTGCATTAATTAAACATGTGCTTACTTTTCAAATGCTGGTGTCCTAACTAGCAGTGAGGAGGATAAGCAAGAAAACTTACTGTGTACAATAAATGACCCAAATTCAAACACAGATCGATAGAACCAGACTGTGGCAGACGATTCTCCTTCTCGCTTGTTGTTTACTTCCGCTATGGGAGACAACTTCTCATGTCTATGCCGATGAGCTACCGCGGGAACCACGATCTGGCTCTGCACTTTCGCTTGATATATTTATGCGGCCGTGAAACTTTCTTCTTATTCTCTCTTTGTGTCCGCAAGTTCAATGTTTTTAATGCCGCTTCTGTTGTACAAGTACTTGTTGTGGAAACCTTGGCTATTATAATTTATTTAATAATAATAATAAATAGTTTTGTTTTTTAATTTGTATTCTGGGGCCGAATGGCGCTTCGATTTTTTTTTAGCGTGTATGTTGGTATAGGTCGCCGCGCTTTGAGTTCGAAATCATTCGAAGTAAAGCGCGTATTAGCATCCGGTATTATTATTATTATTATTATTCTTTAACTTAAATTGAAACTGACGAATGCTTAAGAGGAAGGCTTAGAACTTTGTTTATTTTATTAAACAAACGATGAAACAACAAATATCAAATTAGGCTCCTAGTCCAGGGAGGTTGTATAGCCAGACAAAGGGGGAAGATGGGGGGGGGGATTGTGGTACACAATATAGACGTAATGACAGCAAGAACGGCACTATAATACTGAATTAAAATTACAGTAGCATCTAACTGGAAACAGTAATATACAATATACTGAATGAAAAAAAGCAAAGATACTGGATTCATATTAAAGTAAACAATGTTCAAACATTTGTGACACATATATACCTCGAAAATATGGACTCAAAAAGAACAATCGCATAAAGATGCAAGATAAAACAAAAACAACAGTCATCAGAGAAGTGAAAGAACAAGGTAAAGAATGCAAAAACAGTAAAGCATACACGCATGACCACCAAACAGTATTGACGCACTTAAAAAAAAGAAAAGAAAAATACAACGCGGCTTATAAAGGTGAAAACATTATTCCAATACAGGGGCGGACGAGGGGGGGGGGGGGGTTCCGGAAACGCCCCCCCCCCACCCTCCAGCCCAAAATAAAAAAAAAACAGAAGAAGAAGAAGGAGGAGAGAGAGAAAGAGAGAGAAAAAACACTTTAAAATATATATAAAATTATTAAAATTAAAATAAAAATAAAAAAACCATAAAATAAATAAAAAAAGAAATAAATTATATATATATATATATATATATATATATATATATATATATATATATATATATATATATATATATATATATATATATATATATATATATATATATATATATATATATATATATATATATATATATATATATATATATATATAGACATGAATTGTTCTTATGTGGGGCATTTTCCGTATTTTTGAGTTTATTGTGGGGGATAAAAAAATTGTGGGGCTTGTAAAACGCCCCACAATTTTAACCTGTTTACAATATTGCCGCGGGTTTGCTGATTACTGTCCTGTATAGATCTCGCAACAACGTTTTATATAAAATTGTATCCAAAAAATAATTGGATTGCCTCCCTTGCTTCAAAACTTTTCAATCTGTCCGCCATGGTGACTTTGCCATGGTGATTTTAATCTTCAATGTGAAAGGAGAGTTACCGTTCTTGATTGCAACGAGAATGGCCTCGCGAAGTTTCAGAGAGCCTGTGCTTAAACCGGTGAGTGGAAATTTGTTATACTAGTACAACACTAAGTTTGAACAAAATTGGTCGATGTAGTTGTTTATCTTTCAAAGCAAATTGTGTTTTTAACATGTCGGCGAAGGTTGCTCAGTGAAGCACCGGTGCGGTGGGTCGCTATTTTTCATTGAACTTATTTTACTAAGTCTAAGGGGTTTGGTCTAGGTGCATGAGTAAACGCGTGTTCAACTACGCATTGCATAATGTTACAGTCTTCTTCTTCTTCTTCTTCTTCTTCTTCTTCTTGGATTGTAGCACTACAATTACATTTTGATGACAAAGAAGACACCTTCGCCGATGTTTTCAACGCAACAAAAATCGTGGTTTGTTTTGGGAAAGTGACATTTTTGCTACTACAGTACTAGACTACACGCAAAAAGCCGAGGCACTTTTTCGGTATATCTCTAAAACTCTAACAAGGTCTACGCCACAGTTCATACTTAAACGCCATTTAGATTATGTCTACTGCATTTCATTTTAACTCAAAAGGGCACAGTCGCTTATGGCTCGTACATGTTTTGTAGGCCTACGTTTTGCTTGTCAATCGTGGCAGCCATTTTCGATGGTCAACTTTCAAACAATCATTTACACTCAATTTTCCACAGAAAATGTTTATTAGGGAATCCGATGACAGATGAATTATTCATTTCTGCTTTTATGCGGGTATCGTTTGGAATATTACTACATTTAATGTAAATCAAGCTGTTTTTCACTACCCTACCTAACAGGAAAATCGGCACACCGATTGGCTGAATGGCTTTTCCTAGCAGAAGTCTTGTTTGCGCTTTTTCACTATCGTACGCTTTATGATTAATCACAGAATTCTAAGTTTTTCTTTCAAAAGTTGATAATTGAATGGTGTTTAAAGATAAACTAGGCGTACAGTTTGTTAAATCTACAGAAATAAACCAAAAAGCTGTATCAGAACAGTAGATAATAGTGATATTTATTTAAAATTCCTTTTAATATAGGCCTACTCCCTACTGTACTGCGTTGCTAACATTGTTGTGTAAATAGACTATTAAAAAAAGTTTTTCTTTGCCTTTGGTTTATTGGTTTATTACAATGCTGTGACAAAAGGCTTTTTTAACTGACTGCTTTGGATTATTTTTATTTGATTAGGCTAATTATTTCATTTATTTATGTAATTTTTTATTTCATTTTATTTATTTTATTTTATTTTATTTATTTTATTTTTTTTTTTTTGGGGGGGGGGGGTAGGAGGAGGGGGGTGTTGAATTTGTATCATTTTTTTTTCAGAAATCTAATAACTATATTAAATCAAAAAGTGAAAGAAGAAATAGTTTTCAATGGTAAAAAGCCGAAGTTGCTGTGCATAATTTATTCTCGTTTGTCACTACCCTACGGTAAAAAAATGTATGTACTCTCCTCCCTCCCCCCTCCCCCCTCCCTCCCGTCGCAAATTTGGAATACCCCCCCCCCCCCCCCCCCCTCTGAAGGCCTTGATCCGGCCCTGGCTCATCAGAGAGAGAGAGAGAGGAGAAAGAGAGAGAGCGAGAGAGAGAGAGAGAGAGAGAAGAGAGAGAGAGAGAGAGAGAGAGAGGATAGGGGGCCTAGTATAATGCAAAACGAACCACATCCTTGAGAGTAGATAATGATCTAGGCTTTGGAGACAGAGGAGATAGCATGCAAGAAGTAAAAATGTTAGTCCCCTGTACTTCTTACTAAAAGGGTAACACTGTATATATATAATATAGGCCTAAATATAAAATTTCTTTTTTTTTACTTTGTTTACACAGTGGATCGTACATGCAAAGTTCAGCAGTGGTTGAAGGGCAATCCAGCACAGACCTGTGATGAAACATCTATGGAATCGTTGGTAAGAAACATGTTGTCTAGGCTACTGTTGTCTGTTAAGTTACTTTCTTCTTCTTCTTCTTCTTCTTCTTCTTCTTCTTCTTCTTCTTCTATCACCATCGTCAGCAGCAGAAGCAGCACCAGCAGCTTTATCTTCCTCCTCCTCCTTCTCCTTTTCCTCCTCCTCCTTATCATCATCATCATCATCAACATTATAATCATCATCTTTTTCTTCTTCTTCTTCTATCATCATCGTCAGCAGCAGGAGCTTTCTCTTCCCCCTCCTCCTCCCCCTCCTCCACCTCCTCATCATCATAATCATCACCATCTTCTTCATCTTCTTCTTCTTCTTCTTCTTCTTCTTCTTCTTCTGAATCAGAAACTTTCAGATAACCATTTTTTACTAATCTATCAATAGGGATACATTGTCCTTGCTAAGAAAGCAATTACCAGCAAATCGATGCATGTATCTCCAAGAAAGAAAAAAAATTGTTCACGGCAATGACATTTAAATTTACATTGGCTTACTCTTGTGAAGGAAAACTACTTGCTACATGCCAAATTTTCTCCTGTTTTAACGCCCAGCAGACAAAAATTAGAGCTACTCTTTATTGTCTAACTTTAATGTGCATGTTTATACTTTATTTTATTATTATTAATATTATTATTAATATTATTATTAATATTATTATTAATATTATTATTATTATTATTATTATTATTATTATTATTATTATTATTATTATTATTATTTTATTATTATTTGTTTTTAATTCAGCCTCCTGATTGCTCAGACGATGAAAGGCTTGACTTTGAGTTCGACCCAGAATCAGAGTCGGAGGTGGAGTCGGTGATGGAGTTGGTGATGGCACATGACGGTAATTTTGTTAATATTCCTGAGAAATAATATTTTGGTAATTTTCCTGAAAGACTGTAAACAGTGGAATCTGCCGGACACACTTTAAGGGTTTTGTGTTTATTCATTTGTGGTTTGTCTGGTTTGTTTCCACTAGATCATTAAGGCCATAGAAGTAAACTGGTCTAACTTGACTTTTTCTTGTTCAGAAAAACTACCTCCAAAGGTTTTGGAAAACGTATGTCGGGACACATTTTACATCATTTACTTCACTTACTTTAAAATGTGTCTGTGTGTGAATTGTAGACACTGACATGTATTTGGATAAATTATGATGTCATGCTATTGTTTTTCATATGTATGCTTCAGTTCATCGGTATGGTTATATTCCAAAAACTTGTACTATTAGTATTACCTTGGGTTGTTTTTTTAATGTGAATGAATGCTTCAGTTCCTCTGTATGTTTATGTCCTGAAAACTTTTCGTGTACTGTAAATTGTTCATGTATCCCTTTATAAATGGGGCAAGGGCTAGATGTAAAGAAGCACCCCTGCTTACTCTTCACCCTGAGAATAAAAAGATTCTCTCTCTCTCTCTCTCTCTCTCTCTCTCTCTCTCTCTCTCTCTCTCTCTCTCTCTCTCTCTCTCTCTCTCTTCTATTTTCTTTCCATTTTTCCATTTTTCCTTCCTAAATTTGGGTGTGTTACGTTGAAACGCGAATGGGAGTACGTCTAAAACGCGCACGATAGATCTAATCGTTTCGTTTTGCAAAGTATTCAATAATGGAGTTTATTTACCTTTGATTTGAGTTTGCATTGTTGTTAGGAGAGGCTTTGTATAACGTTGATAATTTGCTTTGGTCGAAATTACTGTAGAAGTTTCTGGATCTGAGTGTTTACTTTCTATAGAATTTTCCCGATACATGTCGAAGCAAGAGGTCGTTCCAGAAGGAGAAATAATAATGTATGACGTAAGTCAGTGATGACGATCTTTTATTCGATTGGTGGCAGTGCGTTATTTCTACATTGTTCGAAATTCTTTAGAAAGAGAGAGAGGTTATTTAATCGTGTGCCGAGTTGCTGTTGGGAGATAGTAAAGTTGTTGATAGTGAAGCTGGAGAGTTGCTGTGAAAGTTGTTGAGTTAAATTGAGAATTGTATGCAGTTGTTGATGTGTGCTGAATAAAAGTGGAAAACTTCATACGTCGACTTTGTGACTTGTATGCTGCTTGAGCAGGCTGTGTGAATAAACGAATCTGAGTTACACAACTATCAGGAATTCAAGCATCGGGGCTGAATCAGATACTGATAGGAAAACACCAACAGCGAACTGAGTGTAACATTTTGGGGGTCAAGCCGCGATTCACGCCATAGCCAAGGGTTCAACTGCTACAACAAGCGAGTCAACGTTACGAGAGGCAGTCATCGAGGGTAGCCGCCAACGAGTTGCGTCGAGAGGGGCCAACATACTGGGACTACATCCGATAGATTCGGGTTGACTGCAAGGGCGTGTAGTCGCCGAAGAGTTGCTTCGTGAGCGAACAACAGAGCGGGACTACGTGGCTGCCGCGGGACTACGTCGAGGGACAGTCTCGGAGCTACATCGCCAGTATTAGAGAGAGCGACGTGCGGACGTCGAGTCTACTTCAGCACAGGAGCGTATACATCAACACCAGCGTGGTGCAGCGCCGCATACGACGAGGACAGCGGGGCCTGCGTCAACGAAGGCGACTAGTGACAAGCATCAGCGCTACTGCAGAAAGCGTGCTGTTCTAGAACAGTCTAGAAGGGTGCAGCACAGTCAAGAACTTTCCAGAAAAGAACTTTCCAGAATAGAACTTTCCAGAAAAGCATCAAAATGGCTGACTTCTGGCAGAAAGGGGTTGAACTAAATCTAAAAGGCAAACAGCTGACGGAGTACGTCAAGTCTCAAGAGAGAATATGGCGTGAAGAAAGAGAAAGAGAATTGGAAGAGAAGCGTCTAGAAGTAGAAGAGCAGCGACGCCGAGAAGAAAGAGAAGAGCAGCGACGGCGTGACGAGATGGAAGAAAGACGATTAGAAGCTGATCGTCAGTACCAGCTAGAGTTGGCGCGTATCCAGAACAATCAGCATGCGCCACAAGTCACCAACGACCATACGGCTCCAAAATTGCCAGCTTTCGTCGACGGGAAGGACCAGATCGACTGTTATCTGGCGAGATTCGAAAGGTTCGCTGAAAGCTCTAACTGGCAACCTCAAGACTGGGCAATTCGACTGAGTGCACTTCTGACGGGGCAAGCTCTCGAAGTTTACACCAGACTGTCGAACGATGACGCCAAAAACTACGATGTCTTGAAAGAGGCCCTATTGAAGTGCTACAACTTTACAGAGAAGGGCTACCGTAAACGCTTTCGTGAATGCCGGCCTAAGTCAGACGAGACGCCAAAGCAGTTTGTGGAGCGCCTGTCGTCATATCTACACAAGTGGGTGGAGTTATCAGGCGAAAGGAAGTCTTACGACAGTCTCCATGACCTGATCGTGAAGGAACAATTTCTCAATGCCTGTCACAAGGACCTAGCGACCCACTTAGAAGAACAAAAGCTGCAGACGCTTAAAGATGTGACTGAGGCTGCTGAAAGATATCTCATCGCTCATGGGAAGACCCTGGGGCCACCCAGCGCAACGAAACATTTTCAGAAGACTGGAAACCATGGGAACCAGATCCAGGGAAGTCAGACGAGCCAGAAACAGATGGACACCACGCCTCCTCCTAGGGAAGGGCATTCAAGAGGCTGTTTCACCTGCAACGCTACAGACCACAGGGCGGCTAATTGTCCTCAAAACAAAAGTAGCGGACAGCGGAGCAGTACGGACAACGCAGCGGCGGGCAACCGGCAGAGGCGGTTCTCCAATCAACGGCAAACCAGTAGATCTGACCATCAAGTGTGCGGCGGGAGCGTCATTCTTCCGAGTGAGACCGAGCGCGCAGCTACTCCTGCGGACGTGCAAGAGTGCATAACCGATGGCCAACTTCTCCTTGCCAACGGAAAATCCATCCCCGTCGTCGCCAGCGCAGCTGTGACCGTCCAAAACATGCCTGTTTCAAAGGGACGCGTCGGAAATCATGAAGTGACTGTTTTAAGAGACTCTGGCTGCAGTGGGGTCATCGTCAGAGAAGACCTAATCGCTAAAGAACAGTTCACTGGCGATTCCAAATGGACACTTATGGCCGACAGCAAATGTGTGAGAGCGCCAGTTGCGAAGATTCATGTCAACACCCCTTTCTACATAGGCGAAGTCGAAGCGGTTTGCCTGAAGAAGCCGCTGTATGATTTAATGATCGGGAACATCGATGGCGCGAGACGACCCGACGACCCCGATCCAGAGTGGAGTCCTGCCTCAACTCAACACGTCGAAGTTGTGGAGGAGGATCCATTGCCGTTTCCCGATGGAGACCTTACAGAGCTGCTACGGGACAATGTGGTTACTCCGGCTCAGCCCTGCCGACCAGAGATCGTCGGTGCTGTTACTACCAGGGCCCAGGCCAAGAGAGACAAGACGTCTACGCCACTGAAGGTCGCCGACAACTCCAAAGCTGCCATCGTGGACAGAGATAAGCTGATCCAGCTCCAGGAAGCTGATAGCACTTTAAACAAGTACAGGAACCGCCAAGACCACGTGACCAAGGGCAGTGGCACGGTCTATTTTGAGGTGAAGGCCAAGATCCTGTATCGAATCTTCCAGCACCCGAGGGTCAACGGAGGTAAACCACTACGTCAAGTTTTGGTACCGCTACCCCTAAGGCGCCAAGTGATGGAAGTAGCGCATGACTCAATTATGGGAGGTCACCTGGGTATCAAGAAGACGTCGGACAGAATCCAGGCGGTGTTCTACTGGCCAGGACTTCATGCGGACGTCAGCCGTTTCTGCCGATCATGTGACATTTGCCAGAAGACCATACCTCGAGGAAGGGTCCCGAAAGTGCCTATGCAGAGGATGCCTCTGATCGACCGACCTTTCAAGAGGGTGGCCTTAGACTTAATCGGCGAAATAAGACCTCCGAGTGAAGAAGGTCATCGATGGGTACTGACTTTAGTGGACTATGCGACTCGGTACCCAGAAGCAGTGCCACTGAAGAAGATTGACACTGAAACTGTAGCAGAGGCACTGGTGGACATGTTCAGTAGACTTGGAGTGCCTGAAGAAATTCTGACAGACCTCGGCACGCAATTCGTCTCTGACTGCATGAAGGAGGTCAACAGACTGCTGAGCATCCGGCATTTGACTACGACACCCTACCATCCAATGTGCAACGGGCTTGTCGAGAAGTTCAATGCTACGCTGAAGTCCACCCTGAAGAAACTGTGCAGCGAGCAGCCCAGACAATGGCATCGCTACATCAACGCCCTACTTTTCGCCTACAGAGAAGTACCGCAGGAGTCCACCGGCTTTTCTCCGTTCGAGCTGTTGTACGGAAGAACCATCCGAGGGCCGATGCACATCCTGAAAGAACTGTGGACGAAAGAAGTAGACACCCCAGAGGTGAAGAACAGTTACCAGTACGTGTTTGAGCTACGGGAGAAGCTGGAGCAGACTCTCGAGATAGCCAGAGAAAACCTGAAGAAGTCCCAAGACTGTGGAAAGCACTACTATGATCGTAGGGCTGTGAGCAGGAAGTTTAAACCTGGCAACAAAGTGCTGGTGCTGCTACCTACTGATCATAATAAGTTGCTGATGCAGTGGAAAGGCCCGTACGAAGTGGAGACCGTGGTCGGGATCAACGACTACAAGGTGAAGGTCGGCCAGCATTCCAAGATATACCACGCCAACCTCCTTAAGCTGTACGTAGAAAGGCTATCAGAGACTGTGCACGCAGCCACAGCAGCTGTGACCGACAACAGCTTTGACAGCGAGGAACTGTTGGAACTGGGAGACTTCCACAGCAAAGAAGGCATCGATGATGTTAAGCTAGGACCAAGCTTGACGGAAGGTCAAAAGATGGAGCTCAAGGACCTTATGGGCGAATTTCCCCACAACTTCAGCGATGTCCCTGGCTCTACAACTTTGGTCGAACACGAAGTCCACCTCACTTCGAATATCCCTGTTCGATCCAAGCCCTTCCCGATCCCTTTCAAGGCCCGTGAATCCTTGAAGAAAGATATCGATGAGATGCTGAAGATGGGCATCATCAGGGAGTCCAGTTCCCCCTACGCGTCCCCTGTCGTGGTCGTGAAGAAGAAGGACGGGAGCAACAGAGTATGCATCGACTACAGGAAGGTTAATAAGATCACCGTCTTCGACCCTGAGCCGATGCCTACCGCAGCAGACCTCTTCCGCCAATTATCGGGGAGTAGAATCTTCTCAAAGATTGACCTCAGCAAAGGTTATTGGCAAGTCCCCGTGCGTCAACAGGACATACCAAAGACTGCTTTTATAACCCCTGATGGGACGTACGAGTGCCTAAGGATGCCCTTTGGCATGGTCAACAGCGGAGCTACCCTGAAGAGAGGGATGAAGAAGATGCTCAAAGGGATGGACAATGTCGTGTGTTACTGGGACGACCTGCTAGTCCACACTCGCACCTGGGAAGAGCATCTGCAGACCTTGAGGGAGCTGTTTCACCCTCTCACAGAAGCCAACCTGACCGTGAGACCCAGTAAGTGCATTCTGGGGACTGACAACGTAGACTTTATCGGCCATTCGTTGAAAGAAGGACAAAAGGGGCTTCTGCTAGAAAACGTCACCAAAATTCTGAACGCGCCACGTCCCCAAACAAAGAAGCAAGTACGATCTTTCCTGGGATTGGCTGGGTATTATAGGGAGTTCGTACCGAACTACTCAGCCATCACAGCACCTTTGTCGGACCTGGTGCGGAAAGGCTGTCCAAACCAAGTGCAGTGGGGACCGTCTCAGGAGAAGGCATACCAGACTGTGCGCGACCTCCTTTCAAAGGATCCGGTGCTACGACTGCCTGACACTTCCAAGGAATTCGTCTTAAGAACAGACGCAGCGGACGAAGGCATCGGCGCCATACTGATGCAAGAACACTAAGGGAAACTATTTCCGGTCAGTTACGCCAGCAAGAAGCTGTCCAGGGCTGAGAAAAATTACTCGACCATGGAGAAAGAGTGCCTTGCCATCATATGGGGAATCCGGAAGTTCGAACTGTACCTTCAAGGAGTGAAGTTCGTGCTACAGACTGATCACAAGCCGCTAACTTACTTGAACTCTGCCAAGTTTGTGAACAGTCGGATCATGAGATGGGCTATGTACTTGCAGAACTTTAACATGCGAGTAGAAATCTATTAAAGGATCAGACAATGTTGGTGCAGACTTCCTCAGCAGAGTGTGTGAGTAAAGAACATTGACTGTGTGGATGAACTGTGAACATTGACAATATCCAGACAGATTTGAAGATGAAAACCATTGACTCTGTGTGAATGAGCTGAGAACATTGACAGTGTTCAGACAGTCTGAAATAAGTTTTAATTCTGAATTTTGTTTGTGCATTACGTTTCAACGTTGTTGAAAGAAATTAGGTAAATTTCTTCTTGAGTGGGGGGTTATGTTACGTTGAAACGCGAATGGGAGTACGTCTAAAACGCGCACGATAGATCTAATCGTTTCGTTTTGCAAAGTATTCAATAATGGAGTTTATTTACCTTTGATTTGAGTTTGCATTGTTGTTAGGAGAGGCTTTGTATAACGTTGATAATTTGCTTTGGTCGATATTACTGTAGAAGTTTCTGGATCTGAGTGTTTACTTTCTATAGAATTTTCCCGATACATGTCGAAGCAAGAGGTCGTTCCAGAAGGAGAAATAATAATGTATGACGTAAGTCAGTGATGACGATCTTTTATTCGATTGGTGGCAGTGCGTCATTTCTACATTGTTCGAAATTCTTCCGAAAGAGAGAGAGGTTATTTAATCGTGTGCCGAGTTGCTGTTGGGAGATAGTAAAGTTGTTGATAGTGAAGCTGGAGAGTTGCTGTGAAAGTTGTTGAGTTAAATTGAGAATTGTATGCAGTTGTTGATGTGTGCTGAATAAAAGTGGAAAACTTCATACGTCGACTTTGTGACTTGTATGCTGCTTGAGCAGGCTGTGTGAATAAACGAATCTGAGTTACACAACTATCAGGAATTCAAGCATCGGGGCTGAATCAGATACTGATAGGAAAACACCAACAGCGAACTGAGTGTAACAGGGTGGTTTGCATCCAAGTGCAATACTAATTTTCTTATTTTTAAATTTTGTGTGTGTGTGTGTTTTTACAGGTGCTGCGGATTGGACGAGGAGAACTAACAGTGGTCAGGCGCCCAAGTTCTGTAGAAGATGCTAAACGTGAAAACTATCTTCCTTGTGTTCAATGTAAAGGGTGGATTTTTGAAAACAATTTATCGCTACATTCAATCAATCATTTTATTGTCCGGTTTACCCTATAACCAATGTTTTATCTCATCTTATTCAATAATCTGTAGATATTTAGCAATCGTTACATATATAAAATTAAAACTTACAACAAACGAGGAGAAAATGATTTGGTAAAATGTGAATTTTTTGTTGCATTTTACCATGCCATATTTTGATATATTTTTTACTTTACAAGAATGCAAGTTTTTTTGTGCATGAAAATCGTTTCTTTTGTTTTACTTGAGTGGTAAGGGAGAAAGGTGTATAGGGAAGATGCACTTAAACAAAATACATAAAAATGTACATTGAAAGTACCCTTTTCAATACCTAAGGTGCTAGTAATTTTGTGCCTAAAATGCCTTAGATGTCAGATTTTAACCTTTATTTAAAAAATTTTTTAACCCATGTAAATGCCAATTACCTAAAAAGAATATTTGGCATATTTGTTTTGCATAATGATCTGCTGTAATAAAGTTTAAAGTGAAAATAAACATTCAGTAAAAGTTTTATTTAAAAAAATCTCTCTCTCTCTCTCTCTCTCTCTCTCTCTCTCTTTCTCTCCCTCTCTCCCCCCCCCCTCTCTCTCTGTCCTTCTTCTTCTCCTTTCTTCTTTTTCTTCTTCTTCTTCTTTTCAAGTTTTCTTTACCTTAGTTATTGAAAAAAAATCGGATTACTCATTTCATGTTTAGTTCGTTGCCAAATTTTCAGCCGATTCGGGTCAACATAATAATAAATGAAAAACAAACCGGGTTGGTGGGGGACATTTAAGGAAGAGAATAAGTATTCATAAGAAGACACTAAGTAGAAAGTAAAAAGAAAATAAATAAATAAACTCAGCCTTAATCCATACAATAAATTATAATAAAAACATTAATGATGGGGTTTAGAATGATTTCATTATGCATTCATTCACTTCTTCATTGATTTATGCAATCCTGCTTCGTTCATTCATTCTTTAATAGTTTACATTGTATCGAGAGCAGAGACATGCACACATTAATTTGAATAAAAATGTAGCAGATGAAATATTTAATTTCCAATGATCAAAAAATGCATGAAACATTCATTCACACTGCAATTACACAACAATAAATTACTTTCTTCCTTTTCCCATTCACATAATAATAATTAATAATAATTTATTTCATTTAAACATTCTACGCCTTTCCCTCAGGAGAAGCTCAAAGCGCAGTTACAGCCAGCCTTAACTAAATAATCAAGGAACATAAAAGAATAAAAGCATCAAACACAATACCAAACACCACAGTATTAAAATATAGTCAAACACACCCACTCACTCTATGTCTCCCATGCATACACACACACATACATACACACACATACACACAACCACAACCACACACACAATAAAATAAAAAAGCACAATAAAATTGTCTATCTCTATCACCACAGTATTAAAACATAGTCAAACACACCCACTCACACACCCAAAGACATACACACAATAAAATACAAAGCACAATAAAAAATTGTCTATCTCTATCACCACAGTATTAAAACATAGTCAAACACACCCACTCTCTCAATGTCTCCCACGCACACACACACACACACAATAAAATACAAAGCACAATAAAATTGTCTATCTCTATCAGTATACGTGCATTTCACACAGAAACAGAAACGAGCAATTTGCTTAAAAACGCCATGGAACAACTACTATGATCAGCACAAAAAGACACCACAACACAACACCTGCACAGACACTCAAGCAGCCAAACACACCTGGGCCACAACGACGACGAAGATGAGGAAAACAGCGACGATGACGACGACGATGACGACGACACTGAGAAAGAAGATGACAACGACGGTGACGATGATATGATGAGGCTGATGACGACGATGATGATGATGACGACCATGATGACGACGATGATGAAGGTACGATGACCACAAAAGAGGTTGAGGACGGCTGGTGGGCAGGAATTTATTTCAAGAGGTGTTCATGGAAAAGATGTGTTTTAAGTCTAGATTTGAATGCAGATAGAGTAGGAGTGTCACGGAGAGGCTGAGGCAAGGAATTCCAAAGTGTAGGAGCAGCAAAAGAGAAAGAACGACGACCATACATCTCCAGCTTGATGCATGGCACAGAAAGGTGACCAGCGTCAGCGGAACGGAGAGATATATGGCCCACAACATGTAACATATAATGGCCCACAACTAGCAACAGTAGGCCTATATATCTGCCTCATAAACAATTCTATTATAAAAAGCCCCACAATGCTCTACATTTTGAAATACATATATATATATATAATGCCCCTCAAACCAACACCAGACAGAAAACCCCACAATAGGTTTATACATATAATGGCCCACAACTAGCAACAATATACATCTGCCTCATAAACAATTCTAATATAAAAAGCCCCACAAAGGTCTAATATAAAAAGCCCCACAAAGGTCAACATTTTATATATATATATATATATATATATATATATATATATATATACATAAAGCCCCATAAAAAAATGCCCCACAAACCAACACCAGACAGAAAACCCCACAAAAGGTGAGGTTCATGTATATATATATATATATATATATATATATATATATATATATATATATATATATATATATATATATATATATATATATATATATATAATTTATTTCTTTTTTTATTTATTTTATGGTTATTTTTTTTTAAATTTTAATTTTAATATATATATATATTTATATATTTTTATATTTATATTTTATATATATATATATATATATATATATATATATATATATATATATATATATATATATATATATATATATATATACATATATATATATATATATATATATATATAATTTATTTCTTTTTTTATTTATTTTATGGTTATTTTTTTTTTAAATTTTAATTTTAATAATTTTATATATATTTTAAAGTGTTTTTTTCTCTCTCTTTCTCTCTCTCCTCCTTCTTCTTCTTATATATATATATATATATATATATATATATATATATATATATATATATATATATATATATATATATATATATATATATATATATACAGGGATCAGTTTACTAGCGCGCCCTGCGCCATTGACGCATAAAAATTAAAAATGACCCATCTACAATTCTTGCCAGGGGCCGAATGGCGCTTCGATTTTTGGTACCAGTGCGCCACCACAATAACAGTGCACTCTTTTGGAGGCGACAAACGTGCTTTTGCTAAGGCAAGTTCAGCGATTGGCTATGAGGGCCCGGATGTTGATCTTTCAGCCAATAAGAAGTGTTGTACGATTCTTCCAAATCAGAATTTGCTATCGTCTGCGCGTATGTTGTGTCCGTGCTTGAAGGATTTTGTGTTTTTCTTTGTGCCGCTTTGAAAATGCCCCCCCCCCCCCCCCCCCCCCCCCCCAAAAAAAAAAAAAAAAAAAGAATTTGAAGTAGGACAGTCTAGACTGTCGTTTGGTGCTGTTAAACTACAGTCTACCGCCGCTAATCCTACGCAAGATGATTGTGTGAGCCCCGAGTCAAGTCAAAATACTGATCCCTGTTCTGGTTAGTGTTTTGTTGGTAAACATGCTTCACAACACATGCACACTCACAATAATCTATTTTGTTTTAATTTCTGTAATAATATCTCCAGGTTATCTTTTACATGTACGTAAATTACTGCTGAAATCATGGCCCATTGAAATTTGATCTGAGGGGCCCATAGCTTTTTAATGTCAGGCTGAACCCTGTATATCTATATATATATATATATATATATATATATATATATATATATATATATATATATATATATATATATATATATATATATATATATATATATATATATATATATATATATATATATATATATATATATATATATATATATATATATATATAGATAGATAGATAGATAGATAGATATACATTTTTTTTTCTTTTTTGGGGTACGAGTATTTGACCTTTCTCACAATATGCAAGCCCTCGCAATCTTCTTCCTAAAAAAACTTCAATCATTGCAATCATTCTAAACAATCTCCAGACGAACACCGTCTTTCGTGCTCCACAAAGAGCAAAGCTGATATTTCCCGTCTTCAGCGACATTCTATTTATTTATTTATTTATTTATTTATTTAATTTTTTTAAGGGGGGGGGAGGGGGGGCGCCACGAGAGGAAGAAATCAAAAGAAAGAAAACAATATTCCTAATGGATAATATAATGGATTACGACAGGAGTGCCCAATACGTCGATCGCGTAGCAGTAAAAAAAAATTGACATCAGCCTATTATATGAATATATATATGTTTTGCATTTTGGTGGTAGGTGGATCATTTTGGCTTGGTCATTTTAAAAGTATCTCGCATGCTGAAAAAGTCATAGTGTGGGCAACCCTGGCTTACGTTGACGTTTTAGCAAAAAGACAAATAGTCAAAGTTCCGTCCCTTTGCTTGCTTATTTCGACTCGCGCCAGCGCTTCAAAATGCCGCGAACGCCGTCGTTGAAGCCCTCCGATTCGAAAGGTGTGGCAAAGCTCAGTACATATTTTGGGAGCAAATGAGGTAATTATTATTTTGATATTTTAATCTTACAAGTAAATAACATATCCTATCCTATCATATCCTATCCCATAACTCGGAGGTCGTAGGGCACCACAGATGATCGTTTAACCAACGTACTCCATCTTTCCCTGTCCTCAGCAACCCTGATTGTTTCGCTCAGTGTTAAACCAGTCCAGTCTCGAATGTTGTCATCCCACCTCTTTTTCGGTCTCCCTCTTCCTCTACCTTTTTGCACTGTGCCTTGCAGGATGGTTTTGCAAGACCTGATGATCTGGTGACGTGGCCACACCATCGGAGTTTCCGTTTTTTCACCACTGTGAGCAGGTCATCGTGTTGTCCAATGGCTTGTGTGATGGTCTGTCGGACTTCGTTTGTTGGTGATGTTATGGGTACAGGAAATGCCCAGAAGTCTTCTGAAGCACCTCATCTCCATGCTTTGTATTCTTCGTTGGAGATCTGCTGTGAGGGTCCATGTTTCGCAAGCATATAGGAAGATGGAGATGACAAAGGAGCGCAGCAGCCTTACCTTGGAATGTAGACTGATGGTCCTATCTTTCCAAATTGGATTCAACCTCGCCAGGGCAGCAGTTGTTTGTGCGATCCTGGGGAGGACTTCCTGTCGGGACCCATTGTCTGATACAATGGCTCCTAAATATTTGAAGCTATGCACTGTGTTGAGGGATTGGCCTTGGACTTTGATGTCCGTGTTGGTGCCATGGGTGTTGTTGGTCATCATTTTGGTCTTCTCTGCAATTATTTCCATTCAATAGGCTCTGGAGGTGGTTTCAAGCCTCTGTACCAGCCGTTCAAGTTCTTGTTCCTCTGCAGCCAATCCATCAATGTCATTCGCAAAACGAAGGTTGGAGATTGCTCTTCCCCCTATGCTGACTGTGCCTTCGTGGTCTGCAAGGGCATCTGACATGATGAGCTCTAGGAAGATGTTGAAGAGTGTTGGAGAGAGTAGGCATCCCTGACGCACACCGATTGTTGTTCTGAACCAGTTTCCGATGGCGCTGTTGGGAAGGGCTGCACTGGCAGCCTTCTCATACAGGCTTTTGATGACTTCAACAATTTTAGGGCTAATGTTGTACACTCTCATGGTTGCCCACAGAGCTGCATGCCAGACTCGGTCAAACGCCTTTTTGAGGTCTACGAACACATGATATAGATGTTGGTGCTGTAGGTATTTCTCACAGATTATTCTGAGGTTGAAAATCTGTTCAGTGGTACTTCGCGCTGCCCTAAATCCTGCTTGCTCTTCGGCTATGATTTGTTCAGCTTGGGGTTTCAACCTGTTGAGTATTATATTTCAGGAGGACCTTGCTGGGATGGCTGATGAGGCTGATGGTGCGGTAATTTTCACATTCCTGAAGGTTACCTTTTATGGGAAGAGTGACGACAAGCGACTGGGTCCATGGTGTAGGCCACTCCCCACTCTGCCACATCTTGTTACACGTAATGGTGAGTGCGTCGATCATCGCTTCTCCTCCTGCTAGAAGCAGTTCCACTGGTATGTTGTCCACTCCCGCTGACTTCCCCTTCTTCAGTCAGCGATTGCACTGCTGCCTCAACTCCTCGGAGAATTGGGAGGATTTCTTCTTCTTCTCTGTTCTCTGGACATGCTAGAACTGATGGGTCCACGTTTGGTTTGTGGTTGTAAAGGTCAGAGCAGGACTCTGTCCATCTGTCCAAGACTTCTTGTTCTTCTGTAAGGCATAAGCCACTTGCTTTGGATCGTGGAGACCTTGGGCTGTTTAACACTTGTCAGCGGCTTCACAGTCTGGTAGGCCTTCTTGCTGTTGTTCTTGTTCAGACTGTTATCTATTTCCTGGCATTGAGCTTCTATCCAGTTCTCCTTTGCTGTGCGCATGCCTTTTCGGATGTCATTGTTGATTTTTCGGTAGGCATCAGCTCCCTGTCAGGTGTTCCTTTTCTTTTTCGTCTCTCTTCGTTTATCACACAGGTCCAAAAGTTCAGGTGTGATTCTCAGCTTCTTCTTTGACCGGTGCTTTCCAAGGATCTCCGTGGCGGCATCTGTCACAGCTAAGTTCAAGGTGGTGGTCATGGTGTTGACATCTACTTCACCAGATCTTAAAATGAGCAGTGGTGAAAATTTCCCTCCAATTGTGGCCTGAAATATTTCTGTCACCTCCGGGTCTTGCAGTTTGTCCAGGTCGAACTTCAGTCTAGTGCACTTTGCTGTGTTTACTCTCTTCAAGTGAAGCCGGAAAGACATCATCACAAGATTGTGGTCACTTCCGATGTCTGCTCCTGGAAAAGTGCGTGTCCTGCCAATGTTGATGCTTGATCTGAAGCGTTTCTTGACCATCATTAACATTTACCGAGTAAGTCCCTTTAATAGAATTTTGGAAACCCTCCCCCAAAAACTAACTGATCCGCCCCTGCAATAGGACGACTTAAATTCATCAGCGTGCTTCTTGATTTCAAGTTCATTAGCTAATTTAATTTCAAGACATTTGGGCGATTCCTAAAATATTGTGGCAATAGGGAAAAAAACCCAGTCTTTTAAATGGATTAGTACAATTAAAGAAATAATGGAATTTATCACCTATTTCATTTAAATCACACATAGAACCCACCCTTTCTGCTCTCGGAATATTTATATATCTTTGAGTTTGAATCGGAAGTTTGTTGCAACTTAATCTAAAATTTAACAGGTTTATTCTTTCTTTTTTATGGTGACAAATTGACTAAATAATCCTCAAAACAAAACATTTCCTTGAAAATTCTATAAGTAATATAACTCTTGTGCCCATTTATATCCTGTCTTACTGATGAAGGTTTTAGTCTAATAAACCGACAATTTTAACGCCTACTACCCAGGTGTTGTTGTTGGTTTTATTATTATTTATATCCTGATGTCAGATTTTTTAAAAATTGGTCTCTCAGGCATTGTTTGACTATTTCCTTAAAAGAATATAAAGAATAACAACACAAAGGCAACCATAACAAAAACAAACCGAGATCTTTCAGAAGAGGACGAACATTATTTATCCAAGATAATGTATACTCGCTATTAAAAAACAAATAAGAGCACAGACTATCTCTCCGTGCTGTGGCCAGTTGGGCCCCACATCGGTTCCAAGTGTGGAAAAAGAACTGTGGTGATGAGTTGGTGGGGGGGGGGGGGGGGTGGGGGCGGGATGAAGATGGACAAATGGAATATATTACTGTCAATGTAGTGATGGGTTGTAGCATGAGTGGTTTGTATGTGCGCGTGCGGGTGCTGTTGTTGGGTGTGTCGGTGTGTCTGTGTGGAGGGGGGGGGGTGTGTGGCGTGGCAGGGGTGGGCGCGTGCTTGCGTTCACGTGTAAGGATGTTGAGTTGGGGGGATGTTGTGATGGGGGATGTTGTGATGGGTGTGTGTGTTGTGTGTGTGGGGGGGGAAGAGGGGGGGTGACGTCATTTTGTCTTCTTGTCTTTCTGTTGTTTCCTGGGCGCTGGAAGCCATTTTTCCACTTTGTAAACATTTGGACAATAAAGTTTACTGTTTACTGTTTACTGTTTAGACGAAACATCAGCACTGAGCTCTGCGGAAGAGAGAGAGAGAGAGAGAGAGAGAGAGAGAGAGAGAGAGAGAGAGAGAGAGAGAGAGAGAGAGAGAGAGAGAGAGGATAATTCTTTATTTTACGAAGGTTGTAGAATAAGCAGCCCAAAGCGCAAAGAATAGTCCAAAGCAGCCCAAAGAATAGTCGCCCAAAGCGCCAACTTGCTGCTTGACGCGCACTGTCTTACGCCACACACAACTGAGCAACTGGGAATGGGAGATGATGATGATGATGATGATAATGATGATGATGATGATGATGATGATGATGATGATAATGATGATGATGATGATGATGATGATGATGATGATGATGATGATGATGATGATGATGATGATGACGACGACGACGACGACGATGATGATGATGATGATGATGATGATGATGATGATGATGATGATGATGATGATGATGATAGTAGTAGTGATGTTGGTGTAGCTTTGTATCTACTTCGGGAAATACTACTAGCTTACTATAATAAGATGGATCTGGTCACGGCAGATGTTTTTAATTTTAAATCTCTCTGCTGGTCACCACGTTATGGTCAGCATGCAGTGGTCAGCATCGCTCACTGAACAGCTTACAATGCAGGACGGGATCATTCAGAGTAAATAGACAATTGTTGATGTGCATTAGCATTTTCCTAATAACATTGATTAGTAGGTTACATTTCTGATCCGTTCCATACATTTGGACACGATCTTTATGCAGAGCATGCAAAATAAAAAATACTAATAATAATCCTATCCTATCCTAATCCCGTATCTCGAAGGTCGTTGTGGCATCACGGATGATCGTTTAACCAGCGTACTCCGTCTTTCTCTGTCATCAGCAACCCGATGGCTTCGCTCAGTGTCAATCCAGTCCTTTCTCGAATGTTGTCCTCCCACCTCTTCCTCTGTCTACCTCTTCTTCTGCCTCCTTGCACCGTGCCTTGCAGGATGGTCTTTGCAAGGCCCGATGCTCTGCTGACGTGGCCATACCATCGAAGTTTCCATCATCAGTGTGAGCATGTCATTTTGCTGCCCAATGGCTTGTGTGATGGTCTGTCGGACTTCGTCGTTGGTGATGTGCTGGATATAGGAAATGCCAAGAAGTCTTCTGTAGCACCTCATCTCCATACTGCGTATTCTTAGTTGTGGGTCTACTGCTGTTTCGCAAGCATACAGCAAGATAGAGATGACAAGAGGGCGCAGCAGCCTTACCTTGGAATGTAGACTGATGGTCCTGTCTTTCCAAATGGGCTTCAACTTTGTCAGGGCAGCTGTTGTTTGTGCGATCCTGGAGAGGACTTCCTGTTAGGACCCATTGTCTGATACAATGGCTCCTAAATATTTGAAGCTATGCACTGTGTTGAGGGATTTGCCTTGAACTTTCATGTCCGTGTTGATGCCATTTGTGTTGTTCTCATGTTGGTCTTCTCTGCATTTTTTTCCATTCCAAAGTCTCTGGGAAGTTGTCATGCCTCTATACAAGCTGTTTAAGATCTTGTTCCTCTCCAGCCAATCCATCAATGTGATCCGCAAAACGGAGGTAGGAGATTGCTATACCCTCTGTGTTGACTGTGCGTTCGTGATCTGCGAGGGTACCTGGCATGATGCGCTCGAGAAAAATGTTGAAGAGCGTTGGAGAGAGTAGCCTTCCTTGACGCACACCGATTGTTGTTCTGAACCAATTCCCGATGGCGTTGTTGTGGAGGACTGTACAGGTAGCCTTGTCATACAGGCTTTTGATGACTTCAATAATTTTAGGGCTGATGTACACTCACTCTCATGGTTGCCACAGAGCTGCATGCCAGACTCGATCAAACGCTTTCTTGAAGTCTACAAACACATGATATTGATGTTGTTGGTGCTGTAGATATTTCTCGCAGATTATTCTGAGGTTGAAAATCTGTTCAGTGGTACTTCGCCCTGCCCTGAATCCTGCTTGTTCTACAGCTATGATTTGTTTATCTTGGGGTTTAAACCTGTTGAGTATTATTTTCAGGAGGACCATGCTGAGATGGCTGATGAGGCTGATCGTGCGGTAATTTTCACACTCCTGAAGGTTACCCTTCTTGGGAAGAGTGATGGCAATAATAATAATAATAATAATAATAATAATAATAATAATAACAATAATAATAATAGTAATAATAATAATAATAATAATAATAATAATAATAATAATTATTATTATTATTATTATTATTATTATTATTATTATTATTATTATTATTATTATTATTATTATTCTCATCATCATCATCATCATCATCATCATCATCATCATCATCAACAACAACAACAACATCATTATATATATATATCCTATCACATCCTGTCCCGTAACTCGGAGGTCGTAGGGGTACCACAGATGATCGTTTAACCAGCGTACTCCATCTTTCTCTGTCCTCAGCAACCCTCATGGCCTCGCTCAGTGTCAAACCAGCCCATTCTCATTTCGGTCTCCCTCTTCTTCTACCTCCTTGCACTGTGCCTTGCAGAATGGTCTTTGCAAGGCCTGATGATCTGGTGACATGGCCATACCATCGTGTCTTCACCACTGTGAGCAGGTCATCGTGTTGTCCAATGGCTTTTGTGATGGTCTGTCGGACTTCGTCGTTGGTGATGTGTTGGGTATAGGAAATGCCCAGAAGTCTTCTGTAGCACCTCACCTCCATGCTTTGTATTCTTCGTTGGAGATCTGCTGTGAGGGTTCATGCTTCGCAAGCATATAGGAAGATGAAGATGACAAGGGAGCGCAGCAGTCTTACTTTGGAATGTAGACTGATGGTCCTGTCTTTCCAAATGGGCTTCAACCTTGTCAGGGCAGCAGTTGTTTGTGCGATCCTGGAGAGGACTTCCTGCCGGTACCCATTGTCTGATACAATGGCTCCTAAATATTTGAAGCTATGCACTGTGTTGAGGGATTGGCCTTGGACTTTGATGTCCGTGTTATATCTATATCTATATCTATATCTATATATATATATATATATATATATATATATATATATATATATATATATATATATATATATATAATGGCTAAACTAAACACAGTGAAAAGTAGTTAATAATATACTCCTTCTCCGGTACAGCCACTGGTCTGCAATAATACAAATAGGACGAACAACAGTGGTCTCGTAAACCGGTCGCTTGGGTCAGCCACGTCGTCAAGCAAAGTTTTACTAACATTCACAATTATAAAACATGGCAAGACTTCACAAGCATAATCCAATAATACTATGAATAAATCGAGGTGAAACAAAAGATCGATCATTAATTTTACCTTCTTGACAATGTCAGGCTATGGCTATACTGTGATGAATTGAATTTCACCCATCATCTGCATAGTCTTCTGAGAGATATCTTTCAGCGTGTGCGTCCTCTCGGTTGCGGGTTTAGACACAGAATGACGTTCTTTAACGCTGTGGTCAGCTAAAGCGCGAGATATTCCAAGAATTCTTGCGCCGGCGCGGGGTATGACGGATATAGGTCAGCTGGATTATGCTACGGCCTACCTGGTGAAGATTTAGCCTACACATACTTAGACAAATCCTAACTCTGGTCGTCTGCTAGACATCGACTTTAAGTTACAAAGGCCAAAGAAGGATGAACGTTTAGAGGCTTGAAACCTTAGTGCAGGGTTCAAACTAGCCTCTTGTGACACAGATAGATATATATAGGTATATATAGGGATAATATTAGATAGATAGATAGATAGATAGATAGATAGATAGATAGATAGATAGATAGATAGATAGATAGATAGATAGATAGATAGATAGATAGATAGATAGATAGATAGATAGATAGATAGATAGATAGATAGATAGATAGATAGATAGATAGATAGATAAGCACCCTCCCCCAGTTTTCTTATAAAACATAACGAACCCCCCCCCCCCAAAAAAAAAAAAATAGTCAGCTCATCAATCACAAAAATAGAAAGAAAACTACATTTTAGCTCAATCAGCAAATGTGTCCGTTCAGTATTTTCAGAGCAACAAGAATTACGTCCCGTGGACAAAACGACGCAGTCTTTCCAGTTGCCCAAGTGGGTGCTCCCGTCACGTCCTGAGACCCCCACATCATCCAGCGCCGTCCCAGTCAAGGGACAAGCACTGATCAGTCCCACTGTGCCACCACCCTGACGACGGCCACCCCACCAAGATCCATCTCTACCAACATTCCGGGCCCTATCCTCCCCTCCTCCTCCCGTTACTGAGTAGGCCTATCATACGTGAACGAAGCCCACAACCTCTAATCAACTTCTTTCCGTGTGACTATCATCATCATCATCATCATCATCATCATCATCATCATCATCATCATCATCATCATCATCATCATCATCATCATAACAAATAGCTCGTAATGCCAGATGCCAGTCTAGTCAAGACACTCAGCTTAACAGAAAGAGACAGATAATTAAGGAGAAAAGCAAAATGGCAAGCCGTTCAAATGTGTTTCAAGACATACACACATAACTGTAACACGTTTTAAAAAGTGTTAATTTTCGGGGAGGAGGGTGGGGATGGAGAGAGGGCAGGAGAATGCTATTCTGTCTCGGCTTTATCTTTTTTTTTTAAAGCAAAACGAACAAAAGAACGATTGGCCACTCTTGAAATATACCTGCAGGCTATAATTTATTAAAATCTGTTTAGTCAGTATAGAGATATAACTCACAACGTATTTTGAAAATGCTGTAACGCCACGACATTGACCTTTGAGAAAGTGCAAATATAAATTATATTAAAAAAACCTGCTAACATTTTGTTCTTAAAATATCGGTTACCAGGTGAAGGCGTCATACCAGCACACACACATACACACTCACACACACACACGCACACACAAAACCCACGCCACAAAACTCACGAAACATTTGTGAGTATATTTTCACGTTTTTACTGTGGTTCACGTGTGACCATGTCTGAAACATCTTAAGTGCACATTTTTTAAATGGTTCGTGAATTACACTAATGATCTTAAAAAATTGTTGAATGTAACGAATGTTACAACGTTACAGACGTTAAATTAAAAATATAAATAAATAAATAAATAAATAAATAAATAAATAAATTTATGATTTAGAACCTGCTCTAAAACAAATGCGTGGCACCAACACAGTCACTGGTAGCTTATCATGCGCGTCAAGGGACGTAATTCCTTTGTAAACTGTGCTCTTTGGTGCAACTGCATATAGTTTACTAACGTGTGACCATGCCACTGTTGCAACACAATGCAGTCGGAGGTTGTTTTACAAACATTGTTGCACAAGAAAAATCTGAGAAATAGAAAGAACGAAATTCTAGCTTTCGTTAGCAAGAACACTCCGTATCAGTACCCGAGCACCCATAAGTGGAATAAGGCCACCAGTACATAGAATGCATAATTAATTAACTGATTTAGAAGCAGCCTCTGTTGTTAGTTAATCCCATTATGTTAGCAGCACCCTGGCTACCCATAACTAATCACCCCCTTTAGTAACCCGAGCTTGCCCCAGATGCAGACAGATGGCTACCTCTATCCTCATTATCCGTGTAGTGCGTAGCGCAGTAGGTCTAGTGGGCAGAGATTTTTAATATACCCTAAAAGTGTCACGTGGGGTTTATGGGCTCTGCACAATGGAATTATGGACCCTCACGTTTATTCGGTGGGAACTGCTAGTAAGTCACCCTATGAATTACTTTAATAAATTTATTTGTTTAGCTCGTTCTGTGTTAAGGTTGGGGTACAGAAATAGATAGAAAAATGGTAAAAGATTACTGTCACACTAGCTTTCACACGGCTATGAATCATATGTAGTCCAGCCACTTGATAACAGTTAAAATCACACATTTATTTCTTCTACTCTATACAAGATTCTCTAAGTACTAATCTAACTTAAAAAGTCTCTTTCAATGCTAAGAGTTCGATCGCTGATAGTCTAGGCAGCTGTTATATCTTCCTCGGGCACTTTCTATAATATTTCATGTAGATTTGGACTACTGTGGTCCGTTTTACAGTTTCTGAAGAGTTGGACTACTGTGGTCCTGTTATGATCAGTTTAAGTGCACCTTCGGCGATTACACTTAACTTTCTTATGTTGCGGTCGAAGTCCTTCTGTGAGGTAGCTTCTGGTCCACCTTTGTCTTTGTGTAGTTGGGTTCCCTTGCCACGCTGTGGGGTCTGACAGGGAGTATTTCAAGGCAGCTCTTTCCGTCTTGTGCGGTAGAGGATCCTCAACCAACTAGTCGTTTCTGTGGAGTGGGGTGCACAGGATAGCTCGCCTGCTCGTCTGTAATATAAGAGACGAAATTCTGCACAACCCTGAATAATCGGTTTGTGCAGAGCGTCTCACTGAAAGCCAAAGTAGCCCTCAGTGATAGCTCCACATCTCTATACATAAGCGACGAACATTCTGCTACTTCCGGGTTCCACTGGAATCTCAACTCTAAATTCCTATACATACATAAATATCAATCGTGTCTAACTATACACATACAGAATTAATAATAATATAAACATTCAGTGGTACAGCCACTGGTCTGCAAACATACATATAAGTTAAACAACAGTGGTTCCGTACGGTATACAACATGGCGGCGCAACCGGTCGTGTTTCGCCTCGTGCTCGGCTCTTCCACGTGGTACGGCAAATTCGGATTAACAATTCACATTTATGCATAGCAAATTCCACAAACATAATTTCAACAATAATATAAATATATCACGATGAAACAGAAGGGTGTTCATTTACCTGTTTGACAAGTTCAGGCCCGTGATGACTTGAGAGAATTCTAAGATTTCAAAGTCCTGCTTCCTGGTCTATGAGTGTAGAGATTTCTCTAGCTGTGGAGATGTTGACTCTACCTCGTCTCACACACGACTGATTCAAACTGTGTTAGGCTCTGACACAGTCAAAACTGCTCTACCCACTGAGCCTGCTCTGATTGGTTAAAACGGTCCGATTCAAAGCTCAAGTGCTGAGTCACTGCGATGTGGGTCGGGCTCGCGGTGTGTGGTCTGCTGTGTAATATACTGACTCTCTCTAATGTTACCATTACTACACATGGCTAAATAGTCAATGAGCAGAGTTAAACTAGCCAATTCATGACAATCATAATAAAGTGGACAAGCGTAGCGCAGACTATAAGAGCAATAACATCTGGATAAACCACCTGTTGTCTCCTGCTGTGACAGTTCCCCGAGATTGGTGGAAATCCGACTTTCTAGACCAAACCACAGTAAACATACGGCTCTTCACAGCACATACGTCACACCATATCCCACACCAGTACCCACACCAGTATTCACACCAAATCCACCACACTGAATCGAGAGTAGACACTCATTCACACCAAGTACACTACATACGCGTACACAGAAAGAGAGAGAGAGCGAGCGATTGCACACACACACACACACACACACACACAAACACCCTCCCCCCCCCCCATACACACACACACCCGCGCGTATAAGCGGGAACACACGCACAGTGGAATAGAAACTCCTAAAACCGATCCATCATCTGAATTGACAGCTATTTTGCGGTTTGTGGATGTCCGCCATCTTGGCTTGTCCCTTTGTTGTCCCTGGGGATTATTCGCCTTTCCCTCCCACTTGGTCAACAGAGGTCGCCGCGGTATATCCGGGGACTAAATTCTCGCTTAATCTCACTACATTAAGAGGACACAAGACAATGACGATCGTACTCGGATCACTTCAGTTCTTTCATTTCAATAGAATTTCAATGACGATGACGCCGACGACTATGATGATGATGATGATGATGATGATGATGATGATGATATCCACCACTTATAAAGGACAACGTCGCCTATGCTAGTAGCATCCTCAGAGCGCACAGAACGTGGAAGGGAGTTAAGGGGAAGTCAAGCCATGTCAAGACAACAAGGGCCGGGGTTATGAGCGCGACTTTCAGTCTCGCGATGAGCAACTTTCAGTCTCGCGACAAGGTGCAGTCGCCGGAATCGATAGTCGCTCAAACACAGTCGTTGCACCCTCTTCGACTAGCGGGAGTCAAGGCACACAAACTCTGCGTTCGGTCTACCTTTTGTCACAACGTCTATTATACTTGGATGATACAGAACCATGTCTTCAGATTGACCATATTGATGATGATGATGTAGACTTGTATAGCGCAGGTATCCACGATTACAAGGTTCATGCTCATTGCGCTTATATTCAGTTATGTTTTGTCCACTTATTTTAAATGTCTTTTATTTGCTATGGTGGCCACTTTTTCGCACTTGAGAAAGGAATGCAGGATTGCAGCATGTACCGATCCTATTCTAAACCCTCCACAAAATCCTTTTTAGCCGCAAGATGCCGTTCGTCCATCTAAACCTTTCCACAATACTTGTCTCCACAGGGACGCAATTCGTAGCATTTGGCGCCAAAAATGTTGGCACGATGCCGCGATAGCTCGAGGGTTAGGCATAGCTCGCCTTGAATGGCGCATGCGAACTCTGCGGTGAATCCTTTACCGTATTGTGCAAGACTAACAAAAGATGAAAAGAGGGATTTTCCACTGTCCTTGCCCGGGCTTACCTCAGCATCAAGAATCGCTGTTTGCCTAAAGATTAATGCGGCTTTCGGGCTTTGCGTGACTGAAATGTCTTTTGGCCAGTAGCCTTCACTGTCATAGAAAGAGATCTCTTTTCTACATAGGTCTCAATGGATGAGAGTTAGAAAGAGGAAAAGGTTATCTTTCACCACTGGAGAGAGAGAGAGCATTACAAAGCTTCGTGCACCTATGGAGTTAATGTCCATCCGTGGTTTCAGAGATCGAAGAAAACGAGCCTTTCTCATAATTCTTTCAGCTACGTTTTGAACCCGAAACAGCTTCACCTCTGATGAGGCATGTGGATCACAGGGCCTGTTGAGCTCGCTATTTATAGATTGCTGTAGCTATCATTCTCTGCATACGAAGACGACAGGAATCGATATAAATTCAACCAATGTTAAGATTTTTGGGCATTCCACGTTGATCCGACTGTTATATGGAACAGATTTTTGTTCTTTAATGACAATACAAACAATTAAACCGAAACATAAAGTGTACATTATATATTAACTGTATTTGCCAGCAATCAATGCATGCACGCCATTTTTTAGCTCGTTATACACAGCACAAGATGTTTTGAATAATGACAACGATAGTATCAATGATACTTTATAGCTGTAACCACGTATAAAACAAATCACTGACATTATCTTAAATACTATATAAAAAATCCTTTTAAAATTAAGTACATACATATGTTGTGTATGTGTATGTGTTTTGCACGTGTATGTATAATTCTGAATGTTAAAGTCTCAAATAATTTTATCAATAAAAGGATTTTAAACTTAAAAAAAAAATGGAACTGAAGAAAACGACTGTCAATGCGCGCTCACAAAATGTATAATTATGTAATGTATAAACATACAAGGACCAAGAAAATGACGTTATAAAGCACCAATCAAACAATCGATCATCGAAGATCAGTTGGACGATGAAACTAAGCCTAATCTTGAGACGAAGAGTTTTTTTTTAACATGTAACTCAAGTCTCGGATCTTGGTTGGTTCCTTAAATGCTAAAGTCGTTTAATTGAGGACTTCCACTGCGATACGAGGCGAGCGTTGTGGCCAAGTGGGCTAAGGCGGGACTAACTTTCCTTGTCCACAAGCCAGAAACCAATGGCGCCTGACAGGTGTGGGTTCGAGCCAGCATCTGGGCGTTATGTTTCTCCGAATATTATTTACTTTCGACTCGGGCAACGTCTCGGGGGTTTTCTCCGGGTACTCCGGTTTGCCCCCCCCCCCCCCCCCCCCCAGCAAAAAAAAATAGCAAAAAATTTCAAAAATTCACAAATAATGTTAGGTAGGTAGGGTTTAGGCGCGCCACTGGCTGCAGAGTTTCCCGATAGAAATGGATAATAAACTGCAGCAAAAAAAATACTGACGTAGGCAGATCGGGACCGGAATATGGAGAGTGCAAATACGACGACAGTCTAAGGTGTCCAAGCAAAACATCTAAACCAAAACAAAAACGCTACTTTGCAAGCTCAAAATCTACACAGATGTTTTATTGGCAAGTAACCTGAACAGTATATCGCAGAAACCGTTTCGCTGTGGGGTATATGCATGAAGACATGTTGACATACAGTGCATAACAACTCTAAAAAGCACAAAGTTGCCGACCATGCAACACAAATCCACAGCTAGAAGAACGTCAATAAATGACATAACAAGTCAATACGAAAAATGGGCTACTACGATTAAGGAAAGACATCGCCCAACGCTTGTGAGCTGCCAACAAAACGTCACTCAATCACAAGGTACCGCCTACATCTACGAAGTAGATTCCGCTTCAACTTCTTCCAGATCATGGAGACAATATGGTGAATGAGAGGGTGCCTGAGGGATTTGAACTGTACAGCTTTGCCGGCTGTTATTGTAGCCCACCAAGAGCATTTGAGACACCTCGCCTTGTCGGGGATGTTCTCGGCTCTGTCGACTAAACGTTTGCGCCTGGTGCTGGTTTTCTGCTAAACTCCTGTTTCCTTGCGATGTTTGAAACGCCATTAGCAATCCATATACCCGGTCATCAGAACCGCGGCCGACGCGCTGTCCTGACGCTTCCAGTATGGAATCAGGAGAAGGTGGCTTTGTCAGGCTATGGCCGTTCTGAATCTGAGAAAAGGAGAATGGTGGAAAACCCTTGTCTCGGCGTTGTCGTGGTTCACGAGATGGCGGTACTGGCTGTGGTCTGTGAAAAATGGGCGTAGACGCCGAAAGCACCCCATGCATCGGTCTGTATTCCAGATGACGTGACGGTAGCAGCTGAGCACTGTTCGTGTTATTCAATGAAGATTCCCAAGAAGAAAATCTGCGATGTTCTGCCAGCTCTGACATTCTGTTGCCACCCTCCTCCATAATCCTGTTATCTGTTGACACTGACCGTTCTGGCAAAATCTGTGGGAGTCCCCCGAAGGAGGATGAGGATGAAAAGGAACTTCTCCTTGCCCAAGAACCGTTGGCCTGTATGCTTAAGGATTGTGGTGTCGGTCTGGTTACACTCGCAAGGGGGGGTTCAGGATTCAGTTGCGCTGGCTGCGGACCTTGATCAGAAAAGCTGTTTGTGCTTGCGAGTGAAATGTTCGCAACGCTCAATCTGTCGCCATCGCGTGAAAACAATGCATTGCTGTCAGTTTCAACACTGGACATAGACAGATTACCAACTCCTGAACTTGCTGATCGGTTCACGTTCAAAGTCAGCGTTGTTTTGGTCTGTTTCTGTGTCACCCCACGAGGCGTGTCCGCAGGTTCATGAATGATGTCCACAGCGAACTCTGGGCAGCAACGATTGGCAAAGCAGCTCTGAAGGGCAGCTTGAGGACTGGGAATATACTCCATTGCCCACTGATATTCCTGGGGGTAAACCTTTCCTCGTTTTACGCACTTTTCACAGGCTTGGAAAATGGCAAAGTCTGTTTCCTGGAAAACAAAATTAAGTATGGAAATAAATTAATATAATAATTGATGAATCAATAACCATATATAGACCAGATACCTGGGGAAACAAAGACAACGATCCAGGGAAAAATAGGCCAGGGTTGGGGAGTAGTGGGGGAGAGTGTAGGGTGGGTGGGTGAAACCACCACAGGCCAGTGAAAAGCAAAGCCTGGGTGATCACCGGGCTGACCTATTGCACCATAAACAAATAGTACATACTGTATCTTCGAATTTAATAAGCTGTCCATTTTCGTCCAGTCGAGGCTTTATTTTCCCGAAGAGCGTTTCCCCAACTCTCAACTTGACGCGGATGTTCGTTGTTTTGAAGCGATCGCCATGCAGCAAGTGAAGTAAACGTCTTTCTCCTTCTTCCATCCCAAAGCGCTGCAAACACAGCATCAGGGTTAAGACACTACTACAAGGATCTATAGAACAAAACAGAAATGAGCATCAATAATGTAGTTACAAAACTATAGGTGTCATGTTTGTTCTGCAACCCTCTGATCATTTCCGAGACAGCAATCTCTGCAGCATTCTCCACTGTAGGAGTCCATATGCTGGCTGTTAAAGCCACTTATTTCATGATAATAATGTGGCCAGTTCTGCCATGATCCTTTCTCTCAGCAAAATCCTGAGTTCTACTTTGATCAGGATTTCAGGAAAATGATACAGGACTACAAAGGCTCCCTGTATCTGCACGTGCTTCAGATGCTGTTGAATAAAATAATTCAGGATTAAAAGCGTTTTTTTCCAACCACACGATACCATTTTCCCGACTGATATGAACTAACTGCAGGGTTAAAATGATTGAGAACTCATCAGGAATAAATGAGCGAGTGTCTACGACAAACGTGACCAGCTCAGCCAACAATAAGAGCATCCACACACTTCCCATGTTTAAACAGAAATAATTTCGGGTCGTTGAATGTGAACTCACTTGTCTAAAGTCAGCGATGTTGATCCTCTCATCCCAGATGATGGCCAGGGAATCAACGTGCGGGTTGTAGGGAGGGTGGTGAGTCATCGTTGCTTTCCCCAAGGCCCAAAGTCGTGGAATGTGTTTCTTCAGCCGTGAGTTGCAGATGACGCAAAAGCCGCTGAAGTGATTGGTGAAGACCTCCACATTCTGCCCTTGCTTGCCTGGAAGGAATCTGAAGCCACAGTTAGCGAGCCCCTTGGAATGAATGAATTTCATCGATGTGCGATTGATCTGCCCGTTCTTGAGACGAGTGACGCTATAGACTGTAAAGTCTTTTGGGTAGAATTCAGTCAACAAGAAAATTGGAAAAGTAACAGAGACTGCTTTTTGAAACTTGAAACGATCTCTCACCGAGAACTCCACAAAGGCTGATACCAGGAACTCGTCATCTGAGAGGCCAAGCATATCTCCTATTGCTTCAACGTCGGTGTCGACGGCTGTGTGAACCTCCATCTTGGAATTTCCCGTCTTGGACACAGCACCGGTCGGGACTGAGAGGATCACGTCCGAATTGCTCTGTCGGAATGTTCCTCCTTTGTTGTTGATGACCCAGGTAGCTTGCCATCTAGCACTGCGCATGGGAGGTGCTACGTTGCTCGGGGCTGAAAGACTCTGACAGTCAACGTCAGATCCGGTGCCAGAAGAGGAAGTATGGGCAGAGCTATTCAGTGTCGCAGAACTCTTTATCGTAGAGTCTCTGCTGAATGATGTGCACAGATAACAGCCTTCCGTGGAGGCCTTGTCTGACTCATACGTCTGGTCTCTGTAAACACTGTCCTTCTGTGTACCTCGGTTCTTCCCTGTAGTAGGAAGGATGTCCAAATCTGAAGACGACAAAAAGGCGTTACAGCGCAAATTTAAAAAAAGCGTTTTAAAGGCTGTTTTTGGAAACCTGCAGCTTGCATTGTAGAAAAATGAAAATCTTGCCATGGCCGATGCTGGACCTAGTATATTATTACACATTTCATTTGCTGACTCGCACATATAGCTGAATGGAAATGCCATTCCAGTTGAGGTTGGCCTCAGCCCTACCTTGGAAGGGTTCAAATCCCGGATTTGAAACACCAACCTCCACTCCTCCCAACCTACACCCACTGCCTCCCTCTCCCCCTGAACAGCAACCTCTGCACCACCCTTCCAACTGAGCTGTTCCCCGTAAGCTTTTACCCGGGCAACAACTTATTTAGCAATCTCCAGAGGCGTATATTCCCTAAAGGTGCGGTCTGACGGGAAGCGAAGCAGAAGCAAAACAGCCAGTAAAACACGAAACATCGTAGTTTTGACTATGTTTATCGTGTGATTAGACCTAAAGGTGCGGTCTGACGGGAAGCGAAACAGAAGCAAAACAGCCAGTAAAACAGGAAACATCGTAGTTTTGACGATGTTTATCGTGTGACTAGATATAAAGCATAACAGCAGCAAAGCGCGAAGCAAAGCAAAGCGGATGCTTTCAGTGTTTGAGCGTGCTCTAAAATTTTGCGTTGTTTCGCTGAAGCATTTGATTGCCAGCCAATCAGAAGAGCCGACGTAGGGCAACGAGGTCGTTATCATTTCAGCGGTCATGGCGGCATCGAAAGCTACTGGGCCATTAGCGAATCTGACACATTTTGATACATTTACTCTCATCTTATCTTATTCAAAGCCACGAGGCATTATGGAATTAGAAGCCAAAATTACAGAAACCAAACCCTGAAAAAGGCCTCATGGACTTCTGTGAGGGTCAATCTGACGGAAAAAAATGAAAATATCGAGTAAAGGGAGGTAACTGATTTACAACGTATTGTGCATTGCTTCCACGCAGGACTTCTCATCGTGTGACCGGCTCACGAAGCAAAGCATCATAAACGCACTTATTTTTAGATGCTTTTAGAAGCAGACGCTTTGCTTTGTTTACCGCTTTGCTTCTGCTTCGCTTCCCGTCAGACCGCACCTTAACGAAACGCGAAACCCCTAAAGTCTACAGCATCTTCACTAGGATGAAGGTGGTAGTCTACATCAAGAAGAAGAAGAAGAGTGATCACACTTAGTTTCTCAATTTTTTGCTAAATGTTGCAGATATTATGGGACGATTAGATTTTGTTTGTAGGTGGATTTAAAGTAAAATTACTACAAGTCAGTGTTAACACAATCAAGAGTTCTGTTTGCTGCGCCCATCCCTTAAACACACCTCCCCTGCCCCCCTCCTCCCTCCATCTCCTCTGTCGCCGACCATTGGATTTCAGTGCCTGTGGATAAATAGCGGTAAGGTAGACTTTTGCTGGGTTGGATAAAGAAGGGGGTGGGGTATTTATTAATTAATTTGTTAATTAATTAATAAATCCAATTTTCAGTTCTGCGTCGGAGAAAGAACAGCTGCTGTTGATGCTAGTTTTGTAGACATTGTACAGACCTTGTTTTCTTCAAGAGCTGCTTAAAAACGCAGTTGTTCGACAAGGCGTTTTCTGTGTAAATAGGGTGAACAGTAATATTACTACTTTTTGAATGATGCTGTACATGATGTAGGGCGAATGTTGTGATGATGCGTACGAACGATGTGTGTAAGCGCATTGAGTTGTTATGCTAATGAAAAATGCGCTGTATAAATGCAATTTATTATTATTATTATTATTATTATTATTATTATTATTATTATTATTATTATTATTATTATTATTATTATTGTTATTGTTATTATTATTATTATTATTATTATTATTATTATTATTATTATTATTATTATTATTATTATTATTATTATTAGTTACTAGTATTGCTCAATTCAACACTCGAGCATTTATTTAATTTTTTTTAAACATAAATAAATAAATAAATAAATAAATTTGCATTGGGGCGGTGGGGAAAATGTTAAAGCGGAGTTGATGCGATCATCTCCGCTTTAACATTTTCCCCACCGCCCTAATGCAAATTTATTTATTTATTTATTTATTTATGTTAAAAAAATAAATGCTCGACGAAGGCCTGATTCAGGGATTGATTGATTGTTTATCGACCGATTGATTTGATGATTCATTGATGATATTCTTACCTTATTTTCTTACCTTCATGTTTTTATTTGATTTTTTTTATTTGATTTAACTGTTTAACTGTCGACTGTGAGTGTTCATGATGTGCGTGGTGTGTGTGTGTGTGTGTGTGTTTGTGTGTGCGTGTGTGTGTTTGGTTTATGTTTGTATGGTAGGACATGTGCTTATGAAATCGTGTGATAAACTTTTAAATTTCAAAGTTTTTTAAACTTTTTTATGTATTTATTTATTTTTATAATATGAGCTGCTTCTAAATCCTGTAATTGCCCTATGTGGATAAATAAAGTTGTATTGAATTGAATTGAATTGAATTGAATTGAATTGAATCAATGCCTATTGATTTTTGAATTGTGCAATTGTGAGTTTCCCATCTCCTTCCCTGTGTAGGCTCGGTGTCGGAGATGCAGATTTGGACGGAAGGGAGCTCCCTGTGCTATTAGACGTTTTCGTACTAATCTTAGCCATGTATGGCCTACTCTTTTTCTCTTTTTTATGTCGGGAACTGATAGGGATACAGCCTGGTAAGGACCGACGTGAACCCTTACAGCGGATGGGAAAGGCGTCCCTCTTTGTCGTGTGGGTACTAAGGACAATCACTCCGTCGAAGAACCAGAACGGGACCCAGGCGCTGTGGGAACTTTGTTGGACCTTGTTTTTTGCGACGGTACCTATAAAGGTCGAAAAGACAACTAAAGACAACTAAAGACAGCTAAAGACTACTAAAAACAACTAAATACGGCTAAAGACAACTAAAGACGGTTAAAGACAAGGGCAAAAAGACAACTAAAGACAACTAAAGACAGCTAAAGACAACTAAAGACGGCTAAAGACACCAGGGGTAGAAATTTTAGAGGGTATACAAGGCTATCCTATCCTATCCTATCCTGTCCCGTCACCCGAAGGTCGTAGGGGCACCACAGTTGATCCTTTAACCAGCATACTCCATCTTTCTCTGTCCTCAGCAGCCCTGATGGCTTCGCTCAGTGTCAAACCAGTACATTCTCGAATGTTGTCCTCCCACCTCTTTTTCGATAAAAACTAAGATGCCATTATTAGCTATAGGTTTGGAAATAACAATTTCATTCAGGTTGCCAAAAAAATAGTAGTAATTTAGTAGGAATAAATTGTTGAAGTTGCTTGAAGAAGAAGAAGAAGAAGAAGAAGAAGAAGAAGAAGATGATGATGATGATGATGATGATGATGATGATGATGATGATGATGATGATGATGATGATGATGATGATGATGATGATCTGTCGACGTTGCATTCTATAATTAAAAAAGAAGAAGAAAATGTAGACAGTGTTTTATGTCGTGTGTGTACGTGTGTGTGTGTGTGTGTGTGTGTGGGTGCGTGTGTGTGCGTGTGTTTGCTTGTGTGGGTGTGTGTATATGTGTGTGTATGTTTTTTAAAATAATTATTTTGAGTAGGAATATGATTGTTCTTTTGTCTAGAACTCCTTATTTTTACTCAGTTCACACACACAAAATAAATAAATGAATAAGAACGATGGGGTGCTCAATGTCATTATGATGGCGAAGGGGTGAGAAAACCTTTAAAAAAAATATAGTTACACACAAATTCTGAAAGATTTGTAAGGTTTCCGTGCACTCTAAAGCTCTCTTTGGCCCGCTGCGGTACCGGTTTTGCGTACCAAGTTAACCCGTTAAAAAATTCGTCTGCAAACGAGGTATACTAGCTTTGCTTCACAAACAATAGCCTCAGTATCGAATCGGGCATTACATTTTCATTAAATCCGACTACACAATCACCCAGAACAGCTTTCACTTTGTATATAAATCAATTAGCTTACATAATATACTTGAAAAATATTATTGTTATTTTTTTTTATCCGTTGTACTTTCTACGCGGCAACAAATTTCTGCCATAGCCAATGTCTTTCAAAGATGGCAGGTGTTTTTGGGCTCTTTAAGTTGTTTGTAGCCTTGTATGTAGCATGGACCCTCACAGCAGATCTCCAACGAAGAATACAAAGCATGGAGATGAGGTGCTGCAGAAGACTTCTGGGCATTTCCTATACCCAACACATCACCAACGACGAATTAAGTCCGACAGACCATCACACAAGCCATTGGACAACACGATGACCTGTTCACAGTGGTGAAGAAACGGAAACTCCGATGGTATGGCCGCGTCACCAGATCATCAGGCCTTGCGAAGACTATTCTGCAAGGCACAGTGCAAGGAGGTAGAAGAAGATGGAGACCGAAAAAGAGGTGGGAGGACAACATTCGAGAATGGACTGGTTTGACACTGAGCGAAGCCATCAGGGCTGCTGAGGACAGAGAAAGATGGAGTATGCTGGTTAAAGGATCAACTGTGGTGCCCCTACGACCTTCGGGTGACGGGACAGGATAAGATAGGATAGGATAGCCTTGTTTACCCTCTAAAATTTCTACCCCTGGTGTCTTTAGCCGTCTTCAGTTGTCTTTAGTAGTCTTTAGTTGTCTTTTCGCCCTTGTCTTTAGCCGTCTTTAGTTGTCTTTAGCCGACTTTAGTTGTCTTTAGTAGTCTTTAGCTGTCTTTAGTTGTCTTTAGTTGTCTTTTCGACCTGCGACCCTGTATAAATAAAAGCTGAGCTAAACGCTTTCTACATTTTATGGGGAGTTAAGGGAAAGGAGATATTACTTTTTGTGTTCACTGTGGAATGTAAAACATTACTTTTTGTGTTCACAGTGGGCTGTAAACTTTTACTTAAAGATTAACCAGTTTTCTAGTGGAAGAAGATTTCAGCGAGAACATTCCTACAGAATATTAAACTTTGGGAGAGAGTGGAGGTGTTGATTTGTTTTTGATTAACTGTTAAAAAGTGGATGAATAATTAAAATGTTCTAGATTGTTAAAGCTACTCTGCTGGTGTTTGGATTGTGCGCATGAGAGTGTGGCCAGTCGCTTTTGTTTGAAAGCTAACATGTGACATCCTCCACCCCGAACGGTTCCAAACGGTTTATTCTTGGTTTCGCTATATCACATTATATATCTTCTTTTTTTTTAAATACGAAAAGCAATTAAATTAAGGCATCATTTTAGGCAACCTCTCCTTGCAGTTCTTCTTCACTTTAAGAAAGTCACATAAATATTAAGCTGGTTCCATTTACTAGTATGTATTGCTTAGAAATGATGCCTCCCTTTACCATCTAATGAAGGATCAGTAATGAGGAGTAAACATTGCTTTTCTTCTAACCAGACGAGTCAAGAATATTTTGTTGGAAACTCTCTGTGCGTTGTTTGTGCTTGAATGAGGAAGCATGTCGTCAACCCCATTTTAAAGCAAGTGTGAAAATCTCTTGTGTCTTGGGTGCGTTCTGAAGGGCGATAAACCGTGCCTATTATACTTACTAATAATAGATTTGTGGTGGAGACTGCTATGCCTGTCGCTAGGGTCTGTTGACTGTTTGCTTGTCACAGCTTTTTCCACGCTGCACTGTCTGTCCTGCTGATGGTTCATGAGCTGATTGTTACTGCAAGCACAATACGGAAAACGATGCTTAACGTCCTATTGCATGAGCGTTAAGGACGATCACCACGTCGCCACCCTGACAACAATGACCATCATCATCATATCAAAAACGAGATCCAACGGATCACTTATACTGCAAGCACAAGTAAACAGTACTATCTATATATATAAATTGCTTAGCCGGAAGTCCTTCTTCGCCTCTACTATAAAGTTTGTCCGGTATGGACGCTGATCTGGGCAGGTGCTGTGCGCTACGGATAGGCCTGCTGTGTGCTCAGAACCAGCGAAATCGTTATAGCCGACATTTCCTTACCGAACGTTTAACCGTTTCTGAGATAAATAAATAAACAAAATGTCCACAAACTGCAATAGCCTCATTCCGCGCGCTTCCGATTCAACCCGGCCGTGTCAAGAACGTGCCGTTCTGTAATACCGCAAATTTTGTTTTATTTCCATTGAAAACACTTTTGCACTCATGTCACCAATCTTACAAAATTTTGTGTTTCACTAATTAAATTTGATTAATAAAAAATCGAATCGAGGTTTCAGCATGTTTTCCCATATAGACCAAAAAATTGATGATTTTAATACCAAGGCTTGGTGCCTGACTTAGTAAGACATTCGCCTACCGTGCAGGAGACCCAAGTTCGAATCTCCCGCGGGCCATTTTTTTAAAGTTTTTTTTTTTTTTTACCTTACAATATGGATATTTTTCTTTTTAATTTAGTTTTTTTTTTACTTTTAACTTACTTATTATTATTATTATTATTATTATTATTATTATTATTATTATTATTATTATTATTATTATTATTATTTATAAACTTTTTCACTCTACAATATGGATATTTTTCTTTTTAATTTAGGCTTTTTACTTTTAACTTATTTATTATTATTATTATTATTATTATTATTATTATTATTATTATTATTATTATTATTATAATTATAATATCTTATATCAAATTTTTTTTAAACCTTGGTGTTTTTTATGATTTCTATTTGTATTATTCTATATTTATTATTATTATTATTATTATTATTATTATTATTATTATTATTATTATTATTATTATTATTATTATTGTTATTACCAAGGATTGGGATGGGGTGGTACATGTAGGTAAAAGGGGGCTACGGGTATGTTTAAAGGGGCATGGGTAGGCATAACGGGGATACGGGTATATATAAGGGGGTATGGTGATGGTATACGCCCACGTCCCTTATACGCTCATGTGTCTTGGGACTTTAATTTATCCAACCAACCAACCAAAAGGTATACGCTCAATGTGTCCGGGGACACAAATCTACCTAAGAAAGAAGAAAGGTCTATTCCTTTCATCCATACCTGCGAAACGATCAACGGGGAAGTATCAAGGAGGGTACAATAAGGATACAAGGGGGGTACGGAAGGTATCAAGGGGGTATGGGGAGGTATCAAGTGGGTTCGGGGAGGTATTAAGGGGGTATGGTGAGCCATCATGGGGGGGGGACGGGGAGATATGAGGGGGGTATGGGAACCTGTGTACCCTGGCTTGCCAGGGTACAAAACCACTAGTGTTACTATATGATGGATTAGGCATCAAACGGGAATAGGTTATCTCTAAGAAATGGAAGTAGGCTAAAACGGCCAATCAAAGGAAGATATTTTATATCATCCAGACATTGTTAATACTGTTCACGTTAAAATCACCAGTTGGTAGATTGTTTAAAATAAATTTAACTTCATTAAATTTTATTTTATTATCTAATATTACCTAGAGAGAACAGACGTAAATTTAAAATATTTGGCTAGGCTTTGAAATGTTCTAAAGCAATCCAATCGCTGCACTCGCGAGGCGACATCAATACAAATCACATTAGCTAATCTTGAAACATAAAATGCACACATATTTCCGTGTTTATCAAGCGCATAATAATTTCCTTGTTTTGATTCCGATTAATTCATTTGTTAAAATCCGTGACGATGCCATTCAGTATAATATGTGCTTCCTTAGAAATTCCACGCGTACAAGTGTAATCGTGCTTGTGTGTCTACAGACGCTGAACCAAGAGAGCGAGAGAAAGACACTGTACCTTTTGACGATCCTCCGATTGCGCGTGTGCTCGGTATTGCTCTCCGATCCTTCGAGTGGCAGCAACTGGGCCTGCTCCTGCTGGTCTAGCACAGCGGACCCTTTCGGTTGGGATCCTTTAGTCGATAGCTTGATTGCTCGTTTGAGCTGGGGCAAGAGCAACGCGCTGTGAACGAAAGGTTGCCGGCGACTATTTGCAATTCTATTCTTCTGCATTTTGGAGGCTTTCACCGACATCTCATGGAAGATTTCTTTTCAAGTGCTGCAGCTGCTTCCTCGGGTAACCGGAGGCACTTATTCGTGATTCTCTTCGACCTGTCGTGTGCCATGATTATGAGTGAGCAGCCAATAGGGGCGGCAAGTGGTACAACTATTCGTCGGTTTCTTCTTCTCTTCGGATTGTCTTTCCTTTTGTAGCGTTTTGATTTACGCTTTTAAAAAAAAATTATTGTTTAAGTCCAGTGTCTCTTTCGCCTATCTTCAATTTGAGTTCCGTAGCTTTCATGCTGCACACAGAGAGAAAACAAAGTATTGTCATACCACGTTACACTCACTATTACGTGACCCTAATTATGGTATGCCCCATGCATTTCAGGTAATGAATCATACGCCACAACTAATGTTTTTAACATAAAAATAAATCATAAGAATGATAAAATTATGCTCTTTCCCATCACAGCATATATATATTGGCGCAACACGATCAGAGAAACGTTGCTCACTACTGGTAAGGGTAATGCATATATGATATTCTGTATCTCTGTCTGCAATGCAGGTTGAAGAATTGGATTTCGCTCCCACAAAATCGATATGCTGTGATTGTACAGAATGTCCACATTCACAACGCCCATAAAAAGAGGGTCGGGGTATTACAGCCTATTTAGAATAGGTACTCTGGAATGTTCAACAAACAAGAGTATCACATGGCCCTTGAGTCCTCGCTTTTTGAAAAATTGTGTGTAAGACAATTGGAAAGTAGCCAACGTATTTTTGGACGCGGCGTTCCACTCACAAAGGTCTAGTTACATTCCACATAATGATGTCAATTATGAGCACCTACTGACCTCATTGTAATACACTTTTGCTCACATTATGATGACCCCCCGTTGGGGTGCCGGGGGTTTCAGTATAAATAGTATCCCCACTTTCTGGAAATTTAGTGCTTTAAATTCCCACTGTCGCTGTCTTTCTCATTCCTGCTCTGTTCTATCAATATGCTATATTATCGTCTTCTTCGCTAGACCAGTCTCCTACCTTTTTTCTTGAAAACTCTTCCGGGACAAGACTCCTTGTTTGTGTATGAGGTCTGTTGGATCAGCTTGGGAATATTGGACGCTTTCTGCCAGGTGGTCACTAGGGCTTCCTATGATGTTATTATTTAGCAATGAAAGCATTTTATATGTATGTGTTTTGTTGATAATTTATAATGATGTTTGTATTCTATTTTGTTTTTGTAAACGGGGGTTCGATAAGTTGGGGTGAAGCCTCAGCCGTCCCCTGCGTAGGATGTCTTTATTGTAAAGTGACTGGCTGGTGGAGGGCATTCAGTTTTCCCACTAGGGTTGTTTCAGCAGATCTTTTATGCGGATTGGGGGTTGTCCGGTCCTGATTTGGCTCGGAAGAGTACGCTGGACCTAAAACAACAATTATGTAACGTAATGTAACATTATGATGTAATAAAATATACCATCCACAGTACGGCATTTGCGACTCGCAGTTACATTAGTTTCACATGGCTCTATTTTTAAGTTGCTTTGTAGGCTACTCAGAACGCATAATGTATTATTTAGTAGATTTTGACAAACAATGCATTATTTACGTAAACAAATAATTGTTGGGGACCGCAATTTTCATAAGGTACTCTTGAAAAATTAGTTTTTATAATTGGACTGCATTCTATAATTAACTGGAAGGTCTTTCCAAAGATTGTGTATCCAAAATGTGTGTTAATGATTTATTTTTCCCAAAAAAAAATCACTCCACAAATTCGAAGATAAAACGTCTGTAACGTCCCGAACACAAAAGACAGGTCAAGGTCAGTCTTGTGAGGGAGTGTTCAGTGTTATCAGTATCTCCGTTAGAAGGGAAAAAGTATGATTTTTTGTTTTTTTTTTTTTACCCCAAAACGCAGAGATGGGTGTAGAAGAAGTGGCAGTAGCACGAGTATATTGTTGAAAAACTGGAATAAACACTTCTACTATTTTATTTTCACCAGATCGCTGTTAACTTGGGAGTTATACATTTTTATTTACTCAGAAGGCAAATCCAGCAATGCAGAAATAATGATGGATCCCTCTTTTCTGGAGCCGTGACCTTTGCAGTTTCGTATATTAATACTGTTGCGAACATATTAAAATATAGAGTGAACTAAAGCAGTTGCTTCCTTTTAAATCGCTGAACAGTAATGCATTATTCAGTAACATCTTCTGAATAATATATTATTTAGCAAATTCTGCTAAATATTGCATTATATAGGTAAACAAATCATTATTTAAAAATATTTCAATATAATATATTATTTAACACAATCTGCTAAATAATGCATTATATAGATACATAATTCTTTATTTTGCAAAAATGCCTTATTTGCCTATATTACGATTTATGTTCCTAAACAATATATTGTTTAATTAAATTGTCACGAGAGGTGCGACAACTAAATAAACTTAAGGAAATAAAACTGTTCCACTCTCGTCCCATTCCTAGAACAGGGGTAGGAAGTAGCGAAATGCATGAAAGGTTGCAGAAAAGACCCACAAATAAAACAAACACAAGGTAGTGTCTTTCTTCACTTTTAATTACAATTTACACATAAGGTTCAATACTAAAAGAAAAACTAAAGCGAATAAGACGAACCGACATTCCAAAACGAAAGTTAGTTTTTTGCTTCCTCTATCTCTTTCGAAAATCAAGTTTTTTTTTGTCTCGGCTTTGATGACACCCCGAATGGTGCTCACACTCGCAGCTACATTCAGATTACACATTATGTGGAATGTAACTAGACCTTTGTGAGTGGAACGCCACGTCACCAGATCATCAGCCCTTGCAAAGAACATCCTGCAAAGCACAGTGCAAGGAGGTAGAAGAAGAGGGAGACCGAAAAAGAGGTGGGAGGACAACTTTTGAGAATGGACTGGCTTGACACTGAGCGAAGCCATGAGGGTTGCTGAGGACAGAGAAAGATGGAGTCCGCTGGTTAACCAATCATCTGTGGTGCCCCAACGACCTCCGATTTACGGGATAGGATAAGATTGTTGCCTATATGCGACGGTGTCATGCGACTATAATCTACAATTAACCTTTTGTACACATAATCGCAGAAAAAAGAAACCGCGGATAAACCTGATAAACCTGAACTTTTGGATATGTTTGATAAACGAAGAGAGATGAAAAAGAAAAAGGACTCCTCACAGGGAGCTGATGTCTACCGAAAATTTAACAATAACATCCGAAAAGGCATGTGCACAACAAAGGAGAACTGGATAGAAGATCAATGCCAGGAAATAGAGAACACTCTGAACAAGAACAACAGCAAGAAGGCCTACCAGACTGTAAAGCGGCTGACAAGTGTTAAACAGCCCAAGGTCTCCACGATCTAAAGCAAAGTCTGGCATATGCCTTACAAAAGAGCAAGAAGTCTTGGATAGATTGACACAGTACTGCTCTGACCTTTACAACCACACACCAAAAGGAGACCCATCAGTTCAAGCATATTCCCAGAACAAAGAAGAAGAATAAATCCTCCCAATTCTCCGAGAAGAAGTTGAAGCAGCAGTGCATTCGCTGAAGAAAGGGAAGTCGACGGGAGTGGACAACATATCCGCGGAATTGCTTCAAGTAGAGGCGAACCGATGATTAACGCCCTCACCATTATCTGTAACAAGATGTGGCAGAGTGGGGAGTGGCCTACTCCATGGACCCAGTTGCTTGTCATCACTCTTCCCAAAATAGGTAACCTTCAGGAGTGTGAAAATTACTGCACCATCAGCCTCATCAGCCATCCCAGCAAGGTCCTCCTGAAAATAATACTCAACAGGTTGAAACCCCAAGCTGAACAAATCATAGCTAAAGAAGAAGCAGGATTCAGGGCAGGGCGAAGTACCACTGAACAGATTTTCAACCTCAGAATAATCCGCGAGAAATGCCTACAGCACCAACAGCATCTTTATCATGTGTTTGTAGACTTCAAGAAAGCGTTTGATCGAGTCTGGCATGCAGCTCTGAGGGCAACCATGAAAGTGTACAACATTAGCCCTAAAATTATTGAAGTCATCAAAAGCCTGTATGACAAGGCTACCAGTGCAGTCCTCCACAACAGCGCCATCCGGAACTGGTTCAGAACAACAATCGGTGTGCGCCAAAGGATGCCTACTTTCTCCAACACTCTTTAACATCTTCCTAGAGCGCATCATGTCAGATGCCCTTGCAGATCACGAAGGCACAGTCAGCATAGGGGGTAGAGCAATATCCAAGCTCCGTTTTGCGGATGACTTTGATTGGTTGGCTGGAGAGGCACCAGAACTTGAAAACTGGTACAGAGGCTTGACACCACCTCCAGAGCCTATGGAATGGAAATAAGAGCAGAGAAGACCAAAGTAATAACAACACAAATGGCATCAACAGGGGCATCAAAGTCCAAGGTCAAGCCCTCAACACAGTGCATAGCTTCAAATATTTAGGAGCCATTGTATCAGACAAGAAGTGACATGACAGGAAGTCCTCTCCAGGATCGCTCAAACAACTGCTTCTCTGAAAGGTTGAAGCCCATTTAGAAAGACAAGTTCAAGTTCAAGTTCAAGAATACTTTATTATTTCAACAGAGAAATTATGACATACAATTGCTGATCGGTATGAAACATTAAAACAATACATACATAGCTAAAACAAGTACACAGTAGACTACATCTATATTAAATTTCCAGTATTAAATGACATCTCGGAGTATTTGATGACAGGTGATGAGTCAGAGCCAGTACAGTCATTAGTGTAGAGGGTGAACAGAATCGGTGACAGAACAGTACCTTGAGGAGAGCCAGTAGACGTTTTTAGGGTGCCAGAGAGAGAGAGTGTTGAAAGGAAACGGCTTGAGTTCTATTGGTGAGAGAACTGGTGATAAACAGAATTAGTTTAGGGTCGACATCAGTCTACATTTCAAGGTAAGACTGCTGCGCTCCATTGTCATCTCCATCTTCCTATACGCTTGCGAAACATGGACCCTCAAAGCAGATCTACAACGAGGAATGCAAAGCATGGAGATGAGGTGCTACAGAAGACTTCTGGGCATTTCCTATATCCAGCACATCACCAACGACGAAGTCTGACTGACCATCACACAAGCCATTGGACAACTCGATGACCTGCTCACAGTGGTGAAGAAACAGAAACTCCGATGGTATGGCCACGTTAGCAGAGTATCAGGCCTTGCAAAGACTATCCTGCAAGGCACGGTGCAAGGAAGCAGAAGAAGAGGGAGACAGAAAAAGAGATGGAGGACAACATTCGAGAATGGACTGGCTGGACACTGAGCGAAACCATCAGGGTTGCTGAGGACAGAGAAAGATGGAGTGCACTGGTTAAACGATCATCTGTGGTGCCCTACGACCTTCGAGTTACAGGATAGGATAGGATAGGATAGGATAGGATAGGATAGGATAGGATAGGATAGGATAGGATAGGACACGTAATCGCTGTATAAACTTGACGTGTGGGGTCTGCGTGGAGTATTGAATGGCCGGGGGTCTCATTGTGACTGGTCGTGCATTACAATAACGATCAATTCACCACTTATCGATCGATAGCTGGTCGATTTGTTTGACTGAACCGAAGTTCGTTTGACGTGGTTTAAAAGGAATCTAGCACTAGTGCACTAGTTCTCAGCCATCCGAGATTTGTATTTATTTATTTTCTATTTCAGCGTTCTTATATAGCGTCCCTCCAGCTCAAGAGCTGCTCAAGGCGCTGGCCGATTAAGGCTTTAACTCAAGCCGCCCGAGGCGCCCACTGCCAACCTTTGGGCGGATAGTCTGACGCCCAGACGACTGAGCACCATCCTGGGCGACCGGGGATGGGGAGAAGGGACCTAGTGCGTGCCGGGTGTATTTGTGTAGCCGGCACTCCCCCGTCTAGGACGTGAGCGTCCGGATCTTTTAAAATCCGTGCGAAGAAATGCGTGCCTGCAAAGACTAGTCCTCGGTTTGTACTCATCCAAAGGAGTAGGGGCACGGGGTCTCAGGGTCATGTTTTTAGTTTTATTTTTTGTTAAACTGCGGGCTGGCGTGCATGAATGAACTTAAAAGCCGACTTAGACTTAAGTAGCATGTTTCAGTGAAGCGTTAAGTCTAAGTCGGCTTTTAAGTTCGTTCATGCACGCCAGCCCAGGTCTTCAATGGAGTTTGAACCACTATAGGCTGCAATGTTATCGCCTGATCTTCCAGAACACTACATGCACCACTGAGCCAACGTCTTGGGACAGCTCAGTGCTTGCTCAGTCATACGTGACCCTGATCCGTGATTTTATTAGCAATATTAAATCTAGTCATATGTTTTTGAAGTAACAACAGTTTACTGATGTATTCGTTGCGGAATGTCTCTATTTGTAATTAGTCATGTGTATACACGATTTAATTTGCTCAGCAGCCTATTGTTGTTAGGCCTACTTATTTTCTTATAATGTATGTAAAACCTCCACTCCCCTGTAGTTAGTGAAGGGAAACAACAATGTTGACATAGCGTTGACAGTGGAAGTGTGTAATGTGTAACCCTAAAACGACTAGTGTAACTACAGTGAGCCCCGTAAATGTATTAAGGGTGTGGGATGAGTTTGTGTGTGGATAAGAATGAATGTGCAAGGATTAGCATGGTCATGAGAAAGCGTGAATGATTGAGAAAATGGCAGTAACAGTCTTGAGATTTTTTTTAGTATTCTTATGCATTAAGGTGTTCTAATATCCGCTACCGTTTCTTTATTGTATACATGTACGCTAACCTTTGTGTTGTCTTCTTAATATGTCAACAGTTACTGTGCATCACACACAAATATCCTTGTGCAAATGGGGACAATAAAGATTCGTTATTCGTTATTCGTTATTCGTTTATTCGCTTTGAACGCGTCACATGCTTTGGGACGAACTTATGTGACCTAGGTACCAGACTTTGAGGACACCGAGGGTTTTCTCCGGGTACTCCAGTTTCCTACCTCCCTCCCTTCAATAATGGTTTATTTTAATGCTTTATTGTCCCTTTTCATCGGGAAATTCTGGGCCACCTCCCCTGGGGAAGGCGTAGTCGCAGCCTGTGGTGCAAGAGTGCCGTATAGCCAGACAAGGGGAAGACGGGGGGATAGGGATACACAATACATACATAATAATAGCAATAACGGCACTATATTACAACACACAGCAGCCTCTAACTGCAAACAATAACATATACACTGAATGAAAAAGCAACAAAATGTTCAAACACTTGTGACACTTCGAAAAAAAGCACTTAAAAAAACCCAATCGCATAAAGATGCAATAATAACAGTCATCAGAGGAGTGAAAGAACAATGTAAAGAATGCAAAAACAGTAAAGCACACATGCATGACCACCAAGCAGTATTGAAACACTTGGAAAAAAATTAAACAAAAATAAAAAAAACCAATGCGGTACTATTTAAAAAGTGCAAGTATTATTCCAATAAGACGACTTAAATTCATCAGTGTGCTTTTTGATTTCGAGTTCATTAGCTAATTTTTATGATTAGTTGTGAGGTTAGCTAATTATTCGCATTAGCTGGGATTGGTAGGTAGTCATAGTCTGCTCTTTGTCCCGGGTGGAGCTTAGATTGTGAGACCCGAGTACAGGCCGCCTGGGTAAAAAACAAAAAAAATTAAGAAGAAATATTGTATGGGGGATTTTGTTTTCTTGTGATAATATTCTCACAGTGGTAAAGAAACGGAAACTCCGATGGTATGGCCACGTCACCAGAGCATCAGGCCTTGCAAAGACCATCCTGAAAGGCCCGTTGCAAGGAGGCAGAAGAAGAGGGAGCCATAAAAAGAGGTGGGAGGACAACAGTCGAGAATGGACTGACTTGACGCTGAGCGAAGCTTTGATGGGGTTGCTGAGGACAGAGAAAGATGGAGTACGCTGGTTAAACGATCATCTCTTGTGCTCCAACGACTTTCGAGTTACGGGATAGGATAGGACAGGATAGGATAGTCATATTATGTGTTATAATCCCGTCACGTGTGCTCTATGATACTGTTCGATAACAATGTGTGACGGTGGGTCTATAGTTGCTGGGCTCTGCACAATGGAATGGAATCTTTCGTCAGTGGGGATCGCTAGTTAATCTCCCGGTGACTAATCTTAATACATTTATAAGTTTAGCTCGGTCTGTGTTAGGTTGGGGTTACCGAGATCGAAAGAAAATGATAACAGATTCACTGACACACTAGCTCTCACACGGCTATGAAACATAAGTAGTCCAGCCACTTGTTAACAGTAAATAACAGTAAATATCACACATTTATTTCCTCTACTCTATACAAGATCTGCTAAGCACTATACTAACTTAAAAGTCCAAATATCACTTCGAATAGTTCGCTCCTTGATAGTTCTATGCAGCTACTGTCTCAACATGAGGCTAATGGTGCGTTCTTCTGGAAGAGTGGACTATTGGTGTCCTTCGATAACAGTCTTGGTGCACGTTTTCAGTAACTTAGCTCTTGTTTAGATGAGCGGTGTTGTGGTGGAGTCTTCTCCTGGTTGACAGACTGGTGGGCTTTCGTAGCTCAGTGCGTTAAGCTCCAATGCAGGCCGAATGTCAGTGAGGACTTTTAATGGCCTTGCTTCTGCTTCGGGCCAACTATACCTTCTCGTCTTTTTCACAATGTCAGGCTGTGGCTAACTAGGTTGAATAGAATTTCACCAGTTCCTGCTTTAGTCTTCAGGTAGATAGATCTTTCAGAGCTTAGCTCCTTCCTCGATGCAGTTCGAACAACGCATGACTATCTATCCCTGTGGTCAGCCGGAAGCCCGGGAAATCTAAACCACAAGAGGCTTACTCTGGCGTGGGTGGATGTTACCGGCTATACGTAAGCTGAATGAGGTCACTGCCTAACTGAGCCAGCGTCAGCGTACATATGCTTAGCTCACAGTTGCCTTGGGTCGTCTTCTGTACAGCAACGTTAATATACAAAAGTTACAGTCTAACTTATTTAAGGCGAGAAGACATAGTGCTGTGTAAAACTGGTCCTTTTATCGCACAATGCATGCATACTTTTTAGTTCACGAAGTGGTGTGTGTGTGTGTGTGTAAACGTGTATTTATGTCAAAGTGGGAACTCGACTTTGTTTTTTTAATCATAAATGGGGTCTTTTGCTCGGACCCCACTTTTTTCCAGGGCCCCACTTTTTCAAAGTGCGCGCAAGTGCTCTTTAAGTGCATGCAAGTGCAGTTGTAGTGCATGCAAGTGCAGTTGTAGTGCATGTGCACTTAAAGTACACTTGGCCAAGTGTAGTTCTAGTGCATGTGCACTTAAAGTACACTTGGCCAAGTGTAGTTGTAGTGCATCTTCCAGACGGGTAGGATAAGGAACTTTCCTCGACGATTAGGGTAAGGCAGTGCCTCGACGATTAGGGTAAGGCAGTGCCTCGACGATTAGGGTAAGGCAGTGCCTCGAAAAGGGTTAGGGTCAGGGCTAGTTGCAGCGCTGCAACTAGCCCTGACCCTAACCCTTTTCGAGGCACTGCCTTACCCTAATCATCGAGGTACTGCCTTACCCTAATCGTCGAGGAAAGTTCCTTATCCTAGCTGTGTTTTTGAACAAACTTGACCTACTTCGTCCCTTATAGGCGAGGAATTAGGTCAAACTTTTTGCGAAAAGGGTGCTTTTTTGAAGAAACTTGACTTACTTCGTCTCTTAGGAGCGAGGAATTAGGTCAAACTTCTTGCAAAAAGGTGTCTTTTTTGAAGAAATTTGACCTAATTCGCCGCCTAAGAGGCGCGAAGTAGGTCAAAGGACCCCATTTAAACATGAATACAAGTATGTGTGTGTGTGTGTGTGTGTGAGGGTGTGTGAATGCGTGTGTGTGAGTGTGTGTGTGTTGGAGAGAGAGAGGGAGACAGTTGGAATGTTTTCGATGAATGTGATGTAGATGAAAGTGGATTATTGTGATTTGTTTTAATGTACATGAATTTAAAATGTGATCCTTTCCAAGCCATAAAGATATGTGGTATTGTATTGTACTGCACAAAAGGGGAGAGTGAGTGGGGGAGGGGGGAGTGAGGTGGGCTGGCCATCGCCCGAAATCGAACTTAAAAGGTCCCAATTCGAAGGCTTTGTTTACTTTTGGCCAAAACGGGTTTACCCTTAAAATCCGCATTGTTATTATATTAAACAATAATACAATAAGCTAACCTTTGCATTTTCCATTCCTGTTCTGACCGGGAGTGGTTTCCCTTGTTTTAAAGGTACACGCAGACCATAGCCATGTGACCTTTGACCCTACGTCTGAATGGACCACGCGGCTTCAAGAGTGCTTTTTTTTGGAGGGGGGGGGGGGGGGGCCGTCTGCGGGTAGGGTAGGTGTACTGTATCTAAAACAAAAAAAACTTACCGAGAAATACCTTTATGGGTTCTTCCTATTACCGGCTCTGGTAAATGTTTTTTTTTTTTTTTAAGCTCTAGAGGTGGCTAAGATAGCCAATAATAGGCACAAGTAAAATACACAATTTAATTATTTAAAAAAATAAACTTTCGAAAGGGTTATTTTTTATTACAAGCATGTTTTCAGTGGGGCAACACTCACTGTGAATGTTAAAAGGATCTGTCGAAGGGGCGTGGTCAGAGTGGGTCCCTTTAAAACAGCGATATCATGAAGCATTCACACGTGGGGCCGGGTAGCTCAGTTGGTAGAGCGTCTTACTAGTAACTGAAACGTACCTGGTTCGAATCCCGGATTGGCAAATGTGTGACCATATTATTTTCCCCTTACCTTCAACTGGTTCGCTGGTGTCAGAATAATGTGACCAGTAGTCGCCTATACGCTTCGGTGTCGTGTGACTATAATCTACAGTTACACATTTTTTTGCGTTCACACATTATGCTACTGTTCCTTTAAAAAAAATTCATTACCCAATAGCACTTCATTTGGCCACGCGTCACTACGTACCTTGTACTTACCTCCCTCTTCTGCCTGAAGTATGGTGACAGAGCGCTAATCTTTACGTACAAGCGAACCAAACAAACGTCGCTCTTGGAAATGCATTAAAAGTTGTCTGACATACCTTGGGCGGTTTGAGTTAGATCCTGTATTGGCCAGCGCCTTGAGCAGCTATTGAGCTGAAAAAGCGCTATATAAGAAGGAGTAAATAAATATCTGTTTAAAAAAAATATTATTATCTATGAACGATTACAAAGAAATGTTGTTTTCGGCTGCACACACATTATATTTATGAACACACACACACATATAGGGTGGGCCATAAAAAGTGTCCACATTTTAGTGTGCAATAACTGAGTTAGAAATGAATATTTTACATGTTTTATTCCACGTAGACAACAATGTTAAAGGTTTTTTTCAAACTAATCTTAGCAAAATCTGTGCATTTTCAGGGAATCAATAGTTCATGATGTGCTCAATCCATGCTCTGCGTTGTTGAATAACAGCTGCGAGCCGAATGTTGAAGTTTTCACCAGACTTGAACCCTGCTGATTTTTTTCTTTGGGGTTATTTGAAAGAACGAGTGTATACAGACAATCCAAGAACAAGTGAAGAACTAAAGGCAAGCATCAGGAGAGAAATCAGAAGCATTCCTGCAGAGATGCTGACAAGAGTTGTGGACAACTTCAACGTTCGGCTCGCAGCTGTTATTCAACAACGCGGAGCATGGATTGAGCACATCATGAACTATTGATTCTGTGACTCTGAAAATGCACAGATTTTGCTAAGATTAGTTTGAACAAAACCTTTAACATTGTTGTCTACGTGGAATAAAACATGTTGTAAAATATTCATTTCTATCTCAGTTATTGCACAATAAAATGTGGACACTTTTTATGGCCCACCCTCCTATCCTATCCTATCCCGTAATTCGAAGGTCGTTGGGGCACCACAGATGATCGTTTAACCAGCGTACACCATCCTTCTCTGTCCTCAGCAGCCCTAATGGCTTCGCTCAGTGTCAAGCCAGTCCATTCTCGAATATTGTCCTCCCACATAATTTACAGAATGTGTCAATAAATACGCAATAATAGTAAAACATGCACCACATTATATGAGAAGCCTGTCACTCACCTGCTGTCCTGCCAGCGACGCCAAAGATAGTCTAGAAACGCTGCGCCATTTATTGTCGACAGTGTTAGCAAAGTTGCGGACAGACTCCACGATTTAACAGTAGTAAGCCTTAGAGACAATGGCTCAGACAAGCTGACATCTCGGTTGGTGAACGACACTGCCTAAAAAAAAAAAACCCCACTGATTAGCTTAGAAATTAAATGTAAAGTCCTTGTGTCTCCTTAAGGGTACCGTGCTTAGCCTACCTAAGCATTGCACAATGGCTTGTCTGGCACGTCTGAAAGGCTGGAATAACAAAAGCTAATTTTAGAACTGACGGGTAATGAGGAAGCAGTTGACAAAACTGAAGTCTTGGACGTACTATTTGACTGGCCGTAACTTGCTGTGTTGCGTCTGTCTGTGTGAGCGTGCCTAAGACCACAAGGGTCCTTGGGTTTAACTGATGAAGGTTTTAGTGAACTAAAACGAAAATGTTTAACGCCTGCTACCCAGGTGGTGGGGGTGGTGGTGGTGGTGGTTTTATTACCATAAGTCCCGCAAGGATATTAATTCACAAGTAAAGTGGATTCTTTATAGCAAAAACACACAGGTTTACGTATGTTTGCTTTGCTATATAGCTACAGGTAGTAGCAGCAGGGGCGAGTCTAGGTTGGGGTGGGGGGAGTGGGGAGGGTCCATGGTTATGGACCTCTTCCTACCTTCCCCCGTGCTTGCGGTCGAAATACTTATTAATACGGTATCATTACGTCCCTTGGCGTTGCTTTCACTTCCGTTTACCAGTGCAAAGTGTAGACTACTACCGTTTTTATTTTATTATTTATTTTAAATTTTATTTTATTTATGTGTTTTTTTTTTGTTTTTTTTTTTTAAAGATATGTTTACGTGCAGGACGTTGTAGGCAACCCCAAAGGGACCCCCTCTCTTAAATCTGTCGATGCAGCGGGCACTAAGAAACTGAAGGCTTTCTTCTCAAAACTGCCAGTGGGTGATAAATAATCATAATAGTTATTATTATTATTATTATCATTATTATTATTATTATTATTATTATTATTATTATTATTATTATTATTATTATTATTATATATTATTATTATTATTATTATTATTATTATTATTATTATTATTATTATTATTATTATTATTCTATTGCGCTATTTCAGCATATATCCATTTAGCAATAGGTACTCCAAACTGGCGTTATTTGTGCAATAAAATTCAGCTGTCCATTCGTTTAACTTTTTGCATGATTTTCAAATGACGGCTTTTTGTGATTTGTCGGCTGTACAGGAATAATATTTAGTTCTGCACGAACGTCGTTCTGTCCTCTCAGCTTTATTGTTATGACGTCAGCTTACGTCGCGAACTGTAGTTTTTGTTAAAGTGTCAGTTGAGCTTAGATCTGATTTGCTTTAAACTCAGTGCTTCACAATAAAAAATGTAGGGCCTACTTTTGATAGTAGATCTGAAGACCTACACCAAGAAGAAGGAAGACTACCGGAAAAGAAAACTATGTTCTGGTGCAAAGTATACGCTCTTACAATTGAAAATGTGGTAAACAACTATAAGAGAGATAAATTAAAGAATCCGTCAAACGAACATAATAAAGAGTTGTAAATAAATGTTGGGTTTTGTACATAGATATGTGTCTATAAATAGCTTATATAGAAATTCTATCCTATCCTATCCTATCCCATAACTCGAAAGTCGTTTAGGGAACTATAGATGACCGTTTAATCAGGGAACTCATCATTCTCTGTTTTCAGCAGTTCTCATGGCTTCACATAGTGTCAAGCCAGTCCATTTTCGAATGTTGTCTTCGCACCTCGTTTTCTTTCTACTTCTTTTTTGCCTCCTTGTACCGTGCCTTGCAGGATGGTCTTTGCAAGGCCTGATGCTCTGGTGATGTGGCCATACCATCGGAGTTTCCGTTTCTTTACCATTATGAGCAAAATATCCTGTTGTCCAATAGCGTGTGTGATGGTCTGTCGGGCGTCGTCGTTGGTGTGATGCGCTGGGTATAGCAAATGCCAAGAAGTCTTCTGTAGTACCTCATCTTCATGCTTTGACTTAATCGTTGTAGGTCTGCTGCGATGGTCAATGTTTCACAAGAGTATAGGAAGATGGAGATGACAAGGGAGTGCAGCAGCCTTACCTTGGAGAGTAGACTAATGGTCCTGTCTTTCCAAATGGGCTTCAACCTTGTCAGGGCAGCAGTTGTTTGAGCGATCCTGGAGAGGACTTCCAGTCCGGACCCATTGTCTGAGTGCCTTCAGTGTTACCTCTGGGGTTGTTTCAGCAGACCTTTTATGCGAATCAGGGGTGAGTCCTCTTTCAGCCAAGGTGTGGTCTTGATTTTGTGGTCCTGATTCGGCTCTTTGCAGTCCGCAGGACCCTAATAGCAATGAATAACCAACTAACATTACCCTTCATCCGCCCCTGAGCAAGCACACACTCGTTCCACACATAAATACTCCCGCCATAAGCAGGGTAAAATCACTATTAACAGCTAGAAAGAAATCAGTTTTGTATAATTATTTGAAATTTCTTTTAACTGCATTGACCTCCATTATTAAAAGGACGGAAAGTCCTGAAGCACCCGGGAAGGAGGGGAGGGGGGCAAGGTGACAGGGGGAGGGGAAGAAGGGAAGGGGAGTTAATTCTCGGTGATCTGATGGGGGTGGGGGAGGGATAATCCTCGGTGACCTGAAAAGTATGTGCCTAAGTCACTTAAGTTCGCCCCTTTGCCGGAATGGAACCCGCGATCTTCGGTCTCGGAAACCGGCCACTTATCCACTGCGGCACCAGGACACCTCACTCGGTAGTCCTACTAATGACTTGCAGGCAATGCTTCTTGCACGGTCTTCTGTTAATGTGAGGATCTGTCTGGGTTCTGCATCATACTTAAAAAGAGTGAAACACTGGATTGCTAGAAGATTTTGGCATTCTTTGTGTGTAGCCCACAGCTGAAAAAGTCATCAAATCTAACTTCTGCAACCCTTGCAGCTTGTCCGCTAGTCGTGTCTGCCCCCTCCACCCCCAACCCCCTTCTTCCCAACCATCAAATCCCACCCACCCCTTCACTCTCTCTCTCTCTCTCTCTCTCTCTCTCTCTCTCTCTCTCTCTCTCTCTCTCTCTCGCAACTCGAGTTACACGATGAGAGAAAGCAACCCGATCCACAAACATTTTCTCCAACTCTCGCCTCCACGCATCATCACTGAACTGACTTCATTCAAAGATCATGATGAATGGCACCTTCTGAACACAGAGAGAGAGAGAGAGAGAGAGAGAGAGAGAGAGAGAGAGAGAGAGAGAGAGAGACAGAGAGACAGAGAGACAGAGAGACAGAGAGAGACAGAGACAGAGACAGAGACAGAGAAACAGATAGCATTAAGCTAAGATTAAAACCATGTCATACGTTCAGCCCTTTTTACCATTCAGCCCTAGCTTACTACAAATCATCCTTAACTTCATTCACAATGAAATGTCACGCACAACCAGTCTTCTTCTTCTTCTTCTTCTTCTTCTTCTTCTTCTTCTTCTTCTTCTTCTTCTTCTTCTTCTCATTTTTATGTACTTGTACTTGTTCTTGTTGTTCCTTTTTTTTCTTTTTTCTTGTTGTTCTTCTTCATTCAACACCTCATCCCCCTTCTTCTGGTCCTTATTCCTCTTGTTCTTGTTTTTTTTCTACTTGTTCTTGTTCTTCTTGTTCTTGTTCTTCTTGTTCTTGTTCTTCCAACATCCTCTCCCCCTTCTT
>CM072511.1:157314993-157332493 GCA_036898135.1 Oncomelania hupensis
TTGGATCAGCGTGCGAATATTGGACTCTTTCTGCTAGGTGGTCACTAGGGCTTCCTATGATGTTAGTATTTAGCAATGTAGGCATTTTATTTGTATGTGTTTTGTTGATATTTTATAATGATGTTTGTATTCTATTTTGTTTTTGTAAACGAGGGGTTCGATAAATTAGTGTATAGCCTCAGCGTCCCGTGCGTGGGATGTCTCTATTGTAAAGTGACTGGCTGGTGGAGAGCCTTCAGTTTTACCACTAGGGTTGTTTCAGCAGATCTTTTAGGCGGATCGGGGGTTGTGCGGTCCTGATTTGGCTCGAAAGAGTCCGCTGGACCTAAACAATAATCATGTAATGTAATGTAATCTTTGGCCTTTGCAGGGTGAACAGGACTTAGGGAAGGAAGGAAAGTCTCTCTCTCTCTCTCTCTCTCTCTCTCTCTCTCTCTCTCTCTCTCTCTCTCTCTCTCTCTCTCTCTCTCTCTCTCTCTCTATCTCTCTCTCTCTATCTCTCTCTCTCTCTCTCTCTCTCCTGAATAATACTTTCAGACCCGTTTCTTTCAGTGCCTCGTAATAAGCTTACTTACACATAAAACGGCAGCGGGTAGCCCTATCTGCCCAACACGCTCTCATATGCTCCAGTAGCGTATACATCTTTTGTGTCTTCTACAACAGGAAACGATTCAATTGATGAATATGATCAATCACACCTGATGTAAATTGCAGTGTGACTTTTCATATTTTCAGGATTAAAAATAAATAATGGAGGGTAGTAGTAATTATCCAGTTTGGGTAATTTAAATTTCTGAACATCCAATGACTGCAGTGCCAACACACATGTTTCGTGTTCAATAAAATGTTTAATAATGTTTAGTTTGTCGGAACAGAGGTATTTAAGTTACTATAATGAACAATTTCTATTTGTTTGTTTGTTTCTTTGTTTGTTATGGTTGTCTAAAATCACATTGTTGTGAAAAGACGTTAAATTAAAATATTGAATTGAACGCTCTCTCTTCTAACAAAACTTTAAAACCCGTTCTCTCTCTCTCTCTCTCTCTCTCTCTCTCTCTCTCTCTCTCTCTCTCTCTCTCTCTCTCTCTCCCTTCCCTCTTTCTCCTCATCGTCATCTTTCTCTCCTCCTCCCTCCTCCGCCATCCCTCCATCTAGACCTACCCCCTATAACCTTTGAACTTTAGTGGGAAATTCTGGCGCTCCATTGATGACTACTGTAAAGTTTAGCAAGCCACAAAGACTATTCCTGCCACACCGTGGAACGCCACGTCCCTCTTCTGCTGCAGGAGGTACAAATAACATAAGCATTTTCTTATGCAGCTTCCTGTTTGTTCATCAGAAGAACAAAGAAGAAAAAGGAAGAGGAGGAAGAGGGAGAAGAACAATAAATAATAATAATAATAATAATAATAATAATAATAATAATAATAATAATAATAATAATAATAATAATAATAATAATGGTTGCGGAAAGGGAGGCGACTGATTCAAACTTGCGAGAGAGGTTGTCTACCTTCCATTTGTAGGTTAAACTAGCCTTGGGTGGCTCCTGCTGTGCAGAATCCTTTGGAGTGGCCATTGGGTTATGCAGTACAAGGCGACACGACATTTGTTCTCCCCGGCTGACCATTCGTCTTCTGCTTTTGGTGGTGAGCAGGACTACATTGTCGGCAGGCATTTTATGCAAGTCAGTGGCAGTGACTTTGCAGAGAATGTTGTGGCACTAGTAGCCGGCAAACTGGTTTACTATCAACACGCTTCCCCGCCTTGCAGGGCAAATATTTTCATGTCTATCTTACGAGAGATAAATAATAATAATAATAATAATAATAAATGTAGATTTATATAGCGCCGCATCACAGCCACAAGTGGCTGTGCTCTCCGCGCTTGACACATTCATACACCATTTATACTACACAACAACAGTAGGTATATAAAGTCTGAATAAATTCACTAAAAATGTACAACATAATTTTAAAAAGATTCAATAAAAATATTACATTGAAACACATAAAAAGGCAACTAAAACTATTATTAACTTGTAAAAGGCAACCAACACTTATAACAATTATAAAAAGCGAACACCATTAAAAAGCGAACACCATTGCCCGTGCATGGAGCGCCACGACATGTGTACATACTAGACTGATGATGAGATCCATGACTTGTGTGTTATTGAGAAGGAGCTATAGAAGGTGTTTATGGAAAAGATATGTTTTGAGTTGTCGTTTAAACGCTTGTTGTGTTTGCGCATGGCGGATATTGTGTGGAAGGGAATTCCATTGAGTGGATGCACAGAAAGCAAAGGTGCGTTCTCCATAGGTTTTTGTTTTGACAAGTGGGATGATGAAGGTGTGTTGGTCTGATGCGGAACGGAGCTGTCTGCGTGGTACGTAGGGTATGAGCATGTCAGAAAAGTATGCAGGGGAAGTGCCGAAGAAAAAGTTGAAGCAGAGTGTGGAAATTTTATATTCTATACGTGCAGATATGGGCAACCAGTGCAAGGAACGTAGTAGGGGAGTGACATGATCTCTTCTGCAAGCCTTGAGAACAAGGCGTGCAGCTGCATTTTGTACTTTTTGAAGTTTGTAGAGAAGATCTTGGAGCAGCCTGCAAGAAGAGAATTGCAGTAATCCAGTTTTGAAAGAACAAAAGAGCAAACTAAGATGATCGTGGTTTGTTGTGAAAGACAAGAGCGAATAGAACTGATTTTGCGAAGTTCAAAATATGCAGATTTACATGTGTTGGAGATGTGAGTGTCAAGAGATGTGTCAGATGTCATAATGAATCCTAGGTTACGAGCAGAAGTGCTGAAAGGAACGTCGGAATTGCCAATTTGTATTGAGTGTGGTTCACCATCTGAAAGAATTGTGCTCTTTTTCTTTATAAACAGTGCTTCAGTCTTGTCATCGTTCAAGCATAGTTTATTTTCTATCATCCATGACTTGATATCAGACGCACAGGTCTGAATGCCTTGGACAGTGGTTGTGACTTCAGAAGGAGGACAGGATTTTTGAAGCTGCGTGTCGTCAGCATATGATTGAGTAGAAATAGAATGAGATTGGATCGGAGACAACAAAGGTTTGGTGTACAAAATGAAAAGAATGGGGCCTAAAACAGATCCTTGGGGAACACCATAAGAAAGAGTTGCAGGTGCGGACAACTGGCCATCGACTAGCACGGTCTGGGTCCGACCAATCAGGTATGACTCAAACCATGCCAGCGCTGACCCAGAGATGCCGTACAGGGTTTGGAGGCGTTGAAGAAGCGTGATATGATCGATCGTATCAAACGCTGCTGAGAGATCAAGGAGAGTGAGGAAGGACACGTCACCACCATCCCAGGCATACAGAATGTCATTCATAATCTTGAGCAGTGCGGTTTCAGTGCTGTGAGAAGGCCTATAGGCAGACTGAGTGTGTGGAATAAGATCGTGATGGGTCAGATAGGAAAGAAGTTGTTTCAAGGCAAGCTTTTCGAGTACTTTGGACAAAAAAACTGAGATTTGAGACTGGCCTATAACTCTTGAGCGTGTTGGAATCTAATGAGGGTTTCTTCAAGAGTGGCTTGACTATGGCAGTTTTGAACAGGGAGGGGAAAACACCAGACGTTAAACTGTGGTTGAGAATGTGAGTGATAGAGGGCAGCAGCATGTCAAGGCATTCCACGAGCAATGGCGTAGGCATGGGGTCCAACGGACAGGTTGTTGGCTTGGACATGAGAACAGTCTTCTTCACTTCTTCTTTCAGATGGCCTGGAAAGCAACAAACGATTGTCCTAAAGACACTGGCTCATCACAGCGCACGCGAAACAAACTGTCATGCTCTCTAATCATCACGGCCTTCACTTTTATAATGAAAAAGTTACTGAAGACCTCTGGAAGCTGCTTGAGGGAAAGATGGTGGGGAGGGGGGACACAGTACAACGACACACGCAAACACCCTTGACCAACCAGCCAGGATCTTTGCATTGTGCACGAGCGACAACTTGTGGTGAGATTTGCGCAGCTTGCGGCTCGACCCACCCGCCACACGCCTCCGCTCTCGCTTGCCAGCTGTGGCAGATCTCGGAGTACCAGGGCGCGGACTTCTCAGGGCGAAGGCGATGACGATAGCGTGCAGTGCGTCGAGGGTGTGAGCATGGCGCAGTTTGTGGGCGTAGGGGACTGCGCGACGCTGTCCTGAAGATCACGTTTGAAGTCCGCAAGCGCATCGGCAGCGGCGCGGGCCAAACAAAACTCGCCGGCGTACGGCAGTCTACATTAGGTGTGCGGCGGAAACCAGGAGGCAAGTGTCGGACCGAAGGGCCACGTGGGCGAGGATCACATGCATCCAGTTGATGGCGGTAGGGGACTGCGCGACGCTGTCCTGAAGATCACGTTTGAAGGCAGCAACGTCCATGCAGCGTAGGCAGCGGCAGAAGTAAACATCGGCGCCGGCGTCGGACGCCCGGCCTGCAGCTGCAATAGAACGGTGTAGTGGTCGGAAACCAGGGCCTGCGTGACGGCGATGGACTGCACGATGGGGGTGTCATCACCCAGTCCAGCACATGGTTCTTTACGTGCGTAGGCTTTTCGACGAGTTGGGAGAAGTTGAAAGTATCGAGAAAATCCAGCAGATGGTGGAGGGGTGCTGGGGCTCGTCGTAGTGCACATTAATGTCACCAAGCAGCACGGGCGTGCCGCTCAGCGTGTTGACGTGCTCCAGAAGGTCATGAAAATCAGAGTGGAACATGGAGTCGGTCAGTTTGTTGTTAATGCTGGGGGGAGGCCTATAGATGCACAAACATTGCACCTGTTTCTGCTGGAGACTAAGAGTCATGTGTACATATTCAAAGGATGGATGATCAAAGGGCAGTGCAGTGGTGAAGGACAGGAGGGAGGAAAGGGCAGTCTTGTGGATCACCGCAATCCCCCCACCGCGGGAGGGACGGGGAAAGGACCGCATGGTGTAACCCGCAGGAGTCAAGTCCGCACAACTACCCTCATCACCCTTCTCCTTAAGCCAGGTTTCAGTTATCACCATAAAGTCAAGATCATTGTCTAGCACAAACTGCACAATTTCAGTCCGCTTGAAAGCCATTTGTTTGGAAGAAACTGACCTTGCATTGAAAAGTCCTATACGAAGGGGCGGTGGTTGAAGTTTCAAGGAAGATGTTTGACGGTCGTTGTGGTTTGCAGCAGTTGACTGTTGAATGCCTCCTTTCCATCGCGGTTTCAGATGCCGACCCCTGTGTGCTTTCTTGGTGGGGCGGGGCAGACAGGGCAGTTGGCGATAGTGCGGAGTAGAGGAGTCACCCATTACAGGCGGCGGAGGAATAGTTCCAGAGGGTGAGAAGCGGTCGTGCCAGAGGCGGTGCAAGCGACCGGATCGGCATCCACGTACAGTTGGAGCATGCTCCAGGATGCCAAGTTCTCGAACCACCTTGTAGACTTCAGGAGCCAAGCGCAGTTTGGCACAATTCTGGCCAATAGCGCGCAGGAAGGCGGAGTCCATGGCGGAGCCAGAGAGGTTACACAAGGCCACAAGGCCAAAGAGGACCAAGGTCACTGATGACAGCTTTCTCATATCCAGGTCACAAACTAATAAACATGAAAACTCAAGTTCACTAATTAAAAAGTCATTGTGCCATTAGGTCAATTCAGTGCACGGGCTAGCAACAATAAAGGTGAGCAGGCTCACCCAAAATTAGTAGTGGAAATACTCTACTGATAAAGTCAAATTAACAATTAAAGTCACTGTATCACTAGTCATAAGGGGTTTAATGCATGGCGACTGACTTGTAGAGCGAATTAATAGTAGGTGCGTAGCTAGTTATAAACTGTCATGTAGTTGCGAACTACGGTAGAGCGCTATGCACGTATCTGTTGACTGGCCATCTGGTAAATGTCAGAGAGTGCTGGGGAAAAGGAGGGTCTAGCCGCTTAGCCATGCCTTTCCTGCTTGCTCTAATACAACTTGTAGTGTGAGTCACAGAACTTCACTGCCCTACAAAACTAAAAGTTAACAAAACAGAGTATGAAATGTTGATATATTTACAAAATAGTAACACCACTGTAAAGTGCACACCAAGACAAATACACTAATATAAAACTTGGAAAGATGTATCCACTTATTCCTTCACAAATCACAACATTCACAGAGCTCCACACACTTGCAGCCTGCTGGCGCAAACACTCTCTCTCTCTCTGAAATTAACAGCTCGGGTGGGGCCGTGTTCTCAAGGGTATTACCGAGAGGCGGGAGTCAAATACTCCGCTCGGCTAAAATAATAATAATAATAATAATAATAATAATAATAATAATAATAATAATAATAATAATAATAATAATAATGATATTTATAAGGTGCTTTTCTTAGTATCCGCTCCCTCAGGCATTCACACCCTCATAAAACATTAGTACAATACATATACAAATACATATACAAATGGACGAGAGCAGGAGAAACTAAAGCAAACTTGGGGAGAGGCAGTAATAAACAAATTGATTCCTCACACACACACACACACACACACGCACACACACACACACGCGCGTGCGCGCAAAATAGGTGAGGCAAAATGGAAGAAGCAATTTGAAGACAGAACAGATCAGGAGATTTTAGAGAAGAAATTACTTTAGAGGTTTGCTTGGAAGGTGTTGATAGTCGGTATGGTGGGAAGAGAAAGTGGTCATGAATTCCAGGCAGTTGGTCCAAAGACAACAAAAAAGAACTAGAACCAACAGAAGGCAGTTTATGGCGTGGTATTGGGTGCAGAGCGCAAGTTGCGAGAGGGAGTGTAGCATTGGACATCTTTGGCAAATTATGAAGGAGCGTAGCCATGAAGATACTTGTAACAGAAAAGACAAGTTTTGTAAAGAATTCTTTGCGGTATGGGAAGCCAATGGAGTGAGCGAAGAAGTGGAGTGACGTGGTCAGATTTATTTTATTTTTGAGAATGAAGCGAGCGGAAACTGTTTTGAAGACGTTGCAGATTGTGGATGGAAAAAGCAGGCAGACCAGTCTTACACCTAAGCTACGTAAGTTCCTCCCCTTTGAGGTTCGAACCCGCGACCTTTAACATAGAAAACCAGCACCTTATCGTCCTGTTCCACCAAACCGCCATTTTTAGTTGGCTACTTCAACAAAGTAACAAAACTGATATCAGTTCTATAAGAAGACGACGAGCGACTACGACCTACACTGTAAGGAGATTAAACACGCACATTCAAAAGTTCTCTGTACAAGTATTTGACTAAAAACTTCTTCAGGAATTACGAGCCTGTGTTCCCGTAATCTTTCGCTGTTTGGGAAGTGAGGCGTTTGGGACTTCCATTTTCTCTAGACCAACTTGATAAGGGCGATACCTGTCTCCTTTCCCTCGCTGCTTTCCCTTCCCCGGGTTGTAAACAGATCCAAGTACCCATTCACAGCTGGGTGGACTAGAGTGTGTGGTGCGTATGTTTTAATGTGTTTGTGTATGGTTTGGTGGTTGCCTTCTAAGTATGATCACCCATCCAAGTACTAACCCTTGTCGACGTTACTAAACATGAAACATGGCTAGCGCGTGCTCAAACCACTGCGCTACTGCCCCACCCCAAGCTCAGTACTATTGATGTAACTATCGGGTGCCATTGTCTCCACCATTTGTTCCATTCGCCGTTCCTGACGTCTTGAGGGTCTCGAGGATCGGAGAGAGTTTGTTTAGGGGAGGAAAAACAGTTTTGTCTCAAGTTCGGGGCTCAATTTCAGCAGAAACCTTCATGTCGGTCCCAATTGTTGGCAGCTAATGGAAAGGCGCCCAACAGTTTTTTTTTTGGTCCTGTCTTTTCCAGTTGTTACTTTCTCACTCTTTCCTTCTGTAATAATTATTATTCTTGGTACTTTGTCCGTTCTAAATGTTGTTTTCGTCTATCCTTGTTTGATGATACTTTTTTCAAAAATGTAATAATAATAATAATAATAATAATAATAATAATAATAATAATAATAATAATAATAATAATAATAATAAAGTATTTTATATAGCGCGATTTTAGACAAGTCTGCTCAAAGCGCTCACACGCTCACATCACATTCTCGCAGGTCCACGTCATAATCTTACGACATCTTTCTGTTTATGTTTATATTCCTACTAGTGGTTTTTGTACCCTGGCAAGCCAGGGTACACAGGTTGCTGTTTAAAATGTAGACAGAGAGACAACTGTTGTCTGCGAGTTTCATTTGGACGATGATACCTCCCCATATCCCCCTTGATACCTCACCATAACCCCCCCCCCCTTCCCTGATATCTCCCAGCCCCCCCCCCCCATGATGCCTCACCAAACCCCCTTGATACTTCCCCGAACCCACTTGATACCTCCCTATACCCCCTTGATACCTTCCGTACCCCCCCCTTGTAACCTACCTGTACCCTCCTTGATACTTTCCCGTTGATCGTTTCGCAGGTATGGATGAAAGGAATCGACCATCACCATACCCCCTTATATATACCCGTATCCCCGTTCTGCCTACCCATGCCCCTTTAAACCTACGCGTAGCCCCCTTTTACCTACACGTACCACCCCATCCCAATCCTTGGTAGTAATAATAATAATAATAATAATAATAATAATAATAATAATAATAATAATAATAATAACAATAATAATAATAATATTGAATATAGAATAATACAAATAGAAATCATAAAACACCAAGGTTTTAAAATAAAATTTGATATAAGATATTATAATAATAATAATAATAATAATAATAATAATAATAATAATAATAATAATAATAATAATAATAATAATTATTATTATTATAATTATTATTAGTTTATAAATAATAATAATAATAATAATAATAATAATAATAATAATAATAATAATAATAATAATAATAATAATAATAATAATAATAATAAATAAGTTAAAAGTAAAAAGCCTAAATTAAAAAGAAAAATATCCATATTGTAGTGTAAAAAAAAAACACATAAAAAAATATGGTCCGCGAGAGATTTGAACTTGGGTCGCCTGCACGGTAGGCGAATGTCTTAATACTACTACTACTACTACTACTACTACTACTACTACTACTACTACTACTACTACTACTACTACTACTAAAAATAATAATAATAATAATAATAATAATAATAAGAAGAAGAAGAAGAAGAAGAAGAAGAAGAATATCGAATATAGAATAATACAAATAGAAATCATAAAAAACACCCAGGTTTTTTAAATAAAATTCGATATAAGATATTATAATAACAATAATAATAATAATAATAATAATAATAATAATAATAATAATAATAATAATAATAATAATAATAATAATAATAATAATAAATAAGTTAAAATTAAAAAGCCTAAATTAAAAAGAAAAATATCCATATTGTAGTGTAAAAAAAAAAAAATGGCCCGCGGGAGGTTTGATCTTGGGCCCACTGGCACGATAGGCGAATGTCTTACTAACTCAGCTATACAGGATTCGTATAAAAATCGTCAATTTTTTGGTGTATATGGGAAAACATGCTGAAACCTCGATTCGATTTTTAATTAATCAAATTTAATTAGTTAAACACAAAAATTTTGTTAGATTGGTGACTAGAGTGCAAAAGTGTTTTGAATGGAAATAAAACAAAATTAGCGTTATTACGAAACGGCACGTTCTAGACACGGGTTGAATGGAAACCGCGCGCGGAATGAGGCTATTGCAGTTTGTGGACATTTTGTTTATTTATTTATCTCAGAAACGGTTAAACGTTCGGTAAGGAAATGTCGGCTATAACGATTTCGTGGGTTTTGAGCACACAACAGGCCGATCCACAGCACTCACCACCTGCCCAGATCAGCGTCCATACCGGACAAACTTTATAGTAGAGGCGAAGAAGGACTTCCGGCTAAGCAATTTATATATATAGATACTTATTGACTGCTGGGTGGGTCGTTGGTTAAAATATTGTAATATAATAACTCCCGATTGTTAAAAAAAATTGCTAATAACGTTTTTGTAAATAGTATAAGTGGATTTGCTTGAAACAAAATGTAGCATGATAGAAATTAGAATCTGACTGTTGATCTGTGATTTCATTTCACAGTGAGACGGCAATCCACCATGGTCCCCAGTCGTTTAAAATTGCATGAGCGAGTTCAGCTGACGTAAGACCAAGTGCCAGACGACGGGTCATTGAGGGGCCACTCTGGTCACTGTGAGATGAAATCAGAGGTTATGCTGATATCTTTTTCATACTGTAGGGATCACACTACGATTTTGTTTCACACAAATGCCAAATGCAGCGCTATTTATAAAAGTTGTCAGCAATTCTCAATAGGGAGTTACTTTGCAACCACTTTGTAGTTTCAAACTGAGGTTAGGACGCTTTGCGGCTTAGTCTCTCTCTCTCTCTCTCTCTCTCTCTCTCTCTCTCTCTCTCTCTCTCTCTCTCTCTCTCTCTCTCTCTTTCTCTCTTCTCCCCCCCCTCCTTCTGTCAGTTAGTTAGTTATTCATTGCTTACAGGGTCCAGCGGACTGCAAAGAGCCGAATCAGGACCACCAAATTAAGACCACAACTTGGTTGAAAGAGGACTCACCCCTGATCTGTATAAAAGATCTGCTGAAACAACCCTAGTGGTAACACTAACGGTATTCCACCAGCTGGTCACTTTACTATAAAGGCATCCCATGCAGTGGACGCTGAGAGAGAGAGAGAGAGAGAGAGAGAGAGAGAGAGAGTGTGTGTGTGTGTGTGTGTGTGTGAGTGTGTAGGTGTGTGTGTGTCGGTGTGTGTGTTCCTACTTCCTATCAGCCTTGGTCTTAACAAGATATATTCCGTCTACCGAGTCAAGTCTTTGATTCACCCTCTTTTAAGCTAAAGCCCTTTAAAGAAGAAAGTAGGTAGTGATTTTGGCTTCCCCTTTCAAAATTAAGCCTCGTACAAGATTTCCCAACTTGCCTCAGTCAGTGTTCTTTGATTGGCCATCTTTTCAAGCTGTACGCCCTTTAGAGAGGCAAGTGGCTAGTGATTTCAGTTCACCGACACGACAGTTTGGCCCTCAGCCCACCAGACCCTTGAGACCCTCCACAAGTCTGTAACCCCCACTCCCCTTCCCACTCACGTAATCACAATTACTTCCCATTCACCCCTTTTCTCACAAACCCAAACACAAACACACAAACACACACACACGCGCGCGCACCCACACACACACACTTTTATTGTCTTACCACTTTAACCAAATCGTTCCATTTCGCCATGCACTCCTTCCTCGCTCAAACGTTTAACATCTAGGGCTAGGAGCCTAACTTCATATTTGCTGTTTAATCATTTGTTTGTTTAATAAAAGGACACAGTTCCAAAGTTCATTTACCCCCTTTGTTCATCCATTCACCTCTTTTATCAGCGTTCATCCTTTTATCATCTATTTGAATAGTCGCCACTTTGATCATCGTTTACCGCTTTTACCATCAGTCATCCTTTTATTATCTATTGGAATATTCACCACTTATATCAGCATTGATCCTTTTTTTTCTATCTCTTACATCCTCTCTTTTCTTTCTCCTTCTCGTCGTCATTCACCTCTCACCCCCTCCCCCCCCCCCCCCCCCCCCCCCGTCCTCTCTTTACCTGCCCGTTATTTTTAAATCATGCTCTAGTTCCCCCCACCTCTCTCTCACTCACACACACACACCCACACCCACACCCACACACACACACACACTTAGGCACTGACAATTTCCATGTGCAGGGGCTCGAAGTGCTCATTTCCTGCTAAGTTCGTACTGAAAGCCAAAGTCAAAGGCAGAGCCTACTTCTCCAAGACACGTGGGTGTACCGTACCAGCTGAAAGAAGTGGGGTATACACGGTGTTTAGGTACAAATGGTTTTGGTTTGGAACACTGTTCAAGTGCCTTGCGACCGTGGCAGCAAGATCTAGTCCTAACGTGGCCTACTTCAGCAAAACGCACCATGCTTCTAGCATGCTCTATCGCCGTAGGTCAGCGGAAGAGCGATCTTTCGCCTGGCATACTGATGACCCAGGTTCGAACCCTGTGGTAGTCAAGACGAAAAAGTCCCTCTTAGCAATAGGATTGCTCTGGTGGCTCAGGGCAGATCAATTGGAGTGTGCTGCACCCTTGCCCAGGTGGCCATTTCGTTGTGTTCTGAGCTCGCCGCGTGCTATGCTATCAAACTGGGCTTGCTGGAAAATAAAGTGACTGGATTTCTTATTCAATCGTTTATATATAGCGCTTGTCCAGCTCAAGAACTGCTCAAGGCGCTGGACGATACAGGATCTAACTCAAACGGCCAGAGGCGCCCACTTGCCCACTTTGGGCGCACAATCTGACGCTCAGACCACTGAGCACTGTCCTAACCTACCGGGTATGGGGAGAAGGATTTGTATCCCGACTGCCATTCTCTCCTCTTTTGTCTCTGTCTGATCCGTAAGTGTATACACGGCTGTAAATATTTATACTATTTTCCTTCCTGGGTCTAACCGGGCATATAAATAGCTGTGAATAGGTTTTTTGCTATTCTATTTTTGTCTTTTTTGTCATTTTTGTGTACATAGTTGTAAATAGTTTTTACTTTTACTGTTCCGTCTTTTGGTGTATCGTAGCGTATAGCAAAAGCGATGTTTGATCGAGTGCATGTATTTTTATGTAATGACTATGTAAAGCGTGGTGAGTCTGGTCATAGGCTGGAGTACCCGCTATATAAAAATCCGTTATTATTATTATTATTATTATTATTATTATTATTATTATTATTATTATTATTATTATTATTATTATTATTATTATTACAAGGGACCTAGTGCGTGCTGTGTGTATTTTGTATAGCCGACACTCACTGATAATCTAATAGCAGAATGAAGAAAGAGGAGTGCTATTTAAAGTTTATATTTTATTATTATTCCTATGAGGAGAACAAAACAAACAGCAACACCCAAGTTGAGGTCCGAGGCAATATTTCGATTTTTATTCCAATCTTTATCAAGCCATTTATTATTCTTATTCCTAGTACCGGAAAACTATTAGAAACAACTTAATTATAGGCCTACTGTAAGTATGTAATCCATTGGGCGACGCACAAACAACTGTTTTTCTATTTTCCAGAATTGGAATGCATGCGCTATGTAAATGTAACTAGATTATAGTCACACGACACCGAAGCGTATAGGCGACTACTGGTCACATTATTCTGACACCAGAATCTGGTGGTGTGTATGCGCTAACTCCAGATCTCCTTATATAGTTGAGTCTACAGCAAGTAGATTCAGATTATTATAATTCTTCCCCTGCCCCCTTCTACGACCACCACCACCACCACACCATGAAAAACCAGGCAACCCCCTAGAAACAACAACATATAGCAGCAAATAAGTCAGCGTATTGATTGTGGCTGTTCAACCCAAGAAGAAGGAGACATTACAAACAACCTTCAGTATTACGCGCTGTGACGCAAACCCACCCAGTGACTTTTGAACAATGTCATTAATTGTCGGAAGCCATTTCCTGGCGAAATGATTACCCACAACAAACTACGCGAGGGCGATTGGAGGTCGACCAACTCCCAACACTGGCAATCCATGAGGCAAAAGTTTAAAAATAAAAAAAAATTAAAATTAAAAATTAAAAAAAACTCAACGGGTTTGATTTATTTACAGGAAAAACAGAGAAAATAACATTACTAAGGGCTTCTGCATACGTATCAACGACAGGGGTGTTGAAAGTTTGGGGTGGTGGTTTAATAGCGCAGTGGGTTAGAGGCCAGCTTCTTCTGCGCCGATCGGAGGTCGCGGGTTTTTTGATTGATTGATTTATTGTTGCTTTAGGTCCAGCGGACTCTTCCGAGCCAAATCAGGACCGGACAACCCCCGATCCGCATAAAAGATCTGCCGAAACAACCCTAGTGGGAAAATTGAATGCCCTCCACCGGCCAGTCACTTTACAATAAAGACATCCCACGCGGGGGACGGCTGAGGGTTGACCTCAACTACGCGAACACCCCGGTTACAAAAACAAAATAGAATACAATCATCATTATAAATTATCAACAAAACACATACATATAAAATGCCTATAGTGCGAAATAATACAATCATAGGAAGCCCTAGTGACCACCCGGCAGAAAGCGTCCAACACTCCCAAGCTGATCCAACAGACCTCATACACAAACAAGGAGTCTTGTCCAGGAAGAATTTTCAAGAAAAAAGGTAGGTCATTGATCTAGCGAAGAAGAAGAAAGTATAGCAGAGTGTTAGGACAGATCAGGAATGGGAAAGAGCAAATGATGAAGACAGCGACAGTGGGAATTTAAAGCACTAAATTTCCAGAAAGTGGGGATACTATTTATACTGAAACCCCCGGCACCCCAACGGGGGGGAACTGTTGCCGCAGTGAATTAGTCATGCCTACAAAGGCAAGACAGGTTTTCAACTGGGGCTTTCACTGTTCCCTTTATAGGTTAGAACAATCTACAGTGACAAGATTGCTCATGACCCCAAGGGGTTAAAGGTCGCGGGTAAAGCAGGGAGATTGCTACTCGAAGACGGAAGGGAATTAGGTGTTTTTTGATTGATTTTTTCCCCCCGTTGGGGTGCCGGGGGTTTCAGTATAAATAGTATCCCCACTTTCTGGAAATTTAGTGCTTTAAATTCCCACTGTCGCTGTCTTTCTCATTTGCTCTTTCTCATTCCTGCTCTTTTCTATCAATCTGCTATACTATCGTCTTCTTCGCTAGACCAGTCTCCTACCTTTTTTCTTGAAAACTCTCCCGGGTCAAGACTCCTTGTTTGTGTACGAGGTCTGTTGGATCAGCTTGGGAATATTGGACGCTTTCTGCCAGGTGGTCACTAGGGCTTCCTATGATATTATTATTTAGCTATGTAGGCATTTTGTTGATAATTTATAATGATGTTTGTATTCTATTTTGTTTTTGTAAACGGGGGTTCGATAAGTTGGGGTGAAGCCTCAGCCGTCCCCTGCGTGGGATGTCTTTATTGTAAAGTGACTGGCTGGTGGAGAGCTTTCGGTTTTACCACTAGGGTTGTTTCAGCAGATCTTTTATGCGGATCGGGGGTTGTCCGGTCCTGATTTGGCTCGGAAGAGTCCGCTGGACCTAAAGCAATAATAATGTAATGTAATGTAATGATTGACTTTTTCAGTACCATTATTGACGTGGGCTGTGGGGGACGGGGAATACTGGAGTACCGGTAGAAAACCCGGCTTCAGTAACCTGAATGATCCTGTGGCCGAGTCCCATAACTTTGCCGTTTCCTGCGGAACTGGAACCCAAGACATTGGGCTTGGAAGACCAGCGCCTAAAACAACTGCGCCAAAGATTCCGTTGAATGTTTACTGGCAGAAATCAATGGAGACAAATTACAAAGAAAATAGGTTTACTCCAATAGAGCAGTGAATAATGATTTTTGCTCTATTTCAATCTCAGTCTCTAGAAGCCGGTGTTGCCAAAGTATGAGAGCGCGCTAACCTTGTGAATGCTTCAGGAATAATACTCACGTAGTCCGCAATGAATAAACGTATTTCACTGTTTCGCCTTTATAATAAATGATCTGCTTTTTTTGATTTCTTTTACGCTGAAAATTCTATGACGTGATGTCGTAAGACTGACTTTAAAAAAAAAAAGGTTAGGATTGCTTTTGAATTTCGCTCGTTTGCTGAAGGCAGCTAGAGTGCGCCTAAGGGAGCTTGAGTTAGATCCTGTATCGGCCAGCGCCTTGAGCAGTTCTTGAGCTGGAAAAGCGCTATATAAGGACGATAAACATGAATAATATTAAAATATATCACGTTTTTCTTTCTGGTACTGCAATGTTAGTCATTCATATGATGGCGACGATGAGAAGGAGGAGGACGAGAAAACGTGCATGTGGGTGGGTGAGGGTTTGGAGGATGGTGTGTGTGTGTATGCGTGTGTGTGTGTGTGTGTGTGTGGCACGCTTTGCTTGTGCAGATATATCGGTACTTGAGAGTGGAAGCAAAGACGAGTAGTGGCCGAATGGAGGGGGTAGCCGGAGAAACCTAAAGAAGTCTCAATGTTCCCAACACACGGTATTGACACTGTTCCTTAGTTCCAATCACTAATCATTTATGTTGCATACTGTACTGAAAGCACGGTGTTACACTCGGTTTGATGTTGGTGTTTTCTATCAGTAGTGGATTCAGCCCCAATGCTGAAGTACTGATGAGTGTAGCTCAGATTCGTTTATTCACGCAACCCGCTCAATCAGCATACAAGTCACAAGTCGACGTATGAAGTTTTCCACTTTTATTCAGCACACATCAACAACTGCATACAATCGCCTTTTCACTCTCAAATTTCACTTTCCAACTCACTATCAACAACTTTCACTACACTTTTGAAACATTGCGGCACTTAAATAGTCTCTTGATACTCCCGAACACCCTGGATCAATCTCGTATGACGCAATTTAACCAATCGCTTCTAACTTCGTCATTACTGTCTTACGTCATACCTATTTCTTCTCCTGGAACATTCTCATACTTCGATATCCATCGGGAAGTTTCCATCGATAGTAAATACTCAAAATCTAGAGAATTCTCCAACAATATCGACCAACTAAAATTATCAACGTTATCCAAAGCCTCTCCTAACAACGATGCAAACTCAAATCAAAGGTAAATAAACTCCATTATTGAATACTTTGCAAAACGAAACGATTAGATCTATCGTGCGCGTTTCAGACATACTACACACGGGTGATTCCTATAATTATCAGTCTCCACAGAGTGAAGATGAAGATGAATATGAAGAAGAAGAAGCAGAAGAAGAAGAAGAAGAAGAAGATGCTGCTGCTGCTGCTGTTGCGGCTGCTGCTGCTGATGATGATGATGAGAGAAGGAGGAGGAGAAGAAGAAAAAGAAAGAGAAGGAGAAGAAAGAAAAAAGGTGAGGTTTACCGCTACGGTTGTTTTTTTTTTTTTTTTGGGTGGGTGGGTGGGGGGGGGATGCAGTTTCAATTGCAAGGTGGCAGATATATTTGACACGTGCATGCATTCCTGGTAATTTTGAGAGTGCTTCTAAGGGGAGTTGGATGTTAACGTACTGGGACATATTAAAGAATGACGCTGATTGGTACAAATTTATCTAATCTATCTTGTCTCACACAAGCTCTTTAGGACGGTCGTGCAACTAGTACCCAAGAAAGAAAATGGCGACTGCATGAGTATAATGCTCCCTACCAGTGTTTTCTAATTTACAGTATTTATTTTTCGCAATGTAAAAGGTCTCCTCTCCATCTCGCTGAAAGATCTTGAAGGCAGTGGGCTTCAATGATTCTTGGGGTATCGCGTTGTAATACAACAACAACACAAAACACAAAACCCAACAGCAACAACAAAATCCAACAACAACGCACGCATCAACAACAACACAACACCCGTCTCATAGTTTTGATTTAATTCAGAGAAATACGCACAATTAAGGCAACTATGCAATACTCGGAGAGTCTACAAATCCTCAGCAAGCAACTTGGATGAGAG
>CM072511.1:157339993-157349993 GCA_036898135.1 Oncomelania hupensis
ACCACTGTTGTTTAACTTATATGTATGTTTGCAGACCAGTGGCTGTACCACTGAATGTTTATAATATTATTAATTCTGTATGTGTATAGTTAGACACGATTGATATTTATGTATGTATAGGAATTTAGAGTGAGATTACAGCGGAACCCGGAAGTAGCAGAATGTTCGTCGCTTATGTATAGAGATGTGGAGCTATCACTGAGGGCTACTTGGCTTTCAGTGAGACGCTCTGCACAAACCGATTATTCAGGGTTGTGCAGAATTTCGTCTCTTATATTACAGACGAGCAGGCGAGCTATCCCGAGCTATCCCGAGCTATCCTGTGCACCCCACTCCACAGAAACGACTAGTTGGGTGAGGAGACTCTACCGCACAAGTCGGAAAGAGATACCTTGAAACACACCCTGTCAGACCCCACAGCGTGGCAAGGGAACCCAACTACACAACGACACAGGTGGACCAGAAGCTACCTCACAGAAGGACTTCGAACACCCCACACATGAGTTAAGTGCATAAGGCGAAGGTGCACTTAAACTGATCCTAGCAGGACCACAGTAGTCCAACTCTTCAGAAACTGTAAAACGGACCACAGTAGTCCAAATCTACATAAACTTATAGCAAAGTGCCCGAGGAAGAAAAAACAGCTGCCTAGACTATCAGCGATCGAACTATTAGCAGTAACTGAGACATTTTAAGTTAGATTAGTACTTAGAGAATCTTGTATAGAGTAGAAGAAATAAATGTGTGATTTTAACTGTTATCAAGTGGCTGGACTACATATGATTCATAGCCGTGTGAAAGCTAGTGTGACAGTATTCTTTTACCATTTTTCTATCTATTTCTGTACCCCAACCTTAACACAGAACGAGCTAAACAAATAAATTTATTAAAGTAATTCATAGGGTGACTTACTAGCAGTTCCCACCGAATAAACGTGAGGGTCCATAATTCCATTGTGCAGAGCCCATAAACCCCACGTGACACTTTAATTGGCGAGCCTAGCTAGGATCTGTGTATAATAGGAATTGGGTATAACCGGATCTAAGTACAATAAAATTAGATAACAGTAGAAGTAGAAGAACTTAGAATAGTGTAAAGGTATAACACTGATCAGTTGTGGTGCACTATTCTTTAGTTAAAAACTTTTTTGCTTCAATTATTTTTGTGCCTGTATGTTGCATTGTTCTTTTGCAGGTTTTGCTTAAATAACTGTTGTATGCCATTTGACTCTTGTTTTATTCTATTATTGATTCCGAATTGTATGGTCTTTGCATTGTTGTTATTGACTTGCAATATTGCTAGTGTTTTGGTATTCCACGTGATTCAGAGGTTGTTCATAGACACGTTTGGCAATGTCGGACCCAGTGGCCTTGAGACTGCGCTTCAAGGAATTAGGGGAAGCTTTACACTTAGCAGGGGGAGACCTAATTGCGTATATCAATGCAGAGGTAGAGAAGCAGGAGGCTAAGGCAGAGAGAGCAGCAGAGAGAGAGGCGAAGAAACTAGCATTAGAAGCAGAGCAGAAGAAATTAGAGGCAGAGAGAGAAACGAGGAAATTAGAGCTAGAAGCAGAACAGAAGAAGGTAGCAGCAGAGAGAGACGCAGAAATTAGGAGGTGGGATTATGAGCGGGCAGAAAAAGAAAAAGAGAGGGCAGAAAAAGAAAAAGAGAGGGAAGAAAAGGAAAAAGAAAGACAGCATGAGTTAGAGCTAAGAAGATTGGGATCAGGAGCTTCAAGTTCTTCCTCAACCCCTTCCCACTCAGATCAGCTAGAGGTAGCATCCAACCCCGTACAAGGAATGTCATTTCCACTGGGAACATTCAATGAGAGAGAGGAAGGTCTAGATCTCTATCTGACTAGGTTTGAGCGTCTAGCAACAGAGTACAAACTAGATCCCACTCATTGGTCTTTTAAGCTTAGTCAAGGGCTTAGAGGAAAGGCTTATGACATCTACAGTAAGCTACCGACTGACCGAGTGACGGACTATCACAAGGTAAAAGAGGCACTCCTAACGGGATTCGAACTGACAGGAGAATGCTATCGGCAAAAATTCCGCACCAATCGGAGAGTGAAAGGAGAGAGCTATGCGCAGTTCGCGGATCGGTTGTCCACAACGCTGGATAAGTGGATTAGCCAGTCAGCCACGGCTAAGACGTATGATGGACTGACAGAACTGCTAGTATGGGAACAGCTACGGGAAACCATGACCCCCGAGCTGAGGACATTCTCAGTAGAGCAGGGCGCGGAAAGACTGGAAGATCTGGTCAAGGTCGCAGATAGGTACGTGGCCGCACACGGAGAAGCCAAGAGCTTCAGGCGAGACCTAAAGCCTAACGGGAAAGAGGCACAGAAACGAAGCCCTAACCGGGAAGAGCGCACCGCGAATAAGCCGAATAACCCCAGACCTGGGCAAAATAAAGGACCCAACACGGAATTCGGGAAAAGAGGTCCTGCAGAACAGAGACGGTATTGTTCGTTCTGCAACAGAAACAATCACTCCACCGCAGAATGTTTCAAGTTGGCCGCACAACGTAGGGAGGAGCGCGAAAGCCGGCCAGCGCACAGAGTCCTAACTCAAAGCAGCGGTAACAAGCCACACACAATCGGAGATCACCCATCGGTGACAGACACGGTCAAGGTCAACGGAAAAGAAGCGAACTGTCTGTATGACACAGGTCTATCATACGACGCGATAGTTAGCGAATCTCTTGTATCGCGCGCGGACTTGACAGACAAGACAGTCGACTTACAAGGAGCAGACTTGACGAAACCGACGACTACTTGCCCAATAGCATGGATCGAAGTAGAGAGTAGGTACGTCACAGGACGAATCCAAGCAGCTGTTTTACAGAAACCCCTGTATGATCTAGTGCTAGGTTGTAGGTATGTGTTCTTAGGCACGCCCCCTAAAACTGTAGAGATAGCTGCAGTGCAAACCAGGGCCCAAGCTAAAACCCAACCACCCCAGCCCGAGTTCGCTCCGAATCCAGGACTCGAAGAGATCAAAACAGCACAGAAAGAAGACACCTCGATAGCGAAGTGCTTCCAGAAGCTACCCAAGGCGCACACACCCCCGCACAAGGGAGACTTCTACATGGAACAGGGAGTTCTACATCGACAAGGAGATGGAGATCACACCCAACTAGTACTACCAGCCACCCTTCGAGCCCAAGTACTAGAACTAGGCCACAGCATGCCACTCAGCGGACACATGGGAATTGGAGCCACAGTGCAGAGAATCAGCGCACACTACTATTGGCCCGGAATCACGGAGGATGTCAAGCGCTACGTGAAATCTTGCCACCAATGTCAACGATATTCCCCGCGACATCACACCGTACCAGTTACCTTAGGACCATCAGTAGTAGTCGGCGTGCCATTCCAGCAAGTCTCAGTAGACATAGTAGGACCACTGCCCATGACCAAGAAGAGGAACAGATTTCTACTCACACTCGTCGACGCGTGTACGATGTGGTGCGAAGCAGTCCCGTTGCCAGCGATCGACACCAAGAAGATTGCAGATGCACTCATCGCCATCTTTACCAGAGTCGGATTCCAGTCAGCATTAGAACGGACAACGGATCTCAGTTCACCGGCCGCCTGATGCAAGACGTGTTCGAGTTGATACAAGTTCATCACATTCGCACACCACCATACCACCCAGCCAGCAACGGACAAGTAGAAAGACTGAATGGAACCCTTCTCACCATACTCAGGAAAGTCGCCGACGACAATCCAGAAGCGTGGGACACCTACGTGAATGCGGCACTGTTCGCATATAGAGAAACGCCCCATGCAGCCACAGGCTACACCCCGTCAACATTGCTATTCGGCAGACCTCTAGCAGGACCGCTAGAAGCCCTACGCAGAAGTTGGACGGAAGCCAAGATAGACGACACACCAAGAGGTGCCACCAAGTACGTCGCAGACCTGCAGGAAACCCTCAAAGCAACGTGGAAGAAAGCTGGTGAAGCACTGAAGAAGGCAAGAGCCCGTCAGGCGAAGTACTACAACCGCCACGCGAAGGACAGAGAACTGCAAGTCGGCGATCAAGTGCTACTCTTACTTCCAAGTGGAACCAACAAGCTGGACATCGCTTGGAGAGGACCGTACCGGGTGACTGCCAAGAAATCCAAGACAGTCTACCAAGTAGAGGTGAACGGGAGAGCCCGATACCACCACATCAATCTCCTCAAGAAGTATACGGACCGACCAGCGACCCCCAGCACTCACAACTTGTTAGCCATCGCCATCGCGGAAGAAGGAGAAAGCATGGAGACCAATGCAGTAGAGTATCCCCTGCACTCCAAAGAAACCTACAAAGACGTGATACTCAACGGAGACCTAGCCGCTAAACAGCAACAGCAAGTACTACAGGTCATTCGACAACATCAGACTGTGCTCACAGACCGACCAGGGAGGACAGACCTCGTCGAAGTAACCTTAACGGTGACCGACCCAACACCCGTCCGCCAGAAGCTCTACCCGATGCCACTGTCTCAGCAGCGAGCCATCAAGGAAGAGATAGACACCTTACTGGCAGCCGGAATCATCTCAGAGTCTACTTCACCCTACAGCGCAGGCACGGTATTGTTGCGAAAACCCAACGGAGAGCATCGACTGTGCATCGACTTCAGACTCCTGAATGCGGTAACGCAGTTCCAGCCAGAGCCACTCCCGGACCAGACAGACCTATTTGCCAAGCTACAGCGAGCGAAGTACTTCTCACGCATCGACCTCAGCAAAGGATACTACCAGATACCAGTGCAACCGCAAGTCCGAAAGTACCTAGCGTTTAGCACTATGGAAGGACACTTCGAGTTCAACGTACTTCCATTCGGACTCCACAACGCACCCAGCATCTTCAGCGCCATGATGCGAAAACTCCTGGCACCCCTGAGCAGCGAGCACCTACATTCGTTTATGGACGACATCCTCATCGCAACACCTACGTGGGAGGAACATGTCACGCTCCTACAACAACTACTCGCCCGCCTCAGAGACACGGGATTGACGGCAAGACCCACCAAATGTCAGATTGGATTCACAGAACTAGAATTTCTGGGACACACCATCAGTCAAGGAAGCCTGCGACCGGTAGAGAAGACAGTGAAACGCCTACTCGACGCTCCTAGGCCCAAGACCAAGAAGGAAGTGCAGTCGTTTCTAGGACTCTGCGGCTTCTACCAGAAGTTCATCCCCAACTACAACAGCATCGCCGTACCACTGACAAATGGAACCCGGAAAATCGCCCCGGACAAAGTCGTATGGACAGCGGAAATGCGAGACAGCATTCCAAACACTCAAGGACAGAATGACATCGGCGCCAGTACTCCACCTACCCGATTTGACTCAGCCATTCGTTCTTCGCACCGACGCAAGCGACTTAGGCCTCGGAGCAGTACTGCTACAGCGCGACCCCAAGAATGCAGAGACGCTATTCCCTGTCGCCTACGCCAGCAGAAAATTGAGACCCGCCGAGACCCACTACGCCACGTCGGAGAAAGAATGTCTTGGACTAGTCTGGGCCATACAGAAATTCCAACTCTACCTGTATGGGACCCACTTCACAGTTCAGGTGGACCACCAACCACTATCGTTCCTGGCAGCCTCCAAGTCTTTGAACTCTCGCCTGATGCGATGGGCACTCACCCTTCAGGCATACTCATTCCAAATCGAGTACATCCCCGGCAAAGAGAACCACGGAGCCGACTACCTCAGTCGCCATCTCGTGGAGGACACAGCAGCTGTCGCCCACCCAACACAACTAAGGGCCACAGCACCAGAATTCGTCCCCGCCCAGTAATACCCTGTCACTAGTGTCCATAGCTACCTGGCACAGCATTGCAGCTCAGGTAGAGCAACTTAATTAGTTTGTAAATAGGACCCTAGGATAGTGCAGTGTTAAACTAGGCTCTGTAGTAGAAAAAGGTCGAATCCAGTAGTCATCGCCTTTTTTCAGTTGAGGGAGCCTGTCACGAACTGGCTAGTTTAACTCTGCACATTGTTGACTATTTAGCCATGTGTAGTACTTGTAACTTTAGAAGTTAGACTATAACACAGCAGCAATTAAATTACACAGCAGACCACACACCGCGAGCCCGACCCACGCTAGCGCAGTGAGTCAGCACTTGAGCTTTGAATCGGACCGTTTTAACCAATCAGAGCAGGCTCAGTGGGTAGAGCAGTTTTGACTGTGTCAGAGCCTAACACAGTTTGAATCAGTCGTGTGTGAGACGAGGGAGAGTAACATCTACTTAGCTAGCAGAGAACTATCTTCACTCATAGACCAGGAAGCAGGACTTTAGAATCTTAGAATTCTCTCAAGTCATCACGGGCCTGAACTTGTCAAACAGGTAAATGAACACCCTTCTGTTTCATCGTGATATATTTGTATTATTGTTGAAATTATGTTTGTGGAATTTGCTATGCATAAATGTGAATTGTTAATCCGAATTTGCCGTACCACGTGGAAGAGCCTACCACGAGGCGAAACACGACCGGTTGCGCCGCCATGTTGTATCCCGTACGGAACCACTGTTGTTTAACTTATATGTATGTTTGCAGACCAGTGGCTGTACCACTGAATGTTTATATTATTATTAATTCTGTATGTGTATAGTTAGACACGATTGATATTTATGTATGTATAGGAATTTAGAGTGAGATTACAGTGGAACCCGGAAGTAGCAGAATGTTCGTCGCTTATGTATAGAGATGTGGAGCTATCACTGAGGGCTACTTGGCTTTCAGTGAGACGCTCTGCACAAACCGATTATTCAGGGTTGTGCAGAATTTCGTCTCTTATATTACAGACGAGCAGGCGAGCTATCCCGAGCTATCCTGTGCACCCCACTCCACAGAAACGACTAGTTGGTTGAGGAGACTCTACCGCACAAGTCGGAAAGAGCTACCTTGAAAAACACCCTGTCAGACCCCACAGCGTGGCAAGGGAACCCAACTACACAACGACACAGGTGGACCAGAAGCTACCTCACAGAAGGACTTCGAACACCCCACACATGAGTTAAGTGCATAAGGCGAAGGTGCACTTAAACTGATCATAACAGGACCACAGTAGTCCAACTCTTCAGAAACTGTAAAACGGACCACAGTAGTCCAAATCTACATGAAATATTATAGCAAAGTGCCCGAGGAAGAAATAACAGCTGCCTAGACTATCAGCGATCGAACTATTAGCAGTGACTGAGACTTTTTTTTAAGTTAGATTAGTACTTAGAGAATCTTGTATAGAGTAGAAGAAATAAATGTGTGATTTTAACTGTTATCAAGTGGCTGGACTACATATGATTCATAGCCGTGTGAAAGCTAGTGTGACAGTATTCTTTTACCATTTTTCTATCTATTTCTGTACCCCAACCTTAACACAGAACGAGCTAAACAAATAAATTTATTAAAGTAATTCATAGGGTGACTTACTAGCAGTTCCCACCGAATAAACGTGAGGGTCCATAATTCCATTGTGCAGAGCCCATAAACCCCACGTGACAGTGGTGAGGTGGGGGGAGGTGGTGTGACGGGAAAGAAAAATAAACAATCGCCGCAGAAACGGCAGTACTTTGCAAGGTTTCAAATGTTGCGTCTGTTTTTCAGTTTGTTTTAACTCCATTTCGCACCCGCCTTTTCCTCCTCCATTCCCCTCCCCCCATCCCACCTCCACCCCTACACACGATACCCCATCCTTCCTCCCTCCCGCCCTTCCTCACCTATCTCCTTGACTTTCGTATCCCCCCTCAACCCCCTCCCCCAACCCTTCCCGCCTCGTCCTACTACCCAATCCACGCCACAGCTTCTCAACATACCCCCCTGTTCCGCAGCCCATCAATTTGTCAACGCTATCCTAACGGTGAAATTCCAGCACCTCCAGACAGTGAGAGTTTGGTCGGCGGCGTTTACGTTTTCTCCCTTCATTGAAGTCTGCAACTACGCGTTAGGTACTCACCGTTTTGTAAAGTCAGTTTTAAGCACAAGACGACGAGAAGGAGAGAAAAAAAATACAAAGAGCAACAAGAATGATCCAAAAGACTGTAAAGAAGGTGCAGGATAAAAATAAAAAAAAACATTGAATAAAAACTGGAAGGGAAGAGGAAACTGAGCATGTTCAGCACAGAGAGACAGACATTCGGACATGCAGATGTAGGTTGATCCACAGATACCAACGACCATAAGACATAAAAATTAATAAATTGTATTTTTTTTTTCAAAACTATTACATTGGACCCATTAGTTCTGGCCATGTCAAAAAACTAAATTAAAAAAAAAAATGCCAATACGTTCTTTACCGTAAAATAGCAATGACAGTAATGATAAAAACGGTGGTGCTGACGATGATGATGATGATGATGATGATGATGATGATGATGATGATGATGATGATGATGATGACGACCACGATGACAACAACAACAACAAAACTACTACTACCACTAAAAAAATAATAACAACAATAATAATAATAACTACAACAACAACAACAATAATAATGATAATAATAATAATAAAAAATAACAATAATAATAATAATAATAATAATAATAATAATAATAATAACTACAACAACAACAATAATAATAATGATAATAATAATAATAAAAAATAACAATAATAATAATAACAACAACAACAACAACAATAATAATAATAATAATAATAATAATAATAATAATAATAATAATAATAATAATAATAATAATACGGACGGGTCGGGATGAGGGAGGCTGGGGTAGGAGGGGAATTTAGTCAAGGAAAACTGCACACAGCGTAACTGAAACCCGACGAGTACCTCTCGCAAAGAGAGGCCAGCGCTAGCAAGGGGGTGGGAGGGACGAAGAGCGAGGGTTGGGCCCGGGGAAGAGGGGTTGAGGGAGGTGGAAACGAAAGGTCACTCAGACCGACCACCCATGATGCACAACGTTTTTGGGGACACAAACTAGGTCAGACAGTGGTCAGCGTCGCAAGAGGTTTGAGTCTGGTCAGTCAAGAGGTGTTGATTGCATTTCTCAGGCTTGTCCTTCTCGTCATCGCCGCTGTAACGGAAACCTGCCAACCGAGTAAGGAAGGACCACAGAGGCGATAACCAAGCAGAGTGGATCCGCGAAAGCAAAAATAAAGTGGATAATCGATAGCATAGCAGTAGTCGCGTACAGCCCATATATTTATACCTCAAAGGGTGAGATCAGAATGCCTCTTTAGCTAACGTTTTATTCCAAACCGCGTACCAACGAACCTATAATATATTCATTTAGGTAGAAAACGACTATCCTGCAAGGCACGGCGCAAGGAAGAAAAAGAGGGAGACAGAAAAAGAGGTGGGAGGACTACATTCGAGAATGAACTGGCTTGACACTGAGCGAAGCCATGAGGGTTGTTTGGGGACAGAGAAAGATGGAGTACGCTGGTTAAACGATCATCTGTGGTGCCCCAACGACTTTCGAGTTACGGGATAGGATAGGATATGATAGGATGGGATAGGATAGGATAGGATAGGATAGGATGGGATAGATAGAAAAATGCAGTCCTATACCTAGTGAAGACACTGATACAGAGAAAGGCCTATTTTATTATATACGGCACTCTCCCCTATCATAGGCCTATATCGTTCCAATTTGAAGGGGAGATTACACGTGCGTTCTTACTCGGTTTAAGAATAAACGGTTTGAGAATAAACGGTTTGAGAATAAACGGTTTGATCGTCCGATTCGTTTGGACACCATAGACGCAGTCTGATCCCATCCTTCTTATCTATAATACAAATGGTTGTGTGCCATCTACCTCTCCACGACCGACGATCCCATTTCTTTTTGCTATCGCGGATCCATTCTATACTTGGTAAATGTGGGAGGACACAACTGCTGCAGCTTCCCACACTGCGGAGTGTGTGCAGCGTGGTTGGGACTAGGTGAGACCATTCTCCCTCCCTCTAGTAGAAGGACATAATCATAGTACAAGGTGCCTGGAATGCCAAAGTTACCTGTATGA